>JAODJU010000041.1:5913867-5924801 GCA_026776725.1 Gnathonemus echidnorhynchus
ATCAGAACTCGAACTTTTTAGGATTCGATCCGGAGTCCGGAACGGATTAAGTTCGAGAACCGAGGTACCACTGTATCTGTTAAATTTACCACCAGTTCTATTAATCAACTAGTGAACTAACTTGATGTGGTATTGATTAGCCAAACATGCTATTATTGGTGGTTACAACCCCCCCCCCCGTAACTTGCACCCATGCATTAGATGGGTACTGCCAGGCAGATAGGTAACTGTGGGGTTGAAAATCCCCCCACCCCCCAAAAAAAAAAAAATCTCATCAAAATCTACCAAGGGCAAAATCTGTCAATTGGCAATCTATCAGTATTTCTACCGCCGGTATTTCAGACTAAGGACCTGGGGTGCCTACAGGAGAGATTCTGAAATAGCTAAGCTGACACACTTTGACAGACTTAAAGTTATAGTTTTACAGCAACAGGAAGACCATTTAAATATAATTTTCTACGACTGCCTAAGACTTTTGCAGACTGACGGCAGTGAAAAGCGGATAAGTTCTTTGCACCCATAGACGCTTTAATGCTATTCCGAGAATAGGCACAGCGGGCTCACTTTTTCATTGAAGTTTCAAAAAGAGAGGAAGAGAAAACACTGCCCTTTCGGTTAATTGACTTGTAGCCGTCACAGCTGACATTTAATGTGGCAGGAGTTACAAACAGACAGAAAGGTTACCGCATACGACAGGTGCAACCGGTTTGCGTCGCTCCGTCGAAAAAAATCAAATTAATAATCGTAATAATAAAAGATGATCTGGGTGGCACAAAGTTTACCGGGTCCTCCAAGGCTGATGGCTTTAGATGTCGCTTTCTCTGTACTGGAAATGGTTTGCACCCCGGTACACTTTTCAAAGGAGGTTGTTGTTTCAACATTTACTGGCGGTGGCTACGGGGATCGATAATTATCTCTCCGCGGCGCGGTTCGAGTTGCGCTTTTTCACAATGCTTCGGCCCCTACTTGTATTTCATATTTAATGTACAATTCTTTGCAGCCGCTGAAGTGCCAGCCAGTGACGCACCCGTACGGGAAAGTGAGCCCAAGTCGTGATTAAATATTAATTAAAGTGGGTGTAAACGCCGGGGAGCGCTGGAATTACAGCGCGTCTGAGGACGTCTAGTCTTGGAGGTACAAAAGTGGGCGTCGTCGGGCTTTTAAGAGCCGAAAAAAACCTTTCTCTCTCCCCATGTGAAGTGTTAATTTCCTCAAATTTTGTATCGCAACAATCAGTCGCCTTTCTCACTTTCAGGATTTGTGAATAGCTTTGCATTTTAAAAAGGTCAGACTTTGATATCCCTGCCAGGCATTAAAAAATCAAATATGCTATTGCATCCTACTTGGCCAAACTAATCCACTTCGAATTGACCTCGGTTATATAAATATATGCTTGGATAACATACTTCAGTACTGTCTGCCAGTTTTTACGTGTTTGGTGCGTCTGCTACAGCCCCCCCCACAAAGCAATAGAAGCGCGGACAAATTAAGCTCTGATACTCAAAGTGAGAGGGTTAAACTGTTAATTGCGCAGTTTTTTTTCACTCCTGCGCATTAATAGCACAGAACAGAGAACGTAATGGCCGTAAATGAGAACCGGTAATAGGTGTGAACACGGTGGATCATCCTGTTAGAAAAGAATAAAGAGTCCAGCCAATCAGTTATAGCTGTTCTGCCAACTGAACTTGCATAGTAGATATTTAGTGAATATTTACTTGCCTCTGCTATTTAGTATATGTGCGTGTTTGACTTGGGTCAGTGGACACGTACAATAGCAAAGTCTCGCAAATGATTCATCGACGCTGGTCATGTGACCTTATCGACCAACTCATACGATGCCCTTTTTAACCTGCCTTTATTATTGTCCAGGTGTAAGTAAAATGAAATTCAATCTTCGTATACCCCATCTTGCTCTCCCGTGACACACACACACACACAGGTTTGTAGTTCATTTCTATGGGCAAGACGCTAATCCCAACATGACGACCTTAACCCCTACCCAGCCCTAACCTTAATCATAAGTAACCAAACAAAACACGAGACTTTTGGCATTTTTAGTTTTCTTTTTTTGTTTTATTTCATGCATTTACAGACTATTTGTGGGGACCTGAAATATGGTCCCCATAACGTCAAAAAAGCAGGTTTTTATTAGATTGTGGGGGACATTCGGTCCCCTCAATGTAATATAAACCTAATCCACACACACACAACGAGCGAATTTTGGGGTCAGAGTGTAGGGTTCGCTATTTATCCAGCGGCCCTGGAGCGATTAGAAAAATGTAAGAATTTTATTGATTCTTTAAAATTAATTTTTATTAATAAACACGTTCCACTTTTCCTATAAGTGACGCTGATTGTGCACTAATGAAATGAGGCATTTCCCCCACACTGACTTACTCTTGACGGGGTTTTTTCTGCAGTCGGGAAGGGCGCTTTGAGAGCGGGTCATGATCAAATGCACAACTGGGTTGTAGTTTTGCTTGCGTCTACGTTCTTCTACTTTTTTTTTTTAGTGTACCCATCTCAGAAGACGCTGGTTCAGGCTCTTCCTGCGAGATGTCAGCGCATTTCATCCGGCGGTGCGCCGCCCCGGCGCCGGAGTGACAGTGCAGCAATATTTCGCTTCTGTTTCGGAAACAAATTACAGACGGCGTGACACCAGAGACCCCATCTAACACCCCACTCCACCTCCCCGCCCCCACCTGCCGACTGATGTCAGAGGAGCGAAACACGTGAAATCCTTTTAATCGGCTAGAACACGCGGAAGGTGTTTAAAATTTAAAGGAGAAGAGGATAGATATAATGGGGAGAAAATATCGAATATATATATTAACTGCAAGGTAGGTCTGTATAGCCACCCACCTCTGACGTATAAACAAATAGGGTTTTAGAGTGTCCCAGAGGAAAGGCGAGGTTAGTCTGCACAGCGCACTGTGATGTACAAGCGCATATATAGCGGCACTCTAGGCTGTAGGGGGTGCTGTGTAATTCATATGCTCTTAAAGCAGTTTGGGGGCTCCTTTCATCGCACCTGAGTCCCAGCCATACCCCGCACAGCCAGAGAGAACTGAGAGCTCTGGGCTGCTCCAACAAAGGAAGTTTGGGAGTCCCCTACAGGCAGGGTAAAATGCAGTACCCTTCCTCCCCCCCATGGAGTAAACTCAAATGTTATGTCTAAAGGCAAGCTCTCCATAAACCATGTAAGGGGAGCAGCTTAAAGTCCCAGACTGCCGCCCCCTGAGCCTGTCGATCAAAGCCCTCTCATCATATCTGACTGACACCATGGCGAATGTCCATCCTGAGCACATACTAGTCAATTCAAGTCCAATGGGCTTTATTGTCATACCATCCATATAAAGGTATATAGTGGCAGGGAATAGTGTCCCCACAATGTGACATACAGTACAGCCGTAAAGTGACAAGGGGAGGCTTTCACGGTGCTTAAAGTGCAAAATACAGGACTGAATGAGACGGGGGGGCTGGACAATGAGGGATTATAAGCATAGTGAAGGATATCGGAGGGACATGGATAACCTGGCAGATTCGGGGCCCCAGCAGTTTTTAGGGGGTCTAAAGTATGAAAAATAATAATGTGTACACCAATTTGGGGGGGCGGGGGGGCCAAGGTAACAGTTTTTTGATAGACGCTTTTAGCTGTGTGCCAGCCCGTGCTTGTGGAGTGCAACTGCATCTCTCAGGTGGAGCGTATTGTGGAGATAAAGCCCAGATTCTTTGCGTAAACTGTGCGGGGGGTCAGATAGAAAGATGGCTGGGGTGTTTTATTGTTCATTTTGGTTTGTTCTTTTCTTCTTTCAAATTAGACACCACACCAGTTTGACGTAGCGTCTTGTTCCAAACAAATATAAAATAACAGTGATTTACAGTTTCGGTGCTATTGTTTTTAATTAATAAGAAATGAACCAGTGATTAATTCCAGCGGGGTCCTTTCGTTCTGCCCCCGATTGCCCTCTCTCTGCCAATGTTAACCCAAAAGTCCAGCATCCAATTAGGCACACATACCACCAACTGAAATCCCCCTGTTTTTGTTCTCAACCTGGCAACCCTGGCGGTGTGAAGCACACTGGCGTTTTTGCGGAAAATGCCCACTGCCGCGTACGTGGAGGATCAGGTTTCACACAAGCATGGCATGACCATGCCAAACCTCCGGACAATATACGGACCAATCCTGCCCAGTCAGGGTTGTGGGGAAGACCAGAAGTGGAATTAAAATAGCATTTGCTTTTCATTATGCTCATCATATTACATTCATCACATTACATTCATTACATGCTCGAAACTGGTTTTAGTTTCCTCAAAACATCTGCTATGGCTTAACTGTTAAATTGTTGCTTGGCAAGAAACCGTTTGAACTATTTTCACCAGGACAGGAAAATAATCACGTATCCAG
This sequence comes from Gnathonemus echidnorhynchus, assembly GCA_026776725.1. Taxonomy (NCBI): domain Eukaryota; kingdom Metazoa; phylum Chordata; class Actinopteri; order Osteoglossiformes; family Mormyridae; genus Gnathonemus; species Gnathonemus echidnorhynchus. The sequence continues at coordinate 5,918,276 of JAODJU010000041.1, forward strand.
TTCAGGCTTGTGGTGGACCTGGAGCCCAGGGATTCCAGGAAACCCAGGGATGGACACACACTCTATGGGCAATGTAGGTTTTCAGTCATTAAAGATCACCAGTTCATGTTTTTATGGAAAGGAGCTAGAATTCCTGTAGATAAAGGAATATCACACAGGGTCGAGTGTAGCGCAGTGGGTTCCGAACGTGATCAGAAGGTTGTGGGTTTGAATCCCAAGGTTCAGCTGAGTGATTTCTTTGTTGGGCACCTGAGCTAGGCCCTTAACCCCCAGTTGCCCCAGGGTCTGTCTGACCCTGCTTTCTGAAATATATGTCACTGTGGATAAAAGGATCTGTTAATTTAGCATATGTAATTTAAATATAAACACACTCAAAGGAGCCAGAGGTGGGCTTTGCACCCAAACCCTAAAGGCATCAGGCTACAGTGCTGAACACTAAAGCGCCGCTCCGACCGTAAGTGGTTAAATGCTCTTCCAAAGTGCACTTTACAGCATGCACAATAAGACATCCCCTTAATCTCCCTCCCTCCTCGCCACCCACACTCACGAAAAAAAAGGATCATTGAATCTGAAGAAAGACAATAACTGCAATGAATTCCACCACTTTCGGCAAAGACGGGAGCGTTCATTGATATGCAGGTGTCATCTTCTGCGGGAGGGAAAAGGGAGAACGTGGCCGCAGACCAGCATCTTGCTGCACCGAGGCATGATTAATAACTTAATTACCCGCCTTTAATTTGGCCAGACTTTTCAGTTTTGTTCCGCAGTCCTTTTGTAACAAACGTCATTATGTTGAGGGCCATTCCGGCACGTTCCGAGGAATGAACACGGGACAGTCACCTTGGGAAAGGCGCCTTTTAGCCAGAATGCGTACCCCCACCGGAGCGGGATTCTCTGCGGGGAGCACACCCTGGGGGGGGATCATATCTAACTTTCAGAGAGGGCCGCTGCGGGCCATGCCTCTGTGCTTGAGGTACCCCTCAGGGGACGAGGGGCAGGGCGGGGGGTTTACATGGGTAGATCCCATTACTGTGACATACCTGGGGTGGCGGAGGGGGCAGGCCGTGGATTTATAAATGGGCGGGAGGTGAACTTCATTTACTGACATCACAACATGAAATGAGACCATGAGATATGATGTCATTGCCTCATCAATTCGTCTACAAGACCCAGCGTATGAACATATTTATAGATGTATGATAAAATAAACATACTTAAAACACTGGGATAGATAGATAGATAGATAGATAGATAGATAGATAGATAGATAGATAGATAGATAGAAAGAAGACAAGCAGGGCAACGGAACAGGCAACAAACTGAAAATGACATTAACAACCGGACTGGGGAAACATACTTGAACACGGATTTATATACATGAGACTAATTAGCAACAACGGGAAACAGCTGGTAACACGGGGATTCCACGCGAGGTAGGGAGGGGGCGTGGCACATGGGAGGATCGGACGAGCAGTGCATGATAGATAGATAGATAGATAGATAGATAGATAGATAGATAGATAGATCTTCTAATTTTTCTTCATGGAAATGACTGCCATACACCCACAGAGTGCCCTAAGCCTCAGCCTTGTCATTTCCATGTCCAATAATAATCCAGAAGCCAGACAAGACCCCTCCAGTATAATTTCAGGCAGCCCCAGATAGTCAATATACTCGATATATCCCGCCAGTGATTGAGAGGTGATTCCTCCTCATATGAGTCTCTGACAGGGGTCACCATCCCTGCCCTCAGGAGGACGGCTATCCAGCTGATCCCAAGGGTTCCCAGGAAAATCCATTATAGGTGAATGTAAACAAAGTCTGCTGGACTGAAAGGTGCTGAAAACAGAAGATAACTCTTTTTTTTTTTGATGGTTAACCCAATTTCGAGATCATAGCACAGGTGAACAGTGTGTGACAAAGTTAAACACTAAATCATTCTTCATAGGGCTCGAGTAGGGGTTCAAAATGAAAAAAATATGAAATCAAACAGTGAGTTTCCATTCCATATCCCACAGTAGTTATCTTTCATGTCATTTACCGTTTTTTAAGTTTAATTTAAATTAGATGGGTGATGACCCTTCCATGCCAGGGTTGACCTGCTCAAGAGGCTTTTGAGAGAGTAGGAAGCTTTTCAGAATAGGTGAACTTTAAAAAATCTTTTCTTGAGGAGATGTAGATTATTTGGTGTGTTTTGTTGTTCTTATCTCAGCAGAAATATAATCTCTCCCTTGTGTGTTCAGTCTTTCCATATGCGGGGCTTAATGGTGGACTAATGCCAATCGCAGTCTGCATCTCACTTTAATACGTAACCCCTCACTCACCGGTGTCCTTATCGCACCAAACCAATGGTTCCCCACAAAGAAGTGAGTAACTGTCTAATGCTTCCACTGGCTCGTCCTGCGGTGTGGAAGTGAACATCGTCCCATTCCTGCAGAAGTAGACTTCGAATGTAAACGGAAACAGACAGATCAGGCTGCCGACATCAACTTTGTGTGGTTCAGAAGGTTAAGGCATTCTGCCTATTACCAGTTCAAGTCCCAGGGTCAACGAAGCAATTGATGAACAAGACTCGAATCCCCGTCTGCCCCTACTTTCTCAAAAATGCATGTCACTTTGGGTAAAAGTGTCTGCGAAAGAAATGAAATGTAACTACAGCATTTATTTGATAGTAGATTATTTTGTTTAGGAATGTTTAGTGATCTTTTAATGTTCTTAAATATGGAAAAGGTATAGAACATGATAGAACATTCTGGTTATTATGCCTGGAAGCTTAACAGACTCTCTGGCTATGAAACAGTCCTGTATCTCCCTCCTCAAGTGCCTTGGCATTTTGGACAGCTCAGGGGGCAGGTAAGTGCTCACCCCGTGAGTCAAGTGACAAAATGAAATATATTTCCAGCGTGAGACAACAGAAAACAGGTGTCATTTGGGTATAGTGCCCTCTAGCAGGAGTGGAGAAAATGCACATTAATGTCTGCTCAAAGGTTATTACTGCAACATGGGGGCAAATACATAGCTGTATAGAGGTTTTTATGAAATAGAGCCTTAGAAACTGTATGTAAGAATTTAAAAAGTAGACATTATTTAATGATTTCATTTTACTATTTTCATTAGACTGTCAAAGTTATTATATTGCATTTAAAGACAGGATGTGAATGGCGAGGGTTCCTCCAGCTCTTTGGTAATTCCTGCTCTTCCTCACTGCATTTTCACAGCTGAAAGGCCTTTGTTTTTATTTAAACGGTGGCTGAATCCAGCCTCCATGGCAGTTCTGCTCATCAGTCGTTGGATAATTTGGTGTAACATTTCTTGCGATGTAGAAATCTGACAGCGTTAAAAGTAATCACCGCATCTCTTACAGGCTGTGAAGCTCTTGTAATGGTGTAATTTTTCACAGGAATCCATTCCATCATTGATCTTTGATGCCACACGAAAATCCAGAAATTACAATTAATTAGGTATATTTGAGTGATTATGTTCTAGAATCAAATATAAACAAAAACTGAAAGACAAAGGATTCATGTATTACAGGTTTCGTCGCAAACTAAATTTCTGAGCAAAATAAACTTATTTCAAATTACAGTTAAAATAAGTAATCCATTCAGAAAAAAAGATTCTGAGATGAAAATCTTTGAAAGATAGAACAGATTTATAAATGTCACAGATGTCTGTCAAATGTCCTGTTTTTGTTTTCGCATTAGATCTGCTGTCTCAGTAATCAATTCTGTCTGCCTTTTTATCTTTTTTGTCTTCTTTCATAAATACACATTTCAGCTTCTTCAACCTCCTTTTCACCCCGGCACGCACTAATTAATCAGGTGTCTCCTCATGCCTACACACAGGTGTCTAAAGCTTCAACACCCCCACCCCCCACCGGCCTATAACTTAGGCATCACAGATGCGATAGAACATTGAGAAACACAGCCGGAACGTTCTGGAATACTTTCACTTTGTTTGATACAGGCTAGAAATGTTCAGGCGTTTCTCTGATCTGGAGCTCCATTCTCCGCCTCCTCTACACGTGAAGAGCCGTTTCCTGTCTGCAGGCTCTGACAGAGAGCAGAGGCACCTTGCATGAGCTTGTAGGGAAGAAGTGGGCACTCCAATTCAGGGGGATGGAGACAGGTTTGATGTAGTGATGGGGAGGGGGGAACAACAATGACACGGGTGTCATGGAAACGGCTACAGAGGGACACAAGCTCACGAATCAGGGTCTGTGTTCAGGACCAAAAGAAAATTGGTTTTATATAACCAGGTGCGGGTCGACTGTTTCTGGAGCTTCACTCAATAAGTAATTTCGGGGCCCTCTGCCTCCCCTTACTGCAGTGACTGTTCGTGGCCTACAGGGGGCTCCCAAACCTCAAGGGCCCCACGCAAATGCATGTTTGAGCAGTGGTAAACATTACCGCTGCATATGACTGCTAATAATACTCATGAGAGGACTGAATAAATGTGCTTGTGGTCAAACCTCACTCCTTCCCAGGATTTCCACGCCCAAGCCCCCTCTGGGAGTCTAGGGGAGACTAGGTAAGACTCATGAATTCGGCACATACAGTACAGTGACCACCCAAACAATAAATGATAAACAGTGAATTCTCAATAATGAGAATCCTATCGATTATTTGATATATGACTATGTTCATAAGGCTTTAGGATTTAGATTAGATGAAAGTAGTCTACTTTAACTAGTACATAATTTAGATAAAGGTGCCCCTACGTCCATAGAGAGCTGAAACTGCGGATAGCAGCAAACACCATATATAACTTATTTTTTTTTGTGTACATACATACTTACGATAAAGTTTAATTATTAAATTATACAATAAGACATCAACAACAATGACTATCAATAAAATAAAACAATTATAATATACTGTAATAAAAGTTACATGAATGTGATCTCTCTTTGGCTTTGAAGAACTGCCAGCATCACTTTGATGCACTCTGGGGCCATTATTAGCGAAGGTTTAGAATGTTTTTAACGAAGAGCATCACGATACTATGGCGACTAATGTGTGCACCAAGATGGCCTGAGGCTAACTGGAATTTATAACTGATATTTTCAGAATTCCCCACTAAATATTTTCAGGCTGTGGTAAACAGCGGATAACTGAATCTGTGGTTACTGAATCAGCAGAAACGAGGGTTCCGCTGTACAAAACGATCAGGGGCGTAGCCAGAAATTCTGGGCCCTCTGACAAAGTGTCACTTATTCACAAGCCCCAGTAAAGTGCTGCCCCCCGATTCTGTCAGGGCATCCATACTCCTTTTGTGCCCCTGTTAACATTCTGATTTCAAAGCAGTGATGGTTGTTCCCTTACAATCATATCTACAGCTGCTTCTATTTCAAGGACACTGGTGGCGCCTATTAAAGATTTCCACGATCATAAGAATGTGCCGGCATTTTTCCTTCCAGAACGAGGAACTGGGGAGGCACCTTTCGATCCCCCACGAGCGATAGGGTGTAATTAAGACCTGGCCCCCCCATCTGAGAATTCACACACAGCACAAAGCAGATAAGAACAAGAGATAATACATTTTTGTCCGTCTGTTGGCGACTTAGTCATGTGTTAAAAACCGTGGCTTTAAGCCTCCTGGCAGATGCTAATGGAGGAATGTTTACATTTTTGGCTTGCTGGCAGAACAACGGCGGAGCATGCTCTCCGCGGTGCGGCGGGGACATGTTACAAGCACGTGCGTTAAGCACGACATCGATCACATGACAGTTTCCTGTTAATGTGGCGGTGGTGTGTCCGTTGGGTGGGGCAGGCAAGGTGCGGCATCGGTGCCGGTTTTTAAGGGTCACAAGTCTTTGTTTATATGCTTTGGCGCCAGTGACAGCACCAGCAGACGGTCCGCGCACGGCTGTGGCATACGACCGAGGGAGCGGCACTAACATCAGCCCGTTTCTGGGTCTTTCTGCGCTTCCTACCGTAAATATTTATCTCCCTGAAAAGCGTTTAGGTGCAGCAGCCGCAACAGCGACAGCGCGGGCTAAACCACGCTCGGCGCCTGATTACCATCTCCACGTTCTCCGGGACTAATCGCACAGGACAGGTGGCATCTGGTCTAAGCGAGACTTCTTACGAGACGATTTTATTTCCTCCTTTTAATCCTTGCCGGCAAATGTCAGTGTAACTAAGCAACAAATGCAATTATTAGCAAGGGAAAAAAAACTTTTCACACAACAAAATAATCACCAGGTTTTATTTTCATCCCGCATGGGAGCAGATCCATACTAAATCAAAACCTGACTCCTCCACTTCTTTTCCAGTTCATTACCGACGGGACTGTGACTCTGTGCCAGAGCCGTTCGCCTTTCCCACTTGATCCTGAGCAGAATCTTCCGGACGTGATATTCCAGCACGTTGCGTATGTCATTATCCACCTAAATTACAAGCATCATTACCGGAATCGATTTCAGTTAGTCTCCTGAGGCGGTTCGGCCCGGTGACACGGCGGGACTCTGCCTGAATGTGACTCTGATGCTGCCTCTTTAGTCCGAAGGGGCTGCAGTGGGCTG
>JAODJU010000041.1:5966967-5983672 GCA_026776725.1 Gnathonemus echidnorhynchus
ACGTCATACTTTATCAAAACATCATACCGTAGTGCTAATCGATAGCCCTAACCCTAACTCTTACCCTAACCCTAACCTCCCAAAACCCCTAAAACCTAATCCCAATCCCAAAACGGTGGAACTGCACATGCGCAGAAAGGCTCGATAGGTATGATGTTTTGTCAGAACACCCGGCTTTTCAGTACTATACAGACGTTTACTTATACCCAGTTTGGTAAGCAGTTTAGTAACGTACCTAAAATATTAATGAGATGCGTATTGCAAGCCCAAAAGTTAGTGATCTGTACCTATAAATTCGGCGTATCCTTGTGTTTAATAAACGTGATGGACTTTAAACTGCAAAATGTACCACCACACCACCAACTTTTTTTTCCCCTTGTTTATCCACAATATCTCCTCTTTCAAAAGATGTTGTGGCTGTTGAGCTGTTCCTTTCTTCACCGCAATTTCAGTGTTTATCGCTTCCATGATTTACCAAAACAGTAGCATGTGGCGTGCTCCACTAACCGAATCTAATAAATATACGGATATCGAGCCCTATACCACATCAAATCATCAAAGGCTAAATATGCCACACCCACAAAGATCTAAATCAAAGGCAATCGGAGCTTTAGCTGCTACTCCCTCTGCAGGCTCAGTACTATAACTGACACAACAGAGCATCTTTGTTTTCACACTGTCAGGAATTAAAAGGCATTAATGGATGTTTCTGCAGGGAGGCTTACTTAATCACTATACCTCAGTTTAAAAGGGCACAATTAAGAGGGCACAGCGATATTAACCCTCTTGATAAAATTACACACCTGCATGTAAAATAACTTACATATTTTTACATCTATTTTGCAGCAAACAATGGATACATTCAAACACGACACTGCTTTTTAAGGGCCCATCTTCCTAGTGGAACTCTAGCTCCACCTTGTGGTCATACATAGAAAACGGTATCTAGAAGAGGAGATTATCGCACAACGGCACGTGCTACAAAGGCCTAGGGCAGAGCTGGCGCTGTAAATCACACTTTGCCGTCTAATATAGCTTTACAGGAATAGGATCATCTCTTGAGACAGGGGAAACAAGAAGCAGGATGGTGCATTAAACCGCGAGCGCCTCAGTGCTAAGCCCTCCCCTAAGGTAATTTACTCGTGATGGAGAGAGGCTGACTCCTGCGCTGACCTGCGGAGTCGAGGCGGTTGCTTGAGATGATATTATACCACCCTGTCCTGCTGAGCTAGACCGTCAACAGACAAAGCATTCTAGCTCGCATATTTCTACGTTCCACACTCGTCTTATCAAGGACAGCCAGCCCTGCTAGGGCAGAAACGCCCCAAAGAGATATAAATCCCACCAGGAGTCCTGTCCGGGCGCGTTTTTATCCACCAATCCCACCCCGCGCTTATTTATGTGACACTTAGTATGTGCTCTAATCTATAATGCCAAAAATACTGAACTGTTAAACAGAAATTAAAACAGCGTAGAAATACACTACAGACGTGCCGGCCCTAACTAACCCTTCATACAACCCCCCAGCCACAACTAGGTTTGTCATCAGCAAGCAATCTGCATCAGTCCAGTTATAACCAGGGATGGACATAACTAGTACGCAAGTACGCATTCAGTTTTAAAAACAATACGTGCGACAATCGATTGTTTGTAAAAGCGAAAATGCGTACTTATTTTATGTGCATTTGCGCTGATATGAATACAAAATATAATGCATTTTAACCCGTATACCGCAAATAAAGTAGAGCTAGCATATAAAGATTAAAATGCATATTTTGTTTTCATATCAGCGCAAATGCGCATAAAATAAGTACGCATTTATACTGTTACCACAATCGATTACCGCACATATCGTTTATAAAGGTGCGTACTCGCGTACCAGTTATGTCCATCCCTGGTTATAATACACATTATTTAAAAGTTACTTCCGACCAAGAAATCTGATTGGTCAAGAGGCGTTCTATGAGTGCTGTCATCGAAGTATAACCGCACTCGGACAATTCACATCAGATATATCACTCTGTTTTACAGGTCTAAAGACCGTTACTTAGTTACATTAACGCGTGTCAGCCTCAACTGACGGAAACACAGTAGACACACTGTTACATTATTAACAACATTTACGTAACACGGATACATTTATCCATAGAGAGCTGCGGGAAAAGCCAGGAGAGAAGGACAGAAGCCGGACTATAATGACACGGGGACATAGGGGGAGGATTATTCTGACAGGATTAACAGGTAATTGAGCGTAATTTGGCCCGTCTGGCGGGCACATTGTAACCGGACTAAGTAAATCGTATTTCAGGATATTGATCGTATTATTAAGAGCGGTCTACTTGACATAAACAAATGTTTCCGTGGCCATTTCGCTTTAATTTCACCCTGCTTCAATCATGGTAGCAGCGAGCACAGTCGCACGACGCTCCTGCACCCGTATGGATAACTCCCCTCTGCCGGTCCTGACATTGAAAAAAGGGGGAGAAAAAAACACGATGAGGGGAAAAAAACAGAACGACGCCGCCTTGCGTGCATCCCCTAGCGCAGTTCCTCAAAAAGTGCGCCGCGTCTCGAGACACAAGCCGTCGTACGGGGGGGGGGGGCGAGTACCTGATAAGAAAGCGCGTGACGCAAGCGCTTCATAACCACGAGAAAAATGGGACAACGGGGAAGACGGCAGAAGAGCGCGAGGCCATTACAGGGGGGAGGAGATAGTGGTACTGCATCATCATGGCTGCCCTGAACCTTCAGTGAGAATCAGCTTGCAGGGGAAATAAAAGGAGAGGAAAAAAAAAAACACAATGTTGATGCATTAGTGATTCCAAAACAGCATCCTGTTAAAGTACAATTCTCTAGAGCAGAAATTTAATGAACATGACCGCAATAATGTATTATTGACTGAATGAGGTAGTATTGTTGAACGAAGGGGTACCAACATTAACGGTGAACATAATCAGGCAGGAGCGGACTGGTAGGCAGGACAGGGGGCAGCTAACCCAGGGCCCCGCCAGCCACGCAGAGCCCCCCCGACTGAGAATGTCACATATATATAGGAAACATTTGTGAGGATTCAGGTGCTGATGTCATGCACATTATATATACTAGTGACATGCTACTTTTACCTCTCATTTTTATCTATACAATCTCATCTCTGTTGATGAGGCGTGTATTTAATGAATAAAGCTTGTATGTGAAATTTGCTAAATATTGCAGTGCATGATGGGTAGGATGTTTGGATGCTACTTAAATTTGGAAAGGAGGGGGTCCATTTTTGCCCCAGGGCCAAGTGTACAGTTGTTCCGCCACTATAAACAGGTACATCATCATCTGCGTAGAGCAAGGTGGATTTGCAAATGCAAATGTGCCTTCCAGGGTGGGATTTCAGGCACTATTATGGGATGGGAGTCAGGGTGACTGACTCACCGACAGGCTACATGGACGACAGATGGATTCAGTGAGCATCATCCCTTTAAACAGGCGATGGGAGGAAACCTATTCAGTATTTGGTGATCTGTGTAACACTATCTTCAGTCCATTTCTAATATGCCGACTGGGCCATCCACAGTGGGGTACTGATATGGTAACTCAGCAAGAGATTTAAAGCGACCTCCTGAAGGAAACAGGATGTCTCTGTCCTGTGGTGAGAAATGAGGAGAGCCCTGAAGAAAGCCACACAAACTCAGGTAGAAGATATGGAGCTGGGGCTCAATCCAACCCTTCTATCCTGCAGAGATGACAGGAACCTCCTGAGGAACTTCCAGGAACCATCATGGCATCTATTAATAATCATAATGTAGGAGGACCTTCTTATATAGACAAGCAACCTATAAGAGATACTCCATCAATATTGATAAAAAATGTGAAATTTACTATATACCGTAACAGCCTTTGCTGCCCAAAGTGGTCTGGAGGGGGAACTAGAGCCAATACCCTGTAGGCGTGGTGCACAGCTCACGACGCCCGGAACCACCCGTTGGTAAGCTCCCACATTCGGCTGTCCTCTCCTTGCTGGAGTGGCTCGTCCGACTCGCCGATCGCCGTTTTGGCGCTGACACAAGCCAGAAGACCTTGAGCGGACATGGACCTCACAGCGGCAGGGCGGAGAGAGAACTCGCCGGGACAGACCACCAGCTGCTCCAATAGGGGGCGCTGAGGCATTTGGCTCGATGGTGAGACTCTGACAGACGAGTAAGTGGGACGGCAGGAAACGGGCAGACTCTGTCCACACGGTTAGCCCCACTGTGATGTGTTACATCATCACCAGTTAAGACCACAAAAGCTCAGACCGTTCTACTCAGAACACCTGCCATCACCCCACACACCATCCTGCTACCAGTTCCGGGCTCTGGCAGTCCTTACTGTCAGCTTTAGTGTTCCCTAGTACAAACCCTTCCCCCGATCCTCAAGAAGCGACAGGTATCCTAGGACATAAGGAACTGTGGTCAGAAAAGGCCCAGTTATGGTCAGAGAAAGTAGTGCACGAGGCTGCATTGTTCACTAAGAAAGGGGTTCAAGTCTAGATATGCAGTCAGGTAAGCTGCTTTCTCAGCACACAGGCTTTTCACGTCGGCTTTTACTGCCCCTCGGGATGATGCCAGGACTGGCCGGGACGAGAGACCCAGAGCCCTGACAGGCTTCAGTACCAGGCATGCAGGTGTGGCACCACTGAGCCAAGCTGCTCACAGTGCTACCCAAGAATTTGCGAGATGAGCGTGTATGGAATCCGTATTGGTTCGAGGTGGGCCTCACAAGGTGGGCCTCACAAGGTGGGCTTGACAAGGTGGGCCTCACAAGGTGGGCCTCACAAGGTGGGCCTCACAAGGAGGGCCTCACAAGGACACTGAAACTGGGCCGTCCGCGCGGACCCATAACAGCCAGGCCTCCGCCGTCTGGGTCAAATTGCAATCCTGTTTTTCGGCAGATTACGGACCTTCTGCGAGAAACAGTGGGAGACTAAACGTCCCTCCAATGGTGTGGAGACAAACCAACAGCCACCCCTAGGATTTTTTTAAAAAAACAACTCGGCAGTACAGCTAGAAAGTTGTAGTGAGGCCCTTCCTGATAGGTCTACAGCTTACTGTACAAGGACAGTGGGCAGTGGTGGCTTAATGGTTCGGGAAATGCACAACTGAAAGACAGCAGGTTCGAATCCCCGACCAGCAAGGTACCCCCCAAGCACTACTCTCCGGGCGCTGAATTAGCTGCCCACTGCTATGTCCCGATGTGGCATATGGGTTAAATGCAGAGGAAACATTTCGATGTTTTGCACAGTGTGCTATGGTGTGTCAACAATGACCACTGATCACCAAATTCTAATTCGACAACTCTGAATTATTACAGTCTTGCAGTATTTGAATAATAATGATGTCTTGTGCGAGAACGCAGACAAGAACATCCGCTGTGGCGAGCCCGTCCTATTTACATGGACTAGGATTCCTGAATCTCAAATGCCACAGTACACGAAACGTAGCCCGTATTAACTATTCATGAGCGTCCGGGTTAACATAGCGCTCTTCCTGCACACGGACCCCGAAACGCAGCCCCCAGACAGCCCGGCGTCCCGGAAGCTCCATGCTACAGCTGAATCTGGAGACCAAAACTGAGGTGACGGAGAGGATTAGAGGGGTTATGGATGAAGAACGGGCACCTGCCACCGGCCGGACCTTGAGGACCGGCTTACGGGGCTTTGACTGGCAAAACACATCCAGATTTGTATCAGTATGAGAAAACGCATATTTCTGGAAGTAGGGAGACATATTATTCCCAGAGCTCATACCCTTGAAATAGCTTCAAGTTAAATTCTGACTACCATTCCATATAGCTTTATGGGAAACCGATAGTGAAATATGCATTTGTAATACATATATAATGGCACAGATGAATAGAATAACGGGACGAATAAAGGTTTTTGCAGAAAAGCGCCCTTGCGGAGACAGGACTAGGGCATGTTTGTGGAAATGCACCGGGTTTAAAGTGACCAGCACCATCCTGCATCCGTTACCCACACCCCTTCCCTATAATTACCAATGCCGTAATAATTTCGATTAAAATATTCAAATGCGACGAAAAGAATTGTGACTGGATTATTAATGATTAGTGGATGAAGGGAGGGATGGATGAATGAATGAATGAATGAATGAATGACCTGTTAAATATTAAAGAAGGCATGCAGAAATCATTCAGTCTATCCAAACCCGCATAAAATTAGCAGAAGGGGCTAAAGCACGGTATCGGTACCGATGTCTGAATACACCTCCCAGTACCTTTAGCTTCACAGTCAGCGCAGTACTTGTTGTCCTCCTCCCGCAGCATTTTGGACAAGATCGCCTGGTGCTGCTCATTCAGCTTCTGGGCCTTTTCCCTTTCCGATCGGGTCGCCATCTCTCTATCCCTCCGTCCCCCCTGCGTCGCTTCTCTCCGACGAAACGCCGACACCTACTTCCCTGAAGCAGCAGTCAGTAAACCGGGCCGGCTGATGAGCAGGACCATCCCCCGGAGCGCAGGCACCGAGGGCAAGGCGGCGCCAAATATGGCAAGGAGTTGGCAAGCGCCCGGACCTGGACCCGGAACCGGAACCGCTACGCAGCTGGTGCCGGAGAGATGGCCGGCTGATCCAGCGACAGTCAGTGATAATAATGACACCTGACTGGAGCCGGCGCCGTGTTTGCCGATGGGAGCAGTGCGGTTTCAGTTACGTGCCTGACGTCTGTGTGACGAGGGCCGGCAGGCTGCCCGCTTACTGCGGCTGAATGGCAGCACGGCTGAGGAAAAGCGGCGCGTCTGCAGTACCGGCTACTGACGCTTCCAGTCCGGGGGATTAAAAACTATCCGCACGCACTCATGGTATATAACGGCAAATACAGGGTTACCGACTCTTGCGCATCTGGCGTAACACTCACGCATGAAATCTTACGGCAAATGTGTTTTATTCCATTGAAGACGTAAAATTAGCTACATCGAAAGAGTTGGGCAATTTGCAAACCCTACAGACTATGTACAAGGTAATAAAACTGTTACGTACGTGTAAATGTGTGTGCAGACTTGTCTCAAATTGAAAATCTCTCTCCAGCTAACTAACCAAAGTTGGCAACCCTGGCAAACGTGAGCGAAGCTGAAATTTCACGAGTCACCAACAATAACAAAACGTCTAATCTAAACATACATTCATTGAATGGGAAGCTCATATTCCAGTAATTGTCTGAGCATGAGGTCAGGGCAAACATTCGCATAAATCACTGAGCTGAATAAAGACCTGTCTTCATTTACTAAATGTTTTAAATCTATGCCAGTTAAATACTGGCTCTTGATTTATAAAAAGATTTATAATTAAATATAATCTATAAAGCATCTGGTGTGCAAGTACATCTATAGTTAAAAAAATTGGAATTAACCGAATTTATGAATGAACGACTCCTAAAGTGTAATATGAACTACTTCTAAATCATAGTAACAAACAGAGTTACGGCATACACATTGCAGAATCCTAATTATTTAGGTTATAGACTCATAGATAGTATGTGAACGTTTGTATTTGGTGACTAGTGAGACGTCCTTCATTGGCAGCAACCGCACCCAGATGGTCTCTCTAGCTGCTGATCAGGCCTGTACTGTAGTTAGGAGGTATTTGGCCCTTCCTCTATATTGCACTATTTCAGTTCATGTATATCTTTGGGCTGATTCGGTTCACACCCTTCATTGCCATGTGACTAAGGTCAAGATGTGGTCATAATAAACTGAAATTATTCTGCTCTCTGTGTGACTTTTACTCTTGTTTTGGATCACTGTCATGTTCCGTGCTCCAGCTTCTTCTGAGTTTTAGGCCAGATGTCCTGACATTCTGCTGATACATCTTGGAAATCATTCGCTCCCCAGAAGCAAAAGACCATTATGGAAATTGATAAGCTATTTATCCAATGTTATGCAGTCATTAGTATAGATTTCACAAATATGTAACTCACTGATTTGTTGTTGACTGTCTTGCTTCCCCAAGCTTGATTATTTTGTTTGTCATTAACTTCGCTTTTCATCAACTCGACCAGTACAGCTGCACTGTCAAGAAAATGTGCTTACGTTTGTTTTGCCTATTCCCAGTGCACACAATTTTAACCCACATAATGTAAATGATTTACATTTAGTCATGTGAAAAAATTAGGACTCACCATTTATTTCTTCATTAATATCAACATATCAATATAAAATCATCTTTCAAATTATATCTGTAGATAAAGGTGATGTGATTGCACCACCTGTGCAAAAACAATACACTTATTTAATCAACGAAATCAAGATGTTAATTTCCACTGAGGAACAAGTTAGGACACCCTTACAATCATATCTAAAATGCCTAGAATTAGACTGAGGTGCACAATATCAGGTGAAAATGGTTAGAACAATGTTACAGAACATTTTGGTGGAACCTATCTTACTTAAACCGCAGGCATTTAGTTTGGTTTGCTCTTGATTGTTGAAGTGAGTGATGTCACCATGGTGAGATCCAAAGAGTTTTCTGTGGCCTTACATAAGCTGTCCCTGCCATGGAGTGCGGATGACCTTCTGTTCCAATGGGTCATTGTGCAAGTTTAGCTTGAGACTTTCCCCCCCAAAGACAAGCCGAATGTCCCATTAGTTTTAATTATTCAAACACATCAATCGCATGTTCAAATCAGCACTGTCTTTAGTAGATTAACATAGCACTGACATTATGTACATCTCATACAGGAAATGTACTGTATTACTTATAAAGCACTTACATTCTGCAGTACAGCTAAAGGAATTACACTGCAAAATCCTAAAGAACTGTTCCACTGTTTTCCTCTAGACGCTTTTTATTTATTCTAAGCTAAGAAAAGATCAGCATTGATGATGGGTGACGTTAAAACTAAATAAATAAGTTTATCACAGTACATATACAGGAAACTTATATACAGTTTAAAAAACAGAATATTGATTTCAAGGTGCAATAATTGTTTGTAAATGCCTGAGCCCAATTATAAAGCACAGCACAGACTACACATGTCACAATATTATATTTTACATGAGCAACAATATATCTAGAGCATGAATGCGTCACTGTCACTAATAAAAAGCCTCCAAGCGAATTTTGACGGAATCATCTGGATGTCTGGACGCAATTCCATATCGGAGCAGCATCTCAATGTACGGTGGCCAGAAGCTCTCGTCCATCACCACGTAAGGTTCATGAGGGGTTTCCACCGTCTTGTTCATGAGGAGCTGTCAGGGTCACAGGAAGCAGAAACCCAGTGAGCACACGGACCGTGATGACAAAACAGACAATTCCAAACCGGATAATACAGAACGGTATGTGCACCAGCATGGACATACCTCCAGGATATCGTGGAGAGAAATAAGGTCTGCTCTTGGCTCCAGAAGAAATTTCTGCATCAAATTGATTTCATTAACTGCAGTCCCTTTTCATCAGACAGAACGGTAAGAAAACATAGGAGAAGCGGCATTGAGATGAGGATCTCACCTTCTTCCTTTTGCTGCCGTTGTCGCCCTCTTGAGGAAGCGGGAAATGTTCCTCCAGTATGTCGCTAAGCGTGCTCAGCAAGTTATCCTGGAAATCTTTAATTTTCTTAAGTTTTTTCTTCATGTCCAGTAAAACACTAGAAGTGTATTGCTGTGTCAGTCAATCAAAAGATGACATACTAAACAAACATACTATGTGCCGTCTTAGCAGTTAGCCAGACGCCCTACTCACACAAGGAAAAACACACAGAAAATTAGCACCCACTGCAGGGGTCCATAATACGATGCAAGATTCGTGGGTTAGCCAGATAACTTGTTGGATTTAAGCCTGCGCTAAATGTAAGTGAACAAAGAAAAGTTCATTTAAATTGGGGAACCTTAAATCTAGTTAACCAGCAAATCCTGCTTTGTATTACTAGCCCCAGATGTGTGGTTTTGTGTTTACATAAAGCCATCCGATGTACACATGCCTTGTTTCTGATAGTCTCTCATTTTCTTCTTGCAATGCCTTTACTTGTTCGGTGGCTGCCCTCAACACCTCCTCCTTTTCTTCTAACCATTTCCGTTCACTGTAAAACAACACGCTCACTGTAAAATAACACGCTCACTGGACTTCCGCCTAGAGTCTTATAGTTATTTCACTGTCCAGCTTTGCCACATTAAAATGTGAAAATACAAAGATGAGACCAGACCTTTTTAAAATCTCTCTGAGTTTATCCCTCTTTGCTTGACAACAAGACAGAACCATCTCAAGCTGTGCATTCAGCTGAGACAACTATAAAACAAGTCAACAGGGGGAAAAAAATATATCAGTGTCGATGTTTTAAAGGAAATAGTTTTAAAAGTTTCCAACACCAAGACAGCCATCAGCATTTAATAATGTTATGTTCAAGGTCTCCCCTTAATATACTGATGTTAAGATTCAAATAAACTAACATTTATTTGTAAGTAAATTTAATTACTTTACATTTATACAGATTTAGGATGATAAACATGAGAATATTAACAAATTTGTCCAACAAGCTTAATCGAGAGATTTATCATTTCTCTTTTTTTCCAATGTAGCAACTGTGAAACTGACATCAAAAATGGGCAGAAATCTAAAGCTTTAAACGACTGCTATATAAATGTCAATTCTTAAAAACCTCAAATTAGGCAAGATATACATGTAGAAAAGAGTCACTGCTCTGACACACTTACCTCCTCTCTTCCCACGGAGAGTAACACTTCAGGATTTACGGACAGCACTGAGGATCGAAAATGACAGACCTGTTTAAGAGACACTTTTCCACTTAAATCATTTACTCAACATAAAAGTCACAAACAGCGTTTCTGGCGTTTAATTGTCACGTACATCTTGGCTCACTCTCTTCCCACTGCTTCAGCTCTGCTGTCAAAGTATTTATCCGGTTCTCTGTCTAAGAAGCAACACAGAATTAAGGATTGTTTTCAGACAAATGCAACTATGTTCTGAATCTTAATGTAGTTATTTAGGATTTGCCGGTTGCACACTGCAAAAGTTTTCCTTGTACAATACCATGGTACTTTTTAAAAGCATGCAAGCCATAAAACAACAGCATACAACATACCTCATTTAACTGGTTCTCAGAAGAGTCCGCATCTGTCACAGCGATGTCATTCTGAAGCTGGGGGACGTATGACAAGATGGACAAAGGTGTCAATCTCATCCACCCTAACACACATGACGTCGCATGTAGATTAATACAAACGCAAATCAACACCTGCTGCATGTAGTTAAACTGCGTGTCACATTCATCCAGCAGCTCTTCCCACGCAGCCTCCGAGCACTGCTTGCTGACCGGGGGGTCTGGCGGCAGGATGCCCTGGTACTCTGACATTTGCTTGGAAAGAGCCTTTGCCTGACAGAAGGACCGTTAGAAAATTTATATAGTGCAACGGTGTCATGGAAAGAGTGAGCCAAACAAAAGGCAGAAAACTTACATTTTTAAGCAATTCATCCGGATCCTGCGCAAAAGAGGAATACATAATCGTTACGTGGCGACTCGAATATAATATGGTGCTAACGAGCTAGTTAGCTTTGCAGTTCCTCCGTTAAAAGTGATATTACAGCTAATTCTGCCGATAGATCAAAACCAGGTTAAATAATTAATGACTGGGAACAATTAAAAAAACAAACACTCACCATATATCTAGTCGGCAATAGTTTCAAATGACGACAATCTAAGCTTTAGCTAGCCGGAGCAGCCGCTCGCATCCAAAATACGAAAAAACCGCCAATGTTTCGGGTCGTGACGTCATAGCGGAAGCGGAAGTGCGTGTCGCCTATAGGGGTGTCACTCTTCATTCGCTTAGTGTAGAAGCATTCGGGGTCTCTGTGAACAACACCGGCTGGTATTCCAATGTCCTTAGATTATTTAATAAGTCCGAGACGAATAAATTACAGTTATCTGCAGATGGGCGATGCCGTCATTTTGTGTACTTTTTCCTCAGTGTTATTAATACTAGAGTAACAGTCGTTTTAAAGCCGCCAGTATCAAGTAGCGCAATGTCCACCTCAGAATGAACCTCTGCTTGGCACAATTCACCAATTTTATTTTTATTTTATGATCCAGTTATATCATCCCATGTTTTATTGAGCATAATAATGCATTGGTGAGGATAAAAATGAACTTTGAATCATATGAAACTAATTGTGCATGTATTATTTTCAAGAATTACGTAGTTTTTCGGCGACTTGTAAAATATATATGCCTACGGAATCCTGACTTATTGGAAAATTCCACGTTCCTGTATAAAATGGTGTAGATATGTTTCTGGCGCACTTGTGGAATGAAAGAATGTGTGGTGAGAATGGTTTCTCCATTTTGTGGTTTCAGAAACGTTTAATATGTAAACCACAGCAGGCTTACATGTGAAATTGTAAAGAGCTAGAAAATATCCATATAATAACGCCCTTTCACATATATAACTAAATGCACGCTATGTATCATGGAATATATTGAGATGGCACCAAAATACTAAAACAATGGAAACAAAAAACAATTGTTTCTAATAATTTCTTAGCATGAATAATTTGAAACATTAGACTTGTTCAATATGTTAAAATATATTGCTTCTACTCAGGATAAATGGCTTCCTTTGAGTGTAACACTAATCATTTTAAGTACTTTAAGAAACAAAATAATGGCAAAATGGTTGCCCATTTTGTAGAGATGACATCTCCTAAAACATACAGAGAATGGTTTGAGGGCCTTCACTGGTCTTTTCATTGCATTTTAAGAAAAGTGAGAACTATGTGGTGGATGTTGAGAATGTACCTACACCCTCTGCTTTGGTTTTTTTGTTTTGAATGGCAAATGTCTGGTCCCCATTTGTTTTTGTTTTAGGAGTGGACGGGGTTTGAGAAGTCCCTGGTTGATGCACCAGAAACCTTTACAAATGGATGATGAAATGAAACCTTGCATTCCTGCACTAATGGAGACGGAGACCCTGGGCTGTCTCACACACACTGCTGCACGCCTGCGTCTGCTCAGTGTTTGGAAAGCGCTGCCATTCCCACAAGGCCCAAAATGGAAGGAAGAAAAGCACAGATCACCTTCTGAAAGGGACAGACTTACAGTCTCTGAAAGATATGCTATGAACCACGCTCATTCCATACAGTAGCCTAAAGACATTTGTCAAGGCAATGCATTTGTAATTATAAAGTTTTAATGTTTTTAAGTGCTGTGCAATGATTCCCAGATTGATTTTCATTTTATACTTATATGCACTTATATGATAAGTACAACATTTTATGTATTTTAACAAAAAACAGATATAAACAGATGCATGTTACATTGTAAAACAAAACATTAATGAATCAATTATATCTCAAATTCTGGAGAATTCCTTGAAACATGTTCTCACAATAAGCTGGTATCACATTTTTTTTTTCTTTTGTGAAAGCACAGTGTGTGAAATTAATAATATGGACATTTTATATAGAAATAAAATCTAAAACTAATTCAGAAAAATAGGTACTTCAAATGTCTCATTCTCAATATTACTAACTTCTTTTTAAACAAATCGATCATTTTATCTTCTTGATGAATTACATACAGAATGTGCTGAGAACGGTTGTTAACTTTTCCCCTATACTGTGACTTTCTCTTC
The DNA here is from genome assembly GCA_026776725.1 of Gnathonemus echidnorhynchus. Taxonomy (NCBI): domain Eukaryota; kingdom Metazoa; phylum Chordata; class Actinopteri; order Osteoglossiformes; family Mormyridae; genus Gnathonemus; species Gnathonemus echidnorhynchus. The sequence goes on from JAODJU010000041.1 coordinate 5,980,591, forward strand.
AGTTTTTTTATTTTCCATTTGCTTGCTTTCACCATTATACACCATTGCTAGACTGAGGCCGTTTTTAAATTAATTTTTGTAAACATAATACAGCTGTTGTGTAGCTGTTTATTTTCAGGGTGACACAATTTCCACATGTCGACTCCTCTAATCACAAGAGGACATGCCGCTTATTTTGCCGGGTCTCTCTGTCCACGGCTGAAGGTTCTGAAGAGCAAACAAGGAGCTGTTCTGCAGGCAAATAGGGTCGGGGTCTTCTGGCTGTTCCAGTGATTTCTGGAAGGCTTCCTGTTGGAGTTGCAGGAGGATTCGGTTGGCCTGCTGCCGCTCTGCTTCTCTCTCCTCTGCCGTTTGCCGTCTAACAACGAATGACGTCAAAAACAGAGAATGTCACATCGGCAAGTTGTGACTGCTACTGAGGGAAATACCATTAGGATGACTGCAGCTTCTCATTGCATACACCCCAACTGTAAATAATAAGCGAGCCTTTAGGAATATTATTTAATCACATTCTACAATCAGAATTACAGACAGCATAGATACCTTTAAACTTTATACTGTATTGTTAATACACTTCAGTACCATTTCAAAGACAAAATTGTCCACCAATAAAACAAATACATCAGTCACTTCTAAATTATTATTAATTCTAACATTCAATACAACTGATAAAGAACTGACAAATAACTGATAAAGAACCCATTCTCTTGCTGGTAAAATAAAATTATTATAGACTGGGGTAATGATGTGTATTTTGTCAGTTTTTGCAGAAAATATTATATATATTATAGGTGTTTGGGTTTCACCGCGAGAAGGATAATCTAAAAAGCAAAGTTATCTAATGTCTGATGTGTTACTAAATCGACTTCTTTCACACACTGTAATCTTCGCTGGCCACCACTACTGCGCCTCCCTGTGGCCAATCTGCATCTCGTTCACCATTCCATATACATTTTTATTCTAAAAAAAAAAAAATCACATCACAATATCCAACTTGTTAGCACGATAATATGCAGGATCTTATGTGTGCAGCAAGAAAGACAAAATAGAGGCTATGTACTGAATGTATATGCATTCATAAAATTATCGATGTGTGAATATGCTGTATATAACTTAATGAAACAAAACCATTTTTAAAAATGCCCAATTGCTGTAGTATTACTGGACCTTTATGTGATTTTATCGCAGAGGCAGTTACTGATATATACGTAAAGATCTGCATTTCTCTGTATACCTTGTATACATGTGACTAATAATACTCTTGATTGGTAGCGGAGCTAAAAGCTTGTTTTGGTCAGAGCATAAAAGGGGCAGTTAGTTCCTTGAATATTACATTGAATACTAAGTTAATTTATCGGGTAAAAAAGGAATAGAATAAACTCAGAAGTTGCTGCTAGGAATGGGGTTTTAAAAACCAAAACAGAAATTCTCACTCATTTTGAGTGAGACTGTTACTATTATAGGGCAATTAAATTAAGAAAAAAAGCTGGACTTGTTTATCCCAGAAGGTGAACTCTGTCACACCTTCTAGAATCAATGGATTAACTAAAATAAAAGAAAATCTCAAGTGTTATACGTTTGTCATTCGATTATCCATCCATTCATTTTTACAAAGTAAATGTCCGTGTGTGTTGTCCTTATTATTAATTTCAGAATTAGTGTTATTATTAAAATATTGTGTTTTCTATGCAGTTGCCTGCATGGAGCTGCGATATATTTAAATATTTATGATAGGATGATCGCTGTATTTATTTTCGGGTTGACAGTCAACGACTTATCAATAATTAATTAACTACATTAATAAAGTATAGTGCATGTTCACCCAGTACCGGTCCTAGCCAATGTGACGCCCCCTGTCCCAGGAAAAGTTAAACTGACTGGTTAATTGCCGCCCCCTCAGAAGTTGGTGCCATAGGCGGCCGCCTATATCGCCTTCAGGGTGCCCGGCCCTGCGTTCAATTGTCGACATACGTTTGCCAGGTTTCACCGTTTAAGCTTTGAATACTCTATGATTTAAATCACTGCGATCGGTGATAAATTGCGAAACAGCTTAAAAACTCTCTTTCATTAGTCACCGTATATTTGAAGGTAACTTTACCTCTTTAGGAATTTCCCATAAACAGAATAAGATTTATAGCATTATTATTGGAAATGTTTTCGGAATTCTGTAAGCCCTGTCACTGTGATTAATGAGGCACAAAACAGTTATTTTATGAATAACCGAACTGATTGTCCAGTCTTACCTCCACTTAGTCCTTCTGTTTTGGAACCATGTTTTGACTTGCCCATCAGCCATTTTAAGTGTTTTTGCCAAACCTGCTCTCTCTGCAGACGCCAGGTACTTTTGTCGGTGAAACCTTTTCTCCAGTTCACATATCTGATGTCTGGTGAAGGAAGTTCTAGGTTTTTTCTTCTTCGACGGGCTCCGGTTCTGGTACGGGTGACCTGCACGGCGTGTGGAGGGTGAGAGCGCCGCTGGATTGGGATACAGACGCAAACGGAGGCGGCAATAGCAGCAGGCCAGCAACAAAGACTTCCGAGGCAGAAAGCTAGCAGGACTTATCAGATGGTCTCAGTGTTATAAGCTACTCGCCAGTGCATCAGCGTTCAGCCATATCTGGCAAGATATACTGGAGCACACGTACTGCGTGGTTAATAAAAACGTTTTGAAAACGCACTTTAGCGCCTTAATTGGCCTTATTTTCACTCTACCTAATTATTACCTCTTCCAATACGCAGTGTAAGTGCGCACTGCTGAACGTGACCTTGTCTACACGTTAAAAATAAAATTTCTTATATAAGTGACCGCAGAAATTAACATAAGAAATGAATTTAACAAAGGTCCAGTTCAAGTCAATAAACTCCATAACAATTTACCAGAGGTTTGGTTATAATCAAAATATTTTTAAAGATGTTGAATATCAGAACATCAGAAATTTACAAACGAGAGGAGGCAATTCGGCCCATCAAGCTCGTTTGGGAAGAACTTAACTAATAGTTCAGAGTAAAATCTTATCTAGCTCTGATTTAAAGGAACCCAGGGTTTTAGCTTCCGCTACACTAGCAGGAAGACTATTCCATA
>JAODJU010000041.1:6000072-6016331 GCA_026776725.1 Gnathonemus echidnorhynchus
ACTTGAAAAAATTATATTAACCCAACTTGAAAAAATTAAGTGTGAAAAAATGAAGTAATTTTTTAAGTTGATCCAATTTTTTACAGTGCACAGGGCTTGACGATTAATTACTGACAGATGATTAAACAAACCAATTTATGAATTAATTATTGATTATGGTTCTTATAATAATAATATTAATAATAATATCCGTCATCATATTTATAATTATAATAATTCACAAAACTGGCGTGTCGTTTCAATGTTTTACCACAGGGTGGCAATAACACTACATCAATCGGGGCTACCTTTCCCGATAACGAACAATCGTAACGAATAACGAAGAAGATAAACGAACCACGGAGGTAAAGATCGAGTGAGATTTGTGTTTACCAAAGCCCTTCGTTTTCCGATATTTAACTAACGAATTTAAAATAGTTCTTGGTTGGTTCCATTGTCCAATTGAAAAAAAGCATAGAATGACAGATAAGAGGAACATCGATCCCACGTATTTCAGTTGTCAAATACAGCGTGGACCACATACAAGCAGCCCCACACCTCAGTTCTCTTTCTTAAAATGCCGGGCTACTGTTATGCAGGTCACGCTGTATTTTTATACCGCTGTAATATCAGTCGTGCACATGTAAAAAAAAAATCTTATAAAAAATCATCAAAATAACCGCATTAGATACCTGGGTTCTGCAAAACAGAATTTATGAATTGTGTCCTATTCCATTCATTAATTTGAATATGAATTGAACTGACCGCAGCTCGCAGAATGTTATGCATTGCAATGACAGGAAGAAGAATTTAATTTATTTCAATTCAAAGGAATTCAATACAGTCACACAACACAGATATGTTATTAAATCTAGCAAAACATAGGCCTGCATTACTGTATGATAAATTTAATAGATGGTTGATATATATATATACCAACCTTTTATATGTGCATGAGTGTTCATATTTACACGATTGTAATAGAAAAAATATTTATAACTTTTAGCCTATTGTAAATATATACATTTGGTTTATCCTGGCTCTCTTAATCATCTTCCATGGCCACATACTTATTGTTGTTATGTGTGTTAGCATTTTTAGGAGTCTGCAGTAGCTTTTTGTGAGTGTCTGTAAGTTGTCAGATATATGGGGTTGTGATAGGGTTAGTTTTATGACTTTATGAAGTGCTCTTCCACAAAATCACAGTTAAATTATTCATTCCATAGGTGACACTTCAAATGTTACATTCTTTCATTCTGAATGACATATTTTTATAACAATGATACAGCACATACTGTGTATTTTAATTGTACTTCCTTAAATCCAAATACGAATTGCAATTATGCATCCTGTGTGCAACTGCAGTTCAAATTTAATTCAAGGGGCATTTTAAATTCAATTCTGATTTGTGTACAGCCCTGTTACGTACTGAAATTGCGTACAGGTGTTAAAGCTACAAAGGGCCCATTTTGCGCTAATTTAAAGCCTTTTATATTTAGGGCGACCTCTGTGTCTCTGTGACAGAATAGCAGGCAAAAGTTCAAGTAAAGAACGACGTAGAAAATAACGCATGGGTGCACTCACTCGTTAATTTACGAAGGAGATTACGAATTGCTTTAGTTACGAAGGGTCTCGGGTAACAAACGATAATTGGTACGAAATAATTTCGTCCAAACCATTACGAAGCTTTAGGGAAAAGCGCCCACCTTTAGTTGCGGCGCAAATGATTGCTAGTGTCGTTATAAATGTTTGCCACTAGATGACAGTGGAGTACACATTTTAATGAGCTTGGCATTGACTAGACATGCTTCGCACTTGTATTCTTTACACAGCTGTTACTCTCCTAGTGACTAATTATCTCTCATTTTCACCCATTTCACAGAATATTGTAAGAGGCTAGTTTTCTTTAGCAATGGGAGCGAGAGGAATATCCAACACAGGTCCTACATCTAATCCACCAATCACCTCAATCTCACACTCTCGGTGTGTTATCTTCCTTCATTTTCTTAATAGTAATTTTGTTTCGTTAGTTTTAATTAGGAAAATGAGCAGAATCGCTGATGTGTTTACTGTATGAAAATCACATTTAATATAACATTTAATTCATTCATTCAAGTTCTGAAATGCGCTGCTTTGAATTCATTTCTGTGAAATCCGTTTTCCATAATTTACACTGTCATTTTGTACTGTGAAGGTTGAACTTCAGAACCTTTGATCATCTGCTATGCTACATACATAAACCGATTCAGACTGCAAGGTTGTGTTCAGAATTTGCTCGGTGAGAAGAGGGTATTCCCGAAATAGCTGCTATCCAGGTGAAAATGTTACCCGGAAACTTGCAGAAATGTTGCTCTTAGGTTAAATGAGCGTGCAAAATTTTCACTGAGCCTTAAGACGAACCATTAAACATCGCGATTAAACATGTCAGACGTTTATTTAAATGACAAAAGTCATTGGAATAACCAATTAACCTGACACTGTATTTTGATGCCTTTGTATTTAAAATCTAACAAATACCATCAAATTGGAGCCACAATAATAGGCCTACAACGTTGTTTGGTTATATTCAAAAACGATTACAGAGCTATTTGGGTATACAGTACGACTGTTAATCTCGCAGATATAAAAAGTCACATGGCGTCTTCGTACCATAACTCAGCCGTGTATTGTATGAACTTTCCAGTACCTCTAAAAATTATGCTTACGAAAAGCCGGTTTACCCGTGTACTCCATTGTCATATATTCAGATCCCTGCGTTTTCAATGCCCCGAATAGGGGTAGATCCAAGAGGACGTGGGCTTGACTGTCCGTCCATATGCGAGTCAGATATCGGCCACAGCGTTTGTTCTGCCATCCAATCAACTAATTATGCCTCCAGGACAGTCACCCCCATCAGTTCCCAATTTTAATCTCAGTCAGTGGTGCAGTTACACGCTGGGGTTTGTCAGGGGCAACATCCAAGCAAACTCTCTACAGCACTTAGCAAACAAAAGCGATTCCTCTTTGTTTATTGTGCCTGAAGACTTTTTCTTCTGTGTCAAGGCTCACACCTGCTTGTATGTAAGGTTTAAAAATAATTAGCCTTATTTAAGCACGCCGAAAATAACCTGATTTGCGCTTTCCTATATATTACTTCATCAGATGATGTATTTCAGAAAGTGTACGGGCGACCCAGAATTTCTAAGCAGTTTACCATGTATTGGCAATCCCATGCGATGAGGCTACCGTCAATTTGAAACGGTAAAAATGTTTTCAGTTTACTAAACTAATAACTTAAAGCCATTATCTGCATATAAGTAATCTTTATTAACAAAGATATTCCTTTATTATTTCATTCATGATATAGTGCTCCCAAACGGAAATCTTTCACAATAAATACAATTCCAATGAACTGTCCGTTATACTGCTTTGACGTGAAGCAATTTACCTTGTTTGATATCGAAAAATAGTCAAAATAATATAAAACGCGCTTAGACCATATAACAGTTTTTTCATTACTTTTCCACTGAGTGTGAATCATTTCTATTAATACTCATACTTCATTTGTCTGTATAAAAATAACTAACTTTGGGATCAATCTTTAATACAGTAAAAGAAAAAGATTACAGCTAACAGCAGTAACGTCAGACAGCACGTAAAGGTGGCGTGTATGTATGTATGTATGCATGTGTGTGTATGTATGTATGTATGTATGTATGCATGTGTGTGTATGTATGTATGTATGTGTATGTGTATGTCTTTCTATCTATCTATCTATCTATCTATCTATCTATCTATCTATCTACTTATTGGTTGGAAAAAAACTGTGTAAATATTTGTATTATTATCTAGTCTATCCCGGTTTTCCTTTTAACTCCCATGCACCGAGTTTGGCAGCTTTTTCGGGATTCCATCTTGATCCCCATTTCAAGCTTTTGGGGTTTAAAATTCCAAGTGCATGAAAACTTTGAAGGCGCTGTCATTTCGCGTTGCTCGCACGAGCATTGACTTACGGGGAATTACCCTGTCTCATCCTGGGACTCTGCCTGTTTTTATAATTTAAAGCGCCCGCCTGTAAACCAGTAAGCCTATTTCATATTTTTGATTCATTTGCTTTTAGCCAGGTATGTGTTTATACTAAAAAAAACTGCGTTTTTGCTGTGATCCTTTGTACTCAGTGCCACACGAAGATTTAGTTTAAAATTATTTATGGTTCCCAAATTAGACCCTTGAGGAATACATTTAACCTGTAGTTCTACAGTATACACAGCTTTGCAGTCTAGTGAAATTTCTAATAATTCAGCGATTTTAGGCCCCATTCTAGGGAAGTTCCTATTTTTTCTGTCTCCGCCCCCTCAGAAAAAGTCTTTTCCCGAATCCGTTTAGTGGACTTGTCACGTATTTTCGCACACATTTCTGGGGACTGAGTCCCCCTAAGGGTATGTCATAGAATCGCCCCTGATTCCACTTGGGTTTTTAAAGGCACTTAGCCATTTTCAACATGACTACACTGAGGAAATTAACAAGTGCATTACAAGAAGATTTAAAACAATTAGCGTAACTATTGTGACTGTTTTGACAGCTACAAGTTCTATACCTGATCTAATTTTTCGTAAAATTTTCTGTAAAAGGGCGTGTCGGTGGTCAAAGTAATTCAATGGCTGTAACTGCTCTAGCGGGATTTCTGATGGCCGAACTTTGTTGGATACACTAAGACATCCCAAAAATATCTGCAGCCAAAATACGCTTTTCAGACGTATAGCAGTAAATACATACACTCGAAAGCTTGAAACTTTATTTGGCAGAATTAATATTATTAGTAATATAATATGTGTTGTTGAACAGTAACCACAGCTGTTGTGAGTACTCGCAAGATTGGCGTCATATACCATGTTGTAGCTGTCCATCAATCTTGTAAGTACTGATCAGCGTCGCGGGATGTTGTAGCCTATTACCACCACCACCACCAATATCACCAACTAATATTAAATATAACATACTTAAATACCTACCAGAAAGAAGTGCCGGTATCGGATACTTTTCCACAGTGTAATTGGATTTTTTTTGCTTATCAAAGGGAACTGTTACCAATGTAGTTGGGTCGGCATAAATCCCACGTGACGATGGTAAAATCAGGAGAGCATTAAGGGTTATAGCATTTACTTATAAGCATGGTGTAGCTCCAGTACACGTCTGAGGGTGTAACAGCTCCGTTTTTCTCAGTGTTTTTAAACGTTTTGTACAATCTTTATTTGAATTTGGGTTACTTCCAATATGAATTGGACGTGTTAATAGAGTAACTTAGCCTCCTAAGACCCTACGTCCTCATATAAGGACATCATTTTTAGTTTAAAACTATTAATTGTTCAAAAAAATAATGTTTGGTTTTTATGATTATGAGGATCTACTAATCCCAAATAGCTAGGAATAGGGATAATAGGAAATAAAACATGCACAACAAACAAAAGCCCGGGACTCAGGAGGTCAGGGGTCACAAACCGGTTCAGGTATAAAAATTCGTGTTTGGAATTTGAAAATATATAAATGTATATTATCATTTTTATAGCTATATGTGTTTATAGTTCTGTTTTTCTGCCCTATATATAGAGGGTGGATATTGGTAAGACGGGATAATTTTTGAAATTTGACTTTAAAAATATGATCCTAATAATCAATATTATTGCCACTCATAAAAGTATTATTGAAAGCCCAAGAACTGAGCTTACGTTAATAGCCCACAGAGACATAAAGATATAGAGTAAAAAATGTTTTGTTTTTAGTATATTTTTACGTAGGGCTATTTTTATGCAACAAAGTTCATTCTACTAATCAATGAACTCATACTGTCCTTTTGAATCTGCGGTTATCGATATCAGTGAAATTCTATTCTGTTGTTGCTAACAATATTATGCCTTTCCTTTCAACATTTGGTTTAATTTCTAGGATTTTTTTGCACATGTAATGACTTCTTTGCAATCTGTTTTGCAAAACATTTACATTTATTTTTGAAACGTTACTTTATGATTTTGATTTTCCAAGCTTGAAATTGCCGTTCACTTGCCAAGTATATGCATATTTACTCAGTTATTTGGACACTGACAGCTCTCAGAACGTTACAACTAGGATAACAGTCAACGTACAAACTCACGCGCACATAAATTAGCGGCGCGTTGAAGAGAGCCTCCAGCTCCTTTAAATCTTCGCTATTTTGACAGGACACATTAAGATCTGCCTGCTCAGCACGAGCACATCATAAAACTGGACAGGCAATTTCTGTTTTCACCAAATAGCTAGGCTAACTCGTTCTGCATCTTTGATTTTAATACACTAGACAAGCAGCTTAGCAGTAAGGGAGAGGAAAAAATATTTTAGGGTCCGCATAGTTTTTTTCCTCAAGTTATGCTTCACAATTCCCCTAAATCTATTGCTCTGTGTGAATTATCAAGTAGAATTTGATTAATATGCAAATTCAAGGCAAAGTGTTTCATATAATTCTTTCAGTGGAGAGTAATTAATCAACAGTTGAAGAAAATTAATACATATATCAATTTTGTCAGGGACATGCTTAGTTCAATAGCCCGTAAAATTGAAGTTTGAAGTATTAACGGGCTCTACAGGAACGTTATGACTAAAACTTTCAAATTCACCCTATTTAGTGATCAATCAAGCTCCCCCCTTAGGTTAATCTAGGTCATTTCTCATCTCAAATCATGCACTTTAGTGACAAGCCATCTAGCACAGAGTCGATAAAAAGTGTTTTTGTGTGTGTGTGTGTGTGTGTGTGTTGCTATCTCCGAGCCGACCAGCAAAATCTTTCGGTGAAATTTAGTAGAAAATATACCCTGTATTCATATTCTACCGCACAGAGAATAAAAGATGCATACAATATAATTTCTGTTTTATATATGTATATGTAAAATAGTCGGTATAACGGTAAAACATTGCAGTGTGCTTTAATTATAGGAAATAAACCAAAATTACTTTGTTTATATCATGAAATAAATTGATTAAAATAAACAATTCCATAAAAACTGATTTTTACATTTATTTGCATATACACACCTGGAATAACAGACCCAGGTGAATTTACGAACTCCCTTGTTAATCAGTTTAACAATAATTTAAACTTAAAGGATGAATTTTTCATATTCTACCGACTTTTTTTATCTTGTATTTATGTTCACAAATAAATACATACTTATATATATATATTCATATAATTCATATGGTGTATAGATCAGTTTGTCTTTAACTTTTCCACGTCATCAGAGCGATGGCAAATGAGATCGTGTGTGTGTGAGAGAGAGAGAGAGAGAGAGAGTGAGAGAGAGAGTGAGAGAGAGAGAGACAGAGCGAGAGAGAGAAAGAGAGAGAGCGAGAGAGAGAGCATGGGGCGACCTATTGTTTCAGCAGGGACTCATGCATCAAACTTCAATTTTCCGGACGATTGAATTAGCGATTTTTTTTCTCTTGAACTGAAATACACTTAAGGCTTTGGGATTAATTACCACGTTCTGGTCTCTCAGATTGTAGTATTACTTATCGTTGCCACGTTTGACAACACCTCATAAAATAAGGAACTGGTATCCACAAACTCAGACTGCTTCAACCTTTGCTGATATAATAAACATGGTTTGTCTGAGGATCTCTGTATTACAGTTGCGGGGGCAAGTGTGATATAAGTGCATAACTTGAGCAACTTTGCTACTAGATTAATAATACAACGCAAGATCTCCAAAATTAGGTTCCTGTGAGTGTTTGTGCGCATGCACCTACCAACCAAGAAAGTCGGACGCTCAGCGAAAACACAAGAAGCACAATTTTTCGCATTATTAGTTATCATTACTATAATCTAGGCACGTGCATATTATTAATTTGAATTACAACGGTTAATGTTAAAAGTCTGGCCACACGAACAACGTATCTAAATTAATAGCGCATTGTTCAAATTAATTTAACCCACTTTAGACTTGTTTTTGGACTTATCAGTGTACAACCTGTTTACATGTGTTACCTGGTGAAACGGTGTTTGGGGAAGTGGTCACGTTCAATAGACCCAGGTGGTATTGTAGTAAACTTTTGTTTCATGTTGACTCAATAACGTAAACGACCCTTTTTGGGGGAAAGAAAATCTGCTTTAACGAATAGGTACAATATTTCATTTCATACCGTGGTAAGTCAACAAACCCACCGTACCTGTCAAGAGGATACTACCTAAACGTTACAGTGCGATTAAGGGAAACAACTGAATTTATTATTATTATTATTATTATTATTATTATTGTTGTTGTTGTTGTTGTTGTTATCCCGTGATCTAAACAAGGATAGACGATTGGAAGTTGCACATTATTATTATTATTATTATTATTATTATTATTATTATTATTATTAGTAGTAGTAGTAGTAGTATTCATTGCAGCTATTTTGCTTTTTATTAACAGTCAAAAATTATTTTGTTGCAATTTATTTTGAACTTCTCGAGATACGACAGGTTTTTAGTAACATTTAGCCTGGGTCTTATAACCGTTAATCTCTAACAAGCAGAAACTAGATGCCGCCTAACAAAATTAAACAAGTCCATATACCTAATCACGTGCGCGACTAGTAGGAATGCATCCGCGTGGCACTTCGTTTCTTTTTAAAAAATCTGAAGTTGAATGTGGCCCTTCCTTGATCACAGAATCCTTTTCTTCTCTTGGATACTCTTTCTCACATCATCATGTTTTCAGCTTCATTAAACTCTCTAAAGACAAAGGGCATAAAGAGAAAAAAGAAATAGAGTGGAAAAGAAAACAAACAAAAGACTCCCATTTACCAGACACTCGCATAAATGTCACTGTTTAAACATTTTATGACTCCCCTACTTAACATGAAAAACACTTTCGCCACAAGATGCGGGACCAAAAAAAAATCTCTGGATAAAAGTCAGCCGTATTATTTCAAGCCCCTAAAAAGGGAAAGAGACAAGTGCTTTATAAAAAAAGAGCGAGTTTCATTGTAATTCATAGACTTGTTTAAAATGCCAAGCTAAACAGGCAAAGAAAGGAGTCGGCATTAATGGACACAGATGCCCTCGTGAAGAGAGGGCCTATGTATGCATTATAGCTTTTGTAAAATGGAGTTAAACAGTTTAAAAAGAGGGTTAACTCAATCCATCAAATTGTCTAAAATTTGTGAAGAAAATACAAAAACCATATGGCCTCCAAACGTTTGTGTCCTTTTTGTGCAGTGGGACACACTTGTCTCAGTATTGAGAGCTGCGGGAAACTGTGCATGGCCCATTGTCTCTTGTCACATCGGGGAAGACTGCTCATTTGTCCCCAGTTTTCATGCTTTACGCTAAAAATTACAGCCTCACCCCTTTTCAAAGAGGAATTATATAGCCTTAGAGAAACTGGCCCAAAACTTTGTGTTTTTTTGTGGCATCCACTCTTTTTTTCTCCCAGGACCAGATTTGTGTTTCTCACATAAATTTCGTTAAGAATAGGAAAACACACGTTGCCGGGTCAAGAAGGCAGGTTACGCCTTTAGAATGTGAAAAGGGAAGGGTACCGCGCTAGAGAAATGGTCCGGATATTTTCAGAAGCAAAAAAACACAGTAAAGAAGACGAGATGTCGACAACTTAAAACTAGAATGAACTTTCTGCATTTAAATATTATTGAAAACATTTATACTTAAAATAAGCACTTTTTGCTGTGTACTCCGTTTGCGAATATATACTAAATAAATTACCTAAGCACTTTCCGGTTTTGACGTTATGGTGTATGCTTTTAGATAAACTACAATGAATTTGTTGCTATTGAAAAAAATCAACGAAATTACGAAAAGGCAAGTGTAAGTTTATATATTTATAAAATAAAAATTTACAATATAAATAAACAAAAGTAATTTATTTAGATCTAATACTGCTTTAACGACACTATTTAATAATGCCTTATTCCACAAAGCCCAGAAATGTTACTGCTGCTCCTAAATTAAACAACACGTCAATTATTATAATACAACAAACTGAAATATTCTGAGAAAAGGGATTTTTTTATTTTCATTTTATATACATTACGCATTTTACATTGGTTTAAATAGTGTCCTGGGTTAAAAAGGCACTTACAGGCATACAAAACATAGTAAATCTATTAAAATGTAAATTACTTTATTGTATTCAAACAAAGGAATTTAGAACTACTGAAAAGTAAATTAATCGACAGCTTGTTAAAATCACCGCGATAGATTTTTTTCTGAATAATTTTACCCCATGTTCTTGTCTGAAACTTTATTGTACGTTCGTCGATCAAACGCTTCACTTCAATCACCCTTTCGATTCATGCAATACCGTATAAATAAGTGTTATGCTGCGTGGCTGAATATGCAAATAGCCTAAATGCACACACACGCACAGACACACTTACACACACACGCCCCGCATACGCACGTGGGGAAATGGAATTTTGGATAAATTAAAAAGAAAAAAAAACCAAACAAACAAGCTGTAAAGTTTAAAACAAAAGAGAATACATTTATGAAAACTAAACATGCATTTATATATCATGCAAAAGCTGAAAAAGGTTCGATAATGGAGCGATAAAAATACTTTATGAGATTACCAACATATGAGCAAACAAGTGAATGTACCGGTGTGCGTGTCTGTTCAAAAACGCACATAATTCAGTCAAAGTCCTTGCTTTGTCCTTCGTTTGAGACGTCTCTTTAAATACACTGCTTATTGCTTTTACTGAAGACTGTCGTCTTGATTAAATACAGAGGAAGGATCAGAATAATATCTCTGTCACTGTGTATAGCGCTACGAATCGTTCATGCTTTGCTTTCAATATTTTCGTCAACAAAACGTCAGTTTAAGTTCATAGTTCTTGTGATACAATGATAATAATAACAACAATGGTTGTGAATAATGGTTGTTGCTGTTATTATCATTACAGAGGCTCGGAAATAATCTATCAGTCGTCCACGTCAATTTCCACGTCTTCGTCTTCTGAACACTCTTTGCTTGTTGTGTGGTCTGTGAACGGGGACAGCGGGGACATGCGCAATTTGTTTGAGATCTCCTGCTCCTGTGCGGACAGCGCTGGCGACTCGGACCGCGAGTGTCCCAGTGTTCCGTTGGCACATTTCTCGAGGTCTGCGAGTTTGGCGATTTTTTCCAAAGGTACCGAACCAATAGCTTTGGCCGATTCTACGTCCGCTTTCATTTCTTCCAAATCCCTCTTCAGCTTCGCTCTGCGGTTCTGAAACCAGGTTATGACTTGGGCGTTTGTTAGCCCGAGCTGCTGAGCGATTTGGTCTCGGTCAGCTGGGGACAAGTATTTCTGATATAAGAATCTTTTCTCCAGTTCATATATCTGATGATTCGTGAAGGCTGTTCTGGACTTTCTTCGCTTTTTGGGCGTGTTCCTTTGCCCAAATAGGGTCATTCCGTCGCGACCTGTGAAGATAAATTAAACTGACATTACCTGTTTGATATTGCATATATGTACATCCCACGAGAATATTATTCATTAAAAATAACGCAGGCCGAATTTTGCACGCAAAGTTTTCCAAATACTTTATAATTAAAATAATCACGTAGCGAAAACATAAATAAGTCGTGTATAAATAGTGACATTTGTAATTCCTGATGGTTAAATTTAAAAAAGCTTTTTTGTGTTTTGCATGTAGTATATTATTTTTTCAAATTTCTCCCTCCATAATATATGCTACCTATAACAGTTATGATTCTGAATCCGATTCAACTATCAATTTACACCGCCTTAGTCAACTTCAATGCAATTATAAAAATCATCAATGGTAAACAATTATTCTGTGCGAACGGAGTTTTTTTAGTGTGCAAGTGTATGCTCTAAAACACAAAGAGCAGAGTATTACATTATGATAACTTGGCAGGCCTTAAATAATTAATTGACTTTCTTTGCGTTAATGTTTTTTACATAGGCCTATTAACTGTTAAGCGGTTTGCTGATCAAAATAAATGAATTAAATAAGCATAAGGCTGTACAAACATGTCAACTTACAGTAGTAAGATTTGAACATTTTTTTTTCGTATTTTCTAAGGGCTTCGGTTCACTATTTTAGTTTTAGCGTTGCTATTTCAACACCAAACATGTCTCTGAATTATTCACCGATTGCAATAATTTCGAAGATAATCGAAACATACCTTCTGCCGCCTGAAGAACGCTTACTTCAAGTCCTTTGAAGGTTTTGCTGGCTAGTTCCTCGAGGGCGCAAAGAGGAGACGTCTGGGTGAGCAGTGCCCGATTGGATAAGGGAAGACCCGACTGAGGGTGTTTTTCTGCAGAAGAAATCAGGTGTGCTGTTCCGCAGAGTGTGTAACTTCGCTTAACCGAGGGTTTGCTAAGAATGTCCTCAATACTGAATGGGGTTAGGGGTTTGTTGGAGTTGGCAGGCGGCGGAAGATGGTCCAACGGACTTCGTCGTCTTTCTTCAACCGCAGAAGCTTTTGCCTCTTCTTTGGATGTCATTCTTCCGCTACAGCTATGCAGACTTAGTTGAAAAATTACAAATCCTACTAATCAAACAAACATAAACTCTGGGAAACAACAGGATAAAGAACGAAAAAAAAAAAACGTCAGATTATAGTCGCCGAATCAAATAGCATGCTGTGTGGTTTGTCATCAGGGTGAATTATTTTATTTTCTGTATTTTAAATTCCGTATTTCCTCGTTTTCGATCCAAGCTTTCTTTGGCAGTAATGCTTCCCCCACGACGTGTGGCAGTCCGTAGGAAAATGGCACTTCCCTGAAATGGCGAGGCTCGAAGAGTCGCCAGAATTGACTATCACTAACAAGTTATTGTTGATTGGGAGGTAATCAATTATCTCCAGTGGCACTTTCACCCTCTCTCTTTCACTCTTTGACAATGTTGCAGTCCAATGCAGGGTTTTGCAAGTAGGGAGCCCCATTAATTAGAAGGCATGGCCGGGAGGAGGAGCCCAGCTGAATTATAACGCGTTATGCTCTTGTCATTTTTTTTTCTAAATTGGTCGTTTGGCCATATACTACTAGATCTAAACACGAACAAGAACAAACTAACGAGGTCTCCAAATACATTTAAAATACGAGCATTTTCGGACCGTTTAAGCGATTCGGCCGGATCCGTCGGCAGGTGATGCATGCGTATCGGTATGACGAAAGAAAAAGCACAGGAGGTTTTCTCTCTTTTGGATTTTAAAGCGTGGTTTTAAAAGGCGCCTAGTAACGAAATAATGTTAGGAAAGGTCGAGATGTATAGCTGAAATAGCTTATTAGACTGTGTAGTCCGTCTAGCTTATTTTGGACCGTTTTCTTCGATAGACCACTGTGCTCCTGGCTTGGGTGATATGCGCTTATGTTTTATAAAGGTAATGTAGAGCCAGACAATATATCAAGACTGCTAATACTTCTGACAGGGAGAGAGAGAAGGCAGCGTCCCCTTCAGCTCAGCTAAATCTTCTGTGCCATAATTCAAGTGCAAAGGGCCACCTTACATCACCAGTAAGATATTTCATCTCCTATAAAATCTCCTGCTGTTCTTGTCCTTGATTTTTCGTTTGTTCTGCTCTTTGTGTGCACACTGGTCGATAGGCCTACTGTATACGGCTGTATGTTGGTGCTTTCGCGAATAAACAGCTAATCGGGGTTGGGCGACGCCGGAATTGATTTTTATTTTTATTACGCTTATTCTTTGTTTCGTTTGGTCTGCGGGTGCTCCACTGCTTTGTTACGTATTGTACGTATTACGTACAAGCATGCTTTTAGATCTGATATTTGTAACGATTGTAAATGAAATTGTTAAAAAGAGGACAGAGTATGCTTTGGGGTAAATTGTAATAAATCGTTATATTTTTTAGCTATATATCAGATTTCAGAAATAAACCTTATATTGACTGAACTATAAATTGTTTTGGGAGCTAATATCATTTCTGCTTACAGATCTGGTGCCTGATATTCAAGTGTTGGTTCTTTGAACAGAGAACAAAAGTTTCTCGATTATTCGTAATTACAGTTTACCATGAATGTAAACGTGGCTACTGTAAAATTTGCGCAATTTTATGTTACCTTTATAAGGTCCGACATACCAATAAAACCACAAAAATATTTAAACCTAAATTTCAAAATTTATCTTGCATAAGTTTTGCAAAAATATTTTGTATAAATATCATTCCTTTAATATCCTTCAGATATCTCAGGAAGTAATCGAAATATTGTTGCACTGATCAATCCTGTACTGCGTTCTTTAAATGTATTTTGTGTTTATTTTTGATAAATACCGTAACTGAATTGATGAGGACAGTGGTGTTTATAATATCGTATCGAATGAATAACGGTCCAACGAAATAATAAATCAATTAATCATTCGTGTTTTGTTGTTTATTTTTTTTCTTATATGTTCTAAATCGTGGCTGTAAGCCAATAATTGATCATCTTTGATACTATGCATATAAGGAACTTTTATATAACCGCAGATTTTTCTTTGTCGTTTTGGCTTTTCGCCCGAGAAGTATGCTGCGTAAAATTCTGAGTAAATAATGCAATATAAAAACATGAATTATTATGTCCTCAAAACGGCATAAATAACGGACTCGTGTCTGGTGGAATTAGGGAGTGAAACGAAAGAAGACCGAGCACTAGAGGCGCCACACTAGAGGGATGCCGATAACACGGACATTGCGAAGTCTTTCAAATAAATAAGTAGCCTACTGCAAGTTCAAGATTCACTTCACGTGGGTAACGCTTCATGTCCTATTTCAAGAATTTAGGAAGGTGTAACGTTATTGGTTATGACATCAAGGGGAGTAAGTCTTTCAATTACATGTCTGTGCCCCAAGATAGTAATTAAAGGCGGCAGACAAAATAATATAAAACTTGGAGGCGGGAGAATCAATCTGTCCAAGATTAAAAATTACTGAGCCTTTGAAAAAGTGATTACATAATGCTATTTTTGCCACGTATTTAGGAATAATATACGTATTTATTCGTTAACTCGGTCATCAAATTTTCAATTACATTTTTGCAGAAGGAGCACAGCAAGCAAACAAACAAACAAGCAAACAAACAAGCAAGCAAATAAAAGCTAGAAATGGACGCAGTTAAGTCGGCGTTAATGTACTGTTTTCGTTCTCTATACATGCTGGAATCTAATCAGAGGGTCAGACAGGGAAGCTTTATGTTTTTGCTTTTAAGTAACGTCCTTGACATGACTCTGCACGCCTTATTTCCAGTTGTCTGACTAGACAGTTTTGCTCTGGAATGTATGCCACTTTCATGGGTGTGCTATTTCTGATTTCACAGACGATAGATCTTTTTTTTTTTTTAAAAAAAAAAAAAAAAAAAAAAACATCTGATGAAGCTTTTTTGCATTCTTATGTTGCTGATTTTTCATTACACCTTTTTTTTAAACGGATGTACATCTGTAATGATTGCATCTATTAATACAATTAGACTATTTTTAATAGCAAATAAATAGCAAAACTTAAATTACGATTATTGCTTAATATAGAATTATTACTTTATATGACCGAGGGTTCCGATTTACTGTAGAATGAAAGCTATCCATATTAAGGACGCGCAAGTTCTTTCTCCATGGCCTGCGATATTAAGTCATATAAACAAAACCAATTACATTTCCTATACGTGCGAGTTACATTATTTATTTTCGACATCCGTATATATGATTTAACAAAATTCAGATGCAGTGACACTTTTTCTTATCGCCTGAATATTGTGCTACTTCGTATTTTTCAACTTCATCTGTTACTTAAATAGCAGGAAGTGCGATTGGTGATTTGGCAAAAAAGACTGTTTTATCTTACCTGTAGATAAGATATGGATAACCGAATATGTTTTTCTTAAAAATGTATTTCTAAAAAACAAATAATAGTATCAAATTGAATTTTAGCAGAAATCCATAAGAAGACCGTAAATAACTAATCAACACCAGTGACCAGGTTACATATAACCCTATATATACACCTACCAACGACTAGTGTTAATCTTTCTTGTATGAGGAACATCGTGCATGTCTGCCTTGGCTTCGCTGGCGTGTCCGCTGAAAACGCGGCACTTTCTGGCACAACGCTCTGAGGTGTTTCCTTGGGTGGGGGTTTGAGACTGAGTGTGGTGTGATGCTTGCTCTAATTACACTCTACCTTTATTTACTAACACTGCCGCCGCGATTCTGACTGGCCGAACGTGAACGTGGGCGTCTGGGTCTCTCGTTTGAAACCTTGCGTATATTCAGGGCAGTACTGGTCCTGGGTGTTCTGTCGCCATAGGCAAGATTTTGCTGGGCG
>JAODJU010000041.1:6016431-6026999 GCA_026776725.1 Gnathonemus echidnorhynchus
GGGCCCCCCCCCCCCCCCCCCCCCCCAGATTAGCAGAAAGTAAATTTTGTCAGCTCATTACATTTGAAATATCTCAATAGCACAGGGTATTTGGCTAACTAGCTAGCTCGCATCTGTTTCATAGGAAAAGTTATGAAATATTAAAGTTAGTCTAACTGTAATGTCACGGAATGCAACCAGAGGTATTTCTTATGATTTTGTTCACTCGCTCTTTTGCGCCCCCAATCAAATGGCGCCCTTGATAATCGCCCATGTCGTCCATAGGGCGGGCTGGCCCTGATTCAATGATACGTGAATGGATATTTCTAACGCACAGGCAGGTTGTCGTGATTTAATATTCATAACGTTTTGTTGTTGTTGTTGTTATTGTTGCTATTGTAGTTGACGTCTGGTTGTTATCGTAATATTCATAAGAAAGAAGTGCGGTGTAAGTATATTGTTACAAGTGATTTTTATGAAACGTTAGATCTAATAATAATTAATGAGCAATTCCAAGTAAAAGTACATGTTATTTACCAAATTTATTTATTCGAGAGCAAAATCAGACGTGCTCATTAAGTATTTATTGCGATCTAAGAAAAAAATGTCTAGCATCAAATGACTATAGGCTGATAAGAGAACAACATTAAATGACCCTAATAATTATGTGTTATTATCTATTTATTTAATTTCTTTTCTATCCTGGAAAAAATACCACGTGCTAATTAGCTGCCAATGCCAGTTTTTATTTGTTTATTTATTAACTGTTGATCTGCTCTATGTAAGTTCTGCATAGGTATGTGGTCATGTGGGAATTTATCTAGCGCACTGCTTGGGCTAATCTGCAGTAAACGTGCATAAGCCAGTAGTGTTTGACCTTTATGTGATGTTTATCATTTGTGTTTACCCGATGGAGTTTTAAACAAGTTTAATCAGCCCGTTCTTGCCTTGAAATGATTTTCTTATTGTTTACTTTAAGGTGTGCTTGTATTATACTTGCATTCTCAGCCATTTACTGTACAAACTCAACACACTCTGGGAATTCAAATCATAACATTAAAATCTTCCTAGATTGTCTTTGTTATTTTCAGGAGAAGTTACTGAATGTTACTATATGAACTTTATTGTCACTTACAGGCAGATTATCTTGATTTTAGCAAGTTAGCATACAATGGAATTGTATGTACTGGCTATTCTGTCTAATTTATAGTGGAGATATTGGTAATCTTTTTATGAAAGCTCAATTTGTGATCTTTTTTTTATGATAGCTAAATTCCTATCCAAGCAAAACAGTGCAAGAGTTGGCTTAATGTCAGATTTAGATTTAATAATATTTTGTTTTATTTTGGGTTTTCTTCTAAACAGTACTCATGCGGTAAACAATTTTTAAAATCCTTTTATATTTCTTTATTTTTTTGTTATTGAGACAGCGTTAGTTTTTATTATAATTTATCCTAGTACAAATGTTAGCTATTTGCAGTTTTTCACACTCAGCTGACCAAATTCATGAAGTTCTTGGTTCTTTTATGGTCCTGATGATGGACCCAATACTTAACATTTTGGTAGTGCCATATGAGATTTGTTTTTAAACACAGTTTTCAAACACTTTCACTCATTGTTGATTTTCACATTGGTTCGTTATTCATCATTAGCTCCTCATACAGACCTTAAACGAGATTCATGAAAGATTATCATTGTAGAGGTCTTCAAATACTCCATTTCTGTTTATCATAAAGCTGAAGTCCTTGTACCCGCAATACATAGGAAACGCTCACAGGCAGAAAATAGTTGAGATGCTGGCAAGCCACTTGCAGTTCGTGGTCACTGCCTCGAGGGTAACAAATGCGTGCAAAGGTGTAAATTGTCTTGTCAAAGATGAGCACCTTCTGACTGAACCTTTTCAGAATATTACCCAGCTAGTGTTCATACAGATGCTTTGACAAAGTATTGTGCAGGAACACAAAGGAGTGATACAGTGTTGCAGTCAACTTCTGTTGCAATGTTACTATTACAAACAGTTCTACTTTTGGTAGAACCAGAACTTGAACTTCCCCAAAGAGATGTTCAGTGGCTGAAGTGCATTTATAGATTCTTTTAAATCAATATATTAAGCAACAATCTACTGCTATAGCTGGGATTAGAAGGTGACCTCAACATACTCCTTTCTCAGCATGCCTGCCTTTTAATTACCCTTCTGTTTATTTTGAATGTTTTTCTTTTTTTTGTAACAGAATAGCTAGATAAAATTGATGTAACACTGGGCAAGACAGAACTCTGCAATACAATTAGCTTTGTCAAAGTTGGTCAATTCAAATTTACTACTGAATCACTTTTAATAAATAATCCTTCTATTACCTCAGTTATCAGTGTAATTTTTGTACTCCTTTTAAATCAGTATAAGGACCATCCATGGGTGTCCGTTTCACATGCTCTGAAATGCACAGCGAATAATCTTCGCAGTGTTTACCAGTGAATTAGTGCCTCCATGTTGGTGATTTCAGTGATGCACCAGAGTGCAAAACCAGCACTGCAAGGGACACTGTAGCTGAGTTACTGAATGAGAGCAGAAGGAAGGAAGTTACATTCAAACCACACTGGAGTTACAGTGCGGAAAATGAGCTTGAATCACACGGTCACTGGATGATTTCGCTGCTCTGCCTCTTCAAATTAAACCAACCATGTTTTCATTTTCCTTACACTGCCTGGTGCTGCAGAAGATGGATGTTATTATCCTAGAGAGCTGATAACATCTCAACAAATGTTCCACTGGAAGGATTTTATTGTAAGTTGAGCGCATTACATTATAGGTAGAACTGGTAGAATTACAGTCTATATTCACTTAGCTTTTCGCATATACTGTAGAAATCATCCAAGACTTCTTTTTTAAAAAAATGAATTTCCTCAAAAATGTATAAACAATAAAAATGTTCAAAAAGGTTATTGGCATTGATTTTGCTTTTGAATTTGACCTTAAATCTACTGATTTACTTGAATAAAATCCACTGATGTGACCTGTAAAAATGTTATTGTTAAATATTTGAGGCCAGTGGTTGTATATTACATTTGACCCATATATGCTTAATCATTTTTAAAGATCAAAATTATAATGTGATTCAGACTTCGCTCTTTGCAGGACATTGCAAACCAGCAATTTGTTCTTGCGTGCTTCACCATGAAGGATTTAGGTCGAATCATCCTCATGAGTTACTGGAATTTGTTTACATATTCATCTTTTAAATATTCTGTTGGGTAGTGTGTTTTCCAAGAGATGTAGCTAAAATGAGATTATCAGTATGGCTGTTTCTGCTGCTTCATCTTTGAAAGAGAATTTTTAAAAATATACATTGCACTAAAATGATTTCACTGCTTAATAATATTACATTTATTTACTGGGCACAACTATTGTCCTTGACCTTCTTTTAGATGGAATAAGGCTAAAATATTTCTACACAACCCAGACAAATATCATAAAAACGTGTCCGTTGTATGCATTGAATAAGTATAGTTTATCAGCTGGTAAATTTGAAATCTTCCCAGGTTATTGATATTGGTGCGTAGCACAACAGTCCCAGTCAACGGCAAAATTACATTCTCACACGCTAAATTTGAAGAGAAAAACAGAAGCGTTTTGTTATTTTTGTGTACATATGTGAATACGTTTTCAAAACAGCGTTTTCAGATGAGGATCCCAGGGTCTCCAAGCTATATGCAGTTTAATTCGGTCTTTGAATGATTAGTTAATATAGTGTGAAAGGAAAACGCAAAGACTTCACCCATACAATCTAGGTGTATGTATATCAGTTTAATGTATTAAATGCAGACAAGAGGATGGGTGATGGCAAGATGAAATCTGTATGTTCAAGGATCCGATCTAACAGAAGAAGTCGGGAGACCCAGATTACGCACTATTATCGTAATATAAGGGTATGACAGAATGTGTGCTTTAGTTCAGCTCCCTTTATCTTGACAGATGACTTGTATGAGTCGCACAGAGTCATACATCAATTACTAAGTAATGGAGGTGGATGCTGGCATTGGGGGGGGGGGACTGTAAAACAGGGACTGATCTTTGCGTGAAAGCTGAACCAGGTCTCAGTATTTCTGAGTGAAATCTGAGAACTGCTGACGAATGATTAAAAAAGGGCTTCTCATCACGGTGAGATATACACTGCTGATAAATTGACGGGATTAGGAGGTCAGATATCTTGACATTAAAATAAATGTTTGGTGCTCAGTGCACAGCGAGCGTGACGTCGGACATGAGACGTCCTTCATTACACCTGCAAAGTACGTAACAGACTATTAGACGACTCCTTCATGAAACGGTCCGGCCGCCATTAAAACGTAAAAACAACAAACAAACCATCATAAAACGTATATATATGAAAAACACGACACGTGTAATGTTTTAGCAAGCGCGAAAAGAAAAAAAACCTAAATACTATCTGATGTGCTTGGATGCGTATTTATATTGTCAAAGTTTGCTGCTTGGAAGAGGTTACTTAAATGTATGATTTAGTGTCAGTACAAAAAAAAATAAAAATAAATAATCAGATGCCATGCAAACGACACACGATAAAATTAGACTAGGGAGAATAAAGATCTTAATCGGGAACCTTAATCTTACAGTCATAACCATTTTATTTACAACTTTAAAAAACTTCAATAATTCATTTCCTAATATGTTACACTGTAACAAAGTTACTTTCACCTTTCAGGGTCATGAATAAGTAGCACAACCAACAGGTAAATGGGCACGTTTATTAGAAAACATTTAAATATTTATTTTCCGTGCCAATTCCAGTATCCGCTTCTCGCGTCTACAAAGTAACACATTCCATTGATGAGATCCTGCATGCGAACTGGAGGCCTACAGGTTCAGTGATTTGATTTTCATCCGATAAGAACCATTACGACAGAATAAAAGAGTGGAAACAGCCGCCAGCACTGAAGATTAAGCACAGTCAAATATTGTTGTTGTTGCTGCTATAAGGTCTGGTAAAGGTTAATTCTAAGTGGACCGCAATTAACAGAAAGTTTTTTACCCTCTTCTATGTGCTTCTGGTAACAGAAACATATAATAATAATAATAATAATAATAATATCAATATAGCATGCAACCATTTTTTTCTACACGCTTCTCCGCCACCCAGAATGTGTCTCAGGCTGTCTGGGTGTCTAAGAGGAGACAGAGATAACAAGTAGCTCCCAGTCACATCGTACACTTATCACCAGTCAAAATCCGACGGCGCCTTTCTACTGTCACAGCTTATAGACTTCCCCAGGCAGCAGTGACAAATGCATCTTCGCCTCCGAAGAAATATTGCGAAGGAAAACAAGCGACGCTCCTTACAAACAGCCCTGACACGGCGATTGCTTGGAAGAAGGAATTAATTCATATAGTTCCCTGTTTGTTTGTTTCTAAGACTGTTCATTGCCCAGTCACTGAAGGACGCGGTGCAAATCCCTTTCTGCCTTTTTGTACTTTTCACCCAAGTACGTAATCAATCCAGACCATTTTTCTGAATAATGCTTTGACATCACCTCGCCTTTTCTTCATATAATTATTATTGCTAGAATCAAACTATGACAATCTAACTGCTGCAACTCATTTGCAAATTAGTAAAAGTAAGGGATACGTTAAAAAGTGCCTTCCTCTGCTGCTAGTATTTTAGCACGCATTGTTTAGCCTATACAACACACACACACCCCTCTCCTCACTTGGCCAATTAGAATTAATAAATGGCGACTGCATTAACCAATCAAATTGTTTATTCTTTCTGTTTCCGAAGTACTGGCGGTCTATCTCTATGCTTGCTACATTTGTCCATGTTACATCAGATCAGAGAAATGAGCTGAATTTGGCGTTGCGTGCCGCAGTTGCTAAAGAAAGATTTAAATGTTCATGTGTACGTATAATATTCACTGATATTTTATTTTGTTCTAGTTCAATGGCAGACTCGCAGACTCATATCTGATTCAAGGGATCTTTCTATTCAAGATTGATTATTGATTATTCTGGACTTTTGACTATCTACTTAATAACACAATAAAATCAAACGAAAGGCATTTAAAAGGTAGTTGTCAGTCGTGGGCCCTGCAAGACGTTAGTCGTTATTTGACAATACTGGATTTTTCTCGCTTATAACCCGATGGAGTGTGAACTCTTGTGAATCTGGTGATAGTGTAATGGATTCCTGCTGATGCTTTATCCAAGACAGTCATAGCAAACTGTGAGAACATTATAGGAGCTTCTGTTTTTGTACATTTCACCTGGATTTGAAAAATTTCACCTAAACAGTTCCTACTCAGTATAATTGTTGTCTTTCTCAGCATTTAAGCAAAGTGCAGCATCACACTAATTGATTCTCCTACTAGAGAAAGTAAATTATTCAATAAGCAGACTTAGAAACAATTATTTGATGAGCATTTAAGACCATACTAAACAACAGCAGCTAAAGACAGCTAATCAAGGCACCGGCTGAAATAGCGTGACAGAGGCGGGAATCGATTTTTTTTTGTCTTGGCAGGTGGTAACAACGGCTTGGGTTTCGCATCTGGTCGCGCTTCAGGTTTTGTAACCGCCCTGTGAGTATCATGTTAGCCGCTCTGGACATGCTTGTGTTTATCTAGTGGTGCAGGGGGTCCTGGGGACGGGCTGAGGTAGCAACCTGAGGATCAACGTGAAGCCAGTAAAACGTAGAGTAATCATGGTGGGTTTCCAGTATTTTTCGATGAGATGGACAGAGGAGTTTGGGTAAGATTCCGTGGCAAAGGTCCTGCATGTTGAGTTCGAGGTTACAGAGCTTAAAGTTGGTGCTTGTTCAGCTGTCAGTCAGATTTCACTCTACTGACAGCTCGATCCATCCTGCCAGGTGACGAGCATCTTGACTTCGTGTCTTTGTCTTTTTTTCCCCATGCCTACGTACTCAGCCCCGAGGGCTTGGGAGCAAAGGGTAGTGTCAATGCCGAAGGTTTGGTCTCATAGGTTGCACACTGCTGGCTCAGGTCCCGGATGGAGGTCTATCGAGATGGTCTGTACTTACCCTGGAGAGCTTGGGAGAAATATCCAGCCTCACATGTGGGTGAAAAGTCACAGCGCAAAGCCAAGCAGAGAAAATGAGCCGGTTCTTTGTTTCACCGCGTTCACCATGCATGCACCTGTGCAGGTATGACTGTGTGTCTGTGTGTTTCAGCTCACATTTCTGTTTGTGTGCGTGCACATGTATGTGTAAGTGTACGTGCGTGTGTGTGTGTGTGTGTGTGCCATTCGGTGGCCTCCGTTTCGACGTTACTGCAGGGTTGCACCAGTTGTACTCCTATCAATCACAGGTGAATAGGTGAGTACAGAGTGACTGATGTGCAGTGTCTCAGGGGCTGGGTGCATCCTTCAAACACTACAATTAGCCCAACGCCTTCAGCAGAATTCATTAATGATCCTCCCCCCAGTCCCCCCCCCTTTGCTTACTCAAATGCCACTGGCTCAGAATGGAGTTCTCTGTGGGCAACAGTGAAACGCCTGCCTCTTTAAGTCTTCACAAGATGTTACCCCCACCTCTCTCTCTCTCTCTCTCTCTCTCTCTCTCTCTCTCTCTCTCTCTGCCTGGAGTGCTCTCATCAGCTGACTGGCTTCAGTGCTGTAGTGAAATCAGCAGCTGACTCTATCTGCCTGAGATTAATGGCTTGACCCCTTTGTGTCAGGAGCTATCTGCAAGCCTAGACACTCTCCTCTTCTTTGTGGGCGCGGGGAGCCGCTCTGCGGAGCCAGCGACTTTGACCGAAGAGCGCGGCTCTGAATCGATGCAGCCCCAGAGCCTCCTGTAAGATATGAGATATGGGTGAGAAATGGACGAGGGCCAGGCTGCTTCCCGGGTACATTTCACATATGCGGCACGACGTTGAGAGATGAAGAAACTGCAGCCCTCCATGCATAAAAATTACTCTCATAGTTTTTCTTCAGTTAATCACATGTATCACTATGTATGTGTATAGATGTATAGATAGATAGATAGATAGATAGATAGATAGATATAGATATAGATAGATAGATAGATAGATAGAGATAGATAGATACTGTAGATAGATAGATAGATAGATAGATAGATAGATAGATAGATAGATAGATAGGAATTACGGAATTTACACTTTGCTGACTAGGAATTGTTTGCAGCCCTGAGTGCTCTCTGTATCTTTTTCTATATTTCTATAAGAAATTTTAGACAACTCCAGGGGAAACACCTGTCCTAATCCCTGGATTAGGTAGAGAGATAAACTGGTGGGCAAAATAATGGTGCATAGAGACATAAGAATGAGCCTATGAACGTCAATTTATTGCAGATTAAAATTCCAGGCAGGGCACAGCCAGCACTGCGCTTTTCCCGCCGCACTCTGAACGTTCCCGTTGTACGTATCCAGTAACATCAGCTGGCGAAACTAACACTGAGGTAAAAGATGCCATGGATTTTGTGAATAGCAGCAATAGTGGATGGAGCATTAGAGAGATAAACATTGTGAAAGCTACCAAAGCACCGTCCAGGCATGGAGGAGCCGAGTCGCAATTGCAGGGATAAATGCGATTTTTGTGACGTATGGCCGCAATCTCACATTTAACACCTTAAGTCAGGCGCCTCGGTATTAACACGGGAGAAAAGTTAAATAATTTACCACTCCCAGAATGAACTTCATCTGTCGCCCGAGAAGCCATCACCGGCTTTCAATTAGGAGGCCTGTCCTCTTGCGGGGATCCATGTGACAAGCGTGTCAGGCGCACTAAGATTCAGGAAGACGGACGACTCAGTGGCCTGACGCGCTGAGCAGATGTTACTGCCTATTGAGCTGTTAATTTAACGGGAGTTTATTGAATAGTAATTAGGCGGTGCTCCCTTTTCATGGCGACGGCCTGCCCCTTCTGCCGCGGGAGGCCTCCGGGTTAGGGGAGTGCGGCCTGCTCTCTGCCGTGATGGAGCCAGCAAAGCAGACATTAGACCATGTTAGTGCTGTTAGTATGGCTGCTGCGTGGCTTAGCTGATGCCTTTACGTGACGGGAGGCAGCAGATCCCTCCACCTATCCTGTTAGAGCTCCTCAGGTCAAAGGGACTCCCTCAAGGGTACAAGTGCAAGGCCCTCCTGGGATCTGAACCAGCAGGTCTGTGTGTGTGTGTGTATATATATATATATATTATATATATATATATATGGATTTTGACTGTGCCTTTTCACACTGCTACTCGTCCCAGGGCATGGGGACCTCGGCAGAGGGCTGCGGGCCCCGGGCCCCGGGCCTCGGGCCCCAGGCTCGGCGGGAGGCCGGGTGTCATTTGTCGCCAGTAAATGATTTGTCGACTGCCCATTGGTTTGATGTGAAGCACCTGGCATCCCCGCTCGGAGGAATATGGTGGCTGCCATGTCCATAGACTGCTATATACTGCAAACATATGCTGCCATTGTTATGAAAATGAGTTGTCAAGACGTCGGCCCCTCTTCATTCAGCCGCCCGGCAGGACCCCCGCTGAGGGTCTGGGGTCAAGTGGGAAACATTGCCGTCCCCTCGGCCCCCCCGAGTGGGCTGTGCTCAGGAAATGTGAATTAGTTTCATCAATGTAGGGTTAACACTGTGCAAAGACAATAATGACCCCTTGTGTACTCTTAGTTTGATGTCTGTATTACGGCAAAGTGCTTATGAATAAAAATCAAATCAAGATGTGTCATGGACTGAACAAAGGGTTTGTTTAACGACAGTCAGTGCCGGCTTGGCCTCTTACTCTCCGGTGCTGAGGCTCAGCTGTGTGGAAGCTGAGATTTATGGGGATTATGAGAAAGCAGCAAGAACAACAACATCCGCAATGGTGACACCAACAGCAACAATAATCAGTGTAATAATCCAAAATTAAACGTCGTAAAAAATGTACTCGCTTAAAATTTATCCTTAACTTCGTCGTCTGATAAACATTTATATAACATAATCATTTAAATATTTAGAATTTATATTTAAATCTTGTAAGTGATTTTTTTTTGTATTGTTGAATTCAAACAAAATGCTTTTGAAATTGGACATTTCTAATGAATTCACATAATGGTTTGGCTATTTTCACACTCTCTCTCACACACACACACACACACACATACATATATCTATAAGTAGCGGTTCAGTCTGCATTTCATTTGAAGTATTTCTCCAATTCACTTTTGTGATCATCGACATATACATTAAAACAAAACAATCCAGAACTCTATCAGTCCCCAGTATAGCTAAAAGACTTAAATGGGTGTTCTGCTCTTTCAGTTCCGGAATCAATTTGGAACTCGCAGAGAATCAAGGCTTCACAATGAGAGAAAGGTTGCAACCTATAACCCTGGTTTAATTGAATGAAAATGTCACAGTTTACTGGCACAGCTCGATATCAGGGCTTAAAATTCACCCACGCTTTTTTGATTTCCTGTTTTCCGCAGCATAGCAATGATAGCTGCCATTTTCGGCATTGACGTGAATGCTCAATGTCTCGCTTTTATTAAGTCCCCTGTTTTTCGTGAAGCTTTGTGAATGCTTATACGACATCCTCTCTCCCTGCTTCAGATACATGCCCCCCCCC
>JAODJU010000041.1:6034033-6045074 GCA_026776725.1 Gnathonemus echidnorhynchus
TCTGTAGATTTCACAGACAAGGGGGGGGTGAGCCATTTGGAGGGGGATTCATTCTTGTAATTTCACTGCCTGATTGGTAATAAATACATTTCAGAAGGGGTTTGAACCTCTTATTTTACTAGGCAGGTTCATGTCCAGTGCTAATACAGATCTAGCACATACTCATGATGTCAAATATCCTTAATCTGCAAAAACTGTGACATCATGAGATATGACTGCATCATAAGTGTTTCGTTATATAAGTGCCACTTTTGATCCTCAAATAAAGGCCATGAACAGCGACACGACCAAAAGAGGCAACCGTACGTCCGGTGCCACTGTACGGGTAATTTGACATGATGTGTTCACGCTTTCAGTTCACCATCCCACTGCCAAACAATCCCCATGCCAAGCCTGCCTTCCAAAATCAATAATTGTTTTGGGCATCATGTTGCCCCACGATGTTGGCGTCTAATAAAATGTAATTAGAAGCAACCTTTTTGGTTAGGAGACAGCTTATCAGCCTGCCGGATTCCAGTTCAGATGATCTAAAACTCCCACAATCCCGTGTGCGACACAGCAGAAAAACCCTCCTGTCCCAATTGGTCACCTGAGCTTTGTTAAGTGTGTTCAGCTATCGGTGTGACTGGCCGCTCACAACTGGCTACTCTGCTCTCCCGTGGCACTTCTGTAGAGCGTCATTCGAAATCCCTTGTGATTTTACGCAATAGGCTGCAATAGTTAAACTCTTGAGTCATCCGAGCCGCGGCGATGCAGCTGACGTCGTGTTTGTTTAGAGACCTTCCGGAAGGCCGGGCTCACGCGCGACGCGGCCCGCTGCTTAAAAATAGCCCGCCCCGCATTCTTCTGCTGCTTCAGCGTCAGCTTCACTAAGTGTCGGTCCGACGCTGGAAGACACGTGAAGGGAAAGGTCAGAGACACACGAGACGAAGAGTCGCCTTATCGTGTCCCCGATGCTGCGAGTGATAACCATGGGAATTACACGCCTTGGGGACATGGAGAGCTCTCCCAGGTGTCCATATTTATAAGTCCCTTAGAGGGGACAGAGCCGGGGGGGGGGGGGTCAGCCACCTAGCCGTTCAGGAACTTGCAGCACTGACAACCGAAGCTGAGAACATTTTCAGCCTTCATAAATATATAACTGAATGATTAAATACTCAGGGTGGTGTGGTAGCCCAGTGCTTAGCATTGCCTGTAGGTGTGTGAGTGTTGCCCTGCAATCGGTTAGTGGCCCATCCTGGGTTATTCCCTGCATTGTACCTGTAGATTCCGAGAACAGGGCAAGCAGTTACAGAAAATGGATGGATGGAATACTCTAACTACAAGGAGCTACATTTGATTTGTTTCTCTTAAAAATACATTTTTCAGAATAAAAAAACAAAAAAACAATTAGGCGAAGGAACACGCTTGAAAGCATGCCAATCTGTCGCAGAGCGCACACATGCTCAGAAAATTTCACATTTGGGGCAATTCAGAGAAGCTACTTCATGTAACTGGATGTCTCTGGACTGGAGGGAAGCAGAGAAGATGTACAGTATGAAACACCCATGAGAACATGCAAAGTCCAGATTTCCACAGGCCAGCAGTGAGATTCCAGCCCCCCCAAAGAGGTGTGAGGCCATATTGGTATTTATATACACTGTATATACTGAATTGTTAATTTCTATCATTATTATAGTGTGATCTTTTTGAGCAGCCAGAGGGTTATATGCAAGCACACATTTCACATCCCGGAGATCCTGGCACTCGTGTCCGCGGTCATGCTCCCCCTAAGGCCAATGGATTTGTGAGGGTCAAAGGTCACCAGCACTAGGCCCAATGATAACAAAGCGGTAAGACTACATGTTAGGATCGATGTCCTGACATGTGTGAAAAAAGAGAGTGCCTTCTAAGAAATAACATGTAACTGAGATCTCTGGTCAGGACGCAGAATCGGTGGTGAATTTGGAATTCCAGTGATTCTCAATAATCCCCTCTCATGCAAGAAATGTTATTGGTCCAGACAAGCATTGTTGCACTTCTCGTCATTGAATTGTCTTATTAGGCTCTTGCGTTGTTTGAAGATGTTGCATATCCTGCTGTTATATTATTTATATTTGTACAATTCATTGGAAGCTCAGCCTAGATACACTTACGCCTAGTCAACTCAAAGGTAAGTAACTGAGTTTGAATTGCTGAGAGTACAGAAGTACAACTTGCACAATGAGTCTATTTGAGAGTCAGATTAGTATGGAATACACATACCTTCATATGGTACCATTGCTTTCTTGCTAAAGGCATTTTGTTTATGAAAATTTGTTGCAATAATTGGTTAATTTGTTAATTAATTATTAACATCTCTGTACGGCTATGTGAACCTTTTTTAATAGCCTTGCATATACTGGCAATATGTTACAAAAGTGCTTTCTCCAAATACTACACGCTGTTGATTTATTTAAAAGTCAATAAACTCAAACTAGCTATTTGGATTACACCTCAACAAAGTGATAGTTCTGCTCATAAGTAATGTGTGCCTTATAGATCCCGTTTCTATTCTATAAAGAAACGATATTACTGCTTGTGCCTCTTTCTGTGACATTGGACCAAAAACATGTTAAATCTGAGCCTTTTTTCTTTTCAAATCAATTCAGCTCCAAGTTCGCTAAATTACTTAAGGTTCCATATCTCAGTGTTAAGGAGCCAGACAGGCATGTGGAAAAATACTTAAAGTTACTTTGGCTGCATGCTTTGAAAACCTAGCCTGCCCTCCTGGAGTGTAGCCAGAACGTCTATTAAATCCACCAAACCACAACGGTTATTAAAGCAGCGTTCGGTAAATGCGGAACGGATACATAAACAGCACTGTATGCAAGTGCGGTGTAAAACACTGCTTTGAGTACTTCTACATTACTCCGTGTGGTACTTTGGTTTGAGTGGTCATCTCCCAGAAGGGGGCGCTATGGATACCCTTGGGTGATAGCGGTCCAGCCTGAATAGTTATTCAAAGTACCCAGCTGTCAGTACGAGGAAAGAGTACAACTGTCAGCTGTGGAAAAGTTCTCTGGTATAATGGCACTGGGACACATTGTAATGACACAATAGGTTGTTTAATACTTTCATGAGCATTTGGAAGTGTATAGCTGAAATGATAGGGTGCCCGTTCCGATAATACACTGTGGCATGCAGAAAGACATCAGCCGCAAATTAAGTAATGCATTACAGTACCGTTCAAGGATACAGCACCTCGGGCTCCCTCATATTCATAAAAGTGTGATTTATGTCCTTATCTCCTCCTCCTTAACATATTTATGAGAGAACCTGATGGGTGTCTTTACGCCGCGACCGAGAAACAACGCGTAGCGCGTAGCCTCCAACCCGACGGCGGGCCGCTTTTATGACGCCACCGGTAATGGCGTTTTCCATTCATTACAGAAGATTTAGCGGCGATACAGTGTCGCCCAGCCACGGGACGGGCGGCGGAGTCGCACGACGGCATTAAGAACCGGCGCTGACGTCTTCATTTCCATCCCCGGCGGAAGCTGTGTGTTATTGCTGCCGTTCGACGCCGTATGAAGCTGCACAAAGCCCTCGCAGTAATGGCTGCCCTGAATTATTCAGGCCTAGTTAAGCCCGGATCCCTCCTGACACACTGAGAGGGGATTTGATCTCCATCCATCTCCGGCGTGAAATATGGCGACGTCGACCCACATCGCTTCAGCACTCCTTAATCAAAGACCCAGTTCTGTCGCAGGTCGAGGACATTCTTTTCTCATGCCATAATTGGGTTCAGACGGGACCGGGGACGAAGAAAGGTTCACCTGCGTCAGGTACAAAACGTGAATTTTACGCACATGCAGGGTGGGGGTTGGATATACTAATTTAGCACAACGTGACCCAACTGCCAGAGCGAGCTGCTGGAAACGCCGATCAGATTTAATGTGCAGCTGCGTGTGCTGTCCTCTGTGCTGTCGGCAAGCTCACATTCTCCTTGTCGACTTCGCTGTACACTGTGTCATACGTACACATTCACCCAAAAGTGAAAGGCTAATCCGAGGTAGGTACAAACAGAATAACTCAAACTCCTGGAAATCAAATGTTCAGAGGTACTGAAGTATCTATTTCCTTCCTTTTGTTTGGTGTCGGAAAGCAGTATTTAGCTACTGTGCTGCAGGGATTTACACAGAAATGAGAGGGAACCTTCTCAGAAATGGATCGAATGTACAAAAATAGCATTATGATCATAATAAGATTATAAGTAGTCTGAGTGGAAGAGTATATTCAGGATCTGTTTGTCAGGTTCTGTGGTAAGGCTTAGTAGTTTTTTTTATATACAAGAAGATCTGAATGAGGCTATGGAGCTATGAGAGAAATCTCTGAATGTATATATTCATCTAATCTACTGTATAGCTTCTAAAATGTGATCTATGCAAGACAGAGCTTGATGTAGAGAGGGATGCAACTTAATAATTTAAATACTAAGGTCTATTTATTAAGGGGATGGATGAATCCAAATTAAATATTGGGATTGCAGGGTTCCCCCGCCCCCCCAGTTCCTACGCCCCTACATGTAACCAAATCTACAATCTTCTTCCTGTGACAGTATTTTGTTTCATCATGGAAACACCAGCTGCAAGAATTTGAAACTGGGTGGCCCTGACTGCGTGCTCACACGCGTGTGTGTGTCTGCATTCGTGCACACGCGTGAGGGGCCTGCGTGTCGGCCTGCGTGCATTTGCATGCGTGCGGCAAAGAACAAAGATTAATTTCACGTCCCCCGGACCTGGGCCGGCTTTGATTAATGGTGGCTAATGTCAGGCCCATAAAAACATGATATAGCAAAGGATATACCACCGGCTGCGAGAAGGGCATAAACAAGACAGATGCTTTTCGTCTTTGAAATAGTATGAACGGCGTGCAGGAGAATGAAAAAAAAAACACACTTAATTGTAATGAAATACTCAGATTTAACGGCGGTCTGTGCTGAATTGCACAGGAGTGAGCGGATGTCAGAAGACCTCTCATGGTGAGCAAGACGGGTGAATTAAAAAGGTGCCATTTAATCCGTCTTGTGCTGAAATGGCAATAAGGACATCAAAGACGGTTCGAGGGCAAGAGCCACGAGGAGTCACAAGGAGGCCCGGGTGCGACACTTGCGATGGAAAAATGCATTTCTGTTTAGCTTTGGGCTCTGTAATAATTATACTCTAATTCTATCTAATTAACAGGCTCAATTGCTCCTGAAGAAAGCTCATCAAAAAGAAGATGGTAGGCATGCAGAGATTAGAAAGCACTTTTTTTTTCCTTAATTAATGAACTGAGTTGAATAACAGCCATAAAATTAAGCATTCCCCCCAATGTGTATGAATTGCAAATTGGAGGCTTTTATAAATAGGAGCCCAAGGGCTAAAATTGTCACACAGCTTCCTGAGAAGTCAAAGTATTTATGCTGTGACGCACTAACAAGTCATATATAATATACATGAGTATAAATATTAAACCTCTGTAATGTATAAAGCATTAAGTTATGGTATGTCAGCTCTTTTTTTTTTTTTATAAATGTGGTTAAGATCGATGTTCAGCAATCCTTCATTTGGGGTCCTCTGGAGTTAAACGTCGTTAAGATGCACATCAGAGATAGAGCAGCGTTATGGGGAAATTAAAAGCTCATCTGCTGTTATGCCACAAGGTGTGCTGTGCTCAGCATCCTCCTCCTTCGCTCTTCCGGGGGGCATTCGGCCTGCAGAAGAGTCCCCCCCCCCCCCGCACCCCAGCTGAGTGGTGTGTTGAAAGAATGTCTTGTCTTTATTAGCAACGCTATT
Organism: Gnathonemus echidnorhynchus; assembly: GCA_026776725.1. Taxonomy (NCBI): domain Eukaryota; kingdom Metazoa; phylum Chordata; class Actinopteri; order Osteoglossiformes; family Mormyridae; genus Gnathonemus; species Gnathonemus echidnorhynchus. Next base: position 6,039,832 of record JAODJU010000041.1, read on the forward strand.
CTTGGCTGCTTGGTAAACTGTCTTTGGAAGCAACCAGAGCACCTACTTGTTTGCTGGCTAACCTATGTGACCCACGCTGACCACAAAAGCCCAAACACTGATGCGAAAAGCCGCCGCTAAAAATATCAATTCTGCGGCCTCTGCTTCACACGTATTTTAGCTAAATAGCGAAATGCTAGCTAAGTGCTAAATAGCTTAATGCTAGCTAAGTGTTAAATAGCTAAATGCTAGCTAAGTGCTAAGTTGCTCCATGCTAGGTAAGCACTAAAGCATTTGTGAGGGAAAAGCCTCAAGTGTTTTTCTGCTGCTTTGATTATCAAAATTAAAAAAACCCTCATGTTATAAATCATGTTTCTACAAACTGGCTGAAGCTTTTCTAAGGAGGCCTACAAGAACGATTAATGCAGTTCCAGAAAGTGTTCCATATAACATTGCAACGTAATCAATGTTATAAACAGATGACTATCCCTGCTTAGCACTCTTCTCCTGCCAAATGTTGTTAGTAGTGCTAGGAAGGATGGTTTTTATGAAGTGCTAGACTGAAATTTGGAAGAGGCTCCCGGCCTAGTCAAGCTTGCTGATGAGCTAGATTATCCAGTTTGTAATGGTACTGGCACATTAACTCCTTGACTGACTTTAATTGCATTTCTGTGTCATGCACCAAAACTTTATATCAAAAGACAGAAGAGAACAGTGTGAGGAAAACTGCATATTCAGGGTTGGGCTTTAAAAAGAGCATAGGAACGCCTTTCCTAAACGAGCCCTAATTGCTGGTTGATTCGGTGCGTTGTAAGATTCATGGACTCCAGGTGAAGCAGGCTGTGCTCATGACTGTTTTGAATTTGTCAGCAACCATATATCACTTGGTGTGCGGATCCTTCTGCAATGATGAGTTTGCATTTCCTTTTGAAGTAGTAAATAAAAACGAAAATAAGATTATGAGCTCTCGCATTTCGGCACATCCGCCGTAGAGAGTGGAAACTAAAACAACAGACGTGAGGTTGACATAGGCGCCAAAGTACCTGCGAAATTATCGAAACATCCGAGATTTGAAAAAGAAGGTAAAGACGGTCAAACAGCCTTGTTATCGGCATAACGACCCGTTTCAGATGATAATTTTGCTTCCCCCTGCTTCTCTCTGAGCCGCGCTCATTATGTCGCTCTCTCTCCTTCGCCATCTACGGGGTAAGAGCTTGTTTACCATGTAATTCAATCTGTTTTCCCTCCCTGAGATGGAAACGCGCGGAATGTGTCTTAGGGGTGGCGGCGCGCTGTTTTCTCCCCGGCACGGCGATCACGGGTGCAGTGTAGGATGTGCTGTAAAAGGCGCCATGCTCTGTTTAGCCACAATGCAATCAGCACGCCCCGACATCGACATTCGCTCAGACGCCAAGGTTAGCTGATCTGCGAGGGGGCTTGTCGGGCGGTTTATATACGCATCACACGCTCACTTCCCCACCCTTGCGCCCCAACACGCGTACACAAGCGGTATTGCGAATAGCGGTATTGCCTCAACACTATATAACGTATTTGTAGCCATAAATTAAAGGGATAACTGCACTGTTAGCTTTTGACTGAAGTCTAATTAACATAGGTTAGGAACACTGTTCCTTTAAGGCAATTAATCAAGACACATAACTCATACCAGCAAAATAATAATGTTCTGATATGAAGGAGTTTTTTTTTCGTTGTTGTGTATGGGTATAATGTATGTACTAATGTAACTTTATAAAGATTTATATGGTGAATAATAAAGCCAAAGATGCTCTGCTACATTTTATTACCCTCATTTTATTCCACTTTATATGTTAAAAAATTATAGTTCCCGCAACTTGGCATCCCACCAATAAAAGATTTGCTGCGGCAGCGCAGTCGTTTGTCAGTGACAGTTTGGTTTTTAACCAAATTGATGTCTCGTACTTGCTAAAAATGAGAGCTGTCTGTCTAATCGCGCCGGGTAAGTAGCTGGAGACGAGACAGGATCGATTGGGCCGAAAATCACGTCTCTGCTGTCGAAAATGATCTCGGGAGGGAGACTCATCCCTGAACTAGGAGTGAACTTTGCTTTCCATATATAAATACAGATTTCAAGCCAATCAGTGAGCTGGCTCCAGGGCATCATCTCACAGTGCTAGCTTTCACATTACGATAATGTGAATCTCTCGCTCTCAACCCCATAATGCTGGCAAGCGTAAATAAAATACTGTCTTTCTCCCACTCCGTCCCTCTGCTGGCAGAGAGATCCCTTGCATACAAATGAGCGTGGAAGAGCGATGGGCGCTACAGTAAAGGGAGGAGGAGCCGGAGGAGGAAGAGGAGGAAGAGGAGGAGGAGGGAGCAGCTGTGGCTGAAGCCTCCTTCGGCACGGGGTGGACCCGCGTCTGGGAGTCTACCTGGACAGGCCTCCTCTGAAAAGGGAGGCCGCGTAGGACGATGGCCATCAGCGTCGGAGGAGTAGCAAATAAGGAATTACGTTTTTGGGACATGGTCGTTTTCGTGGAGGATTAAAGGCCTGATAGACGGCTAAGATAACGATGCTGAATCCGGGGGGGGGGGGGGTCACGTCTCAGACTCCACGCTGGCACATACATACATGCATAATGGACTTTGTAATAAATGAAGGCAGATAGTGATTCAGGGGTTTTTATGAACAATGTCTTATACGAGTCGGAATCAGAAGGATGCCCAGTGTTTGCTCTACGCTTTGCCAGAGAATATGGAATATGGAAATTTGCTATGGACTTAATTAATGCAACTAGGTTAGTTAGTTTGTCATCGGTTTGTCTTTTCATGTGATACGCTGATAAATCGATAAACTGATTGATTCAAAATTCTTAATCACTTCTGTTAATTAGCTGGTTTGATCTGACTTAGCAGTGCTGGAATCTGTCTGATATACTGTACAGGCCGTTAAAGACATCAACTAAAAGTCATTTAATTTTTAGTGAGTATACCATAGACATATTAAAATAACAAGAAAAAGTGTGAAACAACAACACGACCCATTTTAGGGAACATTTCTTACATGTTTTACGGTAAAAAATAGATATTAGCGGATAAGTGTCAGCCTTCAGCTCTGCAATGGCTTGGCTTGTTTACTTTTCCAGTGGAGAGAATAACCTCTGTTTGGCCCATTACGGCTCTGCCAAGATTGACAATTAAGGCCCTTGCCACCCCCTAATGTGCATTTCACACTGCTGGCCACAGCGATACATTTATCTGCAATAATGTCGCAAGACTCCACTTCTTTTCGTTCATTAAACCGCCGTTTGAAAACAGAGGAAATATAGCAAGCTGGAGGACACTATATTTGCCATTAGTAATTTCTGGCCAGACGGGCCAATTTTGTACATTCACAGCATGATTCATATAAAAAAATCAATTGTCCTTCAAATTCCCCTCTTGTCCCGAAGTTTCCGCAGATGCGAAAGCAATGACTGTTAATGGAATGTCACCTAAGCAATAACGCTACAGGAATTGACTCTGGCCGCAGAAGCGAATGGTCCGTTAATGGCGGCCACACAAAGTGAGCATTTACAGCGACGGTCCGGCATGTTCCGAGAGGTCCGGCAGCTCTCGCCGTGAAATACCGCGCCGATCTCCACTTATTCTACCTGGGTGTGGGAGCCTCAGACAATTATCTGTATAACCTGCTCTTTAATTTCTCGCCTGTCTGCTTACGGCTCCATCGACTGTCTAACAGAAGGACGTCAATGAAGGGAGAGACAGCAACACTGAACAGGCCCCCACAGAGATCCGCAGATTAACTTTAAACCTGCGATGGGACTGGACAACTATTTTCTCTAAGTATGATCCTTAAAAAAGAAAACAAAACATCCTTTGCAGCTTTTATCATTGTTTACTGGAATTACTATCAGAAAATAAAGATACGTAAATAAAGAAATGTGTTTTGGGGCACATTGACCATGTAATACTGTATGGAAATATTGACTACATGGTTAAACATTCCTAGGCATTCGACCACAGTCGTAAACTGGCCTTCTATACGTTTCATACTTTAATTATGCTTGTTTGTCACCCTGAAAAGCGAATTAGCACATCAAGCATATTGAACACATCAGGCAAGTGAACGTTTATAAGTATAAAAACTACTAATCGATCTATAATCAGCACTTTTCCCCAAAACAGCACAAAAATGTGATAGTCAGATGCCCAGTGTTTGCTCTACGCTTTGCCAGAGTGTGGTACTTAGGACTCGTGTGGAGGAGCATTTGGAGATTCATTGTTTTGGCTTCGCTATGAGGAAATATTACAAACAAGGCTGTTAAAGTTACAGTTTTATGAAAAGGCAAAGATTGATGCAGCAATATTTATGATTATGCCTTTGCATACAGGATCTTTGTTACTTACAGTATATCATTTAAAATGATGGCTCTTAAAAAGTAGTGTTGGGTCAGAGACATTCTTTTTTAAAAACTGTTGTTTTCCGTCTTTGTTTCAATGATATAGTACGTAATTCCCTTTTTTTACTGTATGTATTAAACCCTAATGTAAGATCCTGAGCGGAATAAGAGGATGGATGGATGGATGGATGGATATTGTACAGTGCAGCTGAATTTGGTGTCAAAAGTACGTTTTTGTGAGTTGTGACATATAACGATTTTATAGATACAAGTACCGATTCATCATAACGCTGCTGCACGGACTCGAAATCGGAACCAGTCAGTTATGATGGTCAGCCGCTTCAAACGCCATTTGACAGAGAACCGTCAGAGGGAACAATCAGCTCATTTCTTAGCTGACAAATGTGATTAAATATTAAACTCCTGCAGCATGAAATACTATGGACTGCATGAGAGTCAGTGTTTTAAAAGAGGCAGATTACAGACCCATCTTTGTAGTAGTAACCCAAAGGACTGTATTCCATGGATTTAGATTATTTTTTTCTTCCCTTGTTTGCATAAAACAGCAAAATAATGAAATGGATTTCCTTACAATGACCACAGTCTTTTGTTTTATGGACATTTTCATCTGATATTAAACAGGAGATCCTTCAAAACCGGTAATATTGTTTCCTTTGTGTCTCCACTTAAATTTCAAATTTATGACCAGGATCTTCACATGAAAATTAAAGAAAAACACAGTCACATGTAAAGCCAAGTCTTAGAACAAGCCCTATATCAGAACACAGACACATCCATTTGGGATCAACTTATAATTACAATGGCTCATTTGAACATATTTGAGGCAGGCGCCTATCCACCCACAACACACCCTTGGCC
>JAODJU010000041.1:6045124-6056815 GCA_026776725.1 Gnathonemus echidnorhynchus
TCTCAGCATATCCATCTCCATGACAGATGACTGGAGGCCTGAGGCTGCAGTTTAGATGATGTGATGCAGAGAATCTTTATTAACATTTCAGTCCCATTCCGCGCACAATATAAATTAGGTGGCATGTTAAATCTGGACGATTGTGGCGATACGTCACGGCGGTGGCAGTGGGCTTGATGGCTCGGAGTGTCCCTGCGGTGAATTCCATTGCCGTTATTGTACTGTCCCGGGTGCTGAATGGACAGGCGCACTGATTGCCTTTTTCTGCTTTGTTTGGGGATTGTAACCGAGAAAAGCTTCTCATTAACGCGGGACAGAGGATGCGCAGGGAGAAGCAAACCTCTCCCTGATGCCGATAAGAGGGAAAAGCGAGGGGGAAAAAAAGAGTTTCACAAAAAGACAACCAGGCTGCCTGTCTTATTTATTAATCTTTTTAACATCTAAATGGGTTGTAACCCAAAGTGCGACCGCTGATGGAAAACAGGGTCTGAGGTGGTACAGCTATTCAATATAATTAATTTCAGTAAATAAACTAAATAGAGACGTCAAAACATTACACACCGTAGGCTATTGTGCACTGAAAAGTTGCAAATGGGTTTCATGAACGATGTCTTAAAACGCCGAGAAGTTTCAAATGGCCAAGCTACCTTTAATTTGTGCCGCTAAGCACATGGCTGTGTGTGTGAAAATGACGACTTTATCCTTTCTGCTGGGTTAAGCAAAACTAAAATTGGTACTTCATTTCTCTCGGAAAAGTAATGGACAATCACGATCCTATCATTTAGGCTGGTAATTTCAAATTAAGTGAATTAGCGATCCAATTTTCATTGGAAAATTAGGAAAAGTAGAAGAAATTGCACTTTTTATCTGATTAATGAGGGTATGCAGAGAGCAGAAAACATTTAACTATTTAACTCAGTCAAAAAAAAAAAAAAAAAGTAGAGGATTTTTTAATTCGTCGCCTGGCGCGGTTAGCCTGGGAATGCCCCTCGTTCTATCATCAGCCTTAAGAGGATGCTCTTTCTGCTTGGTTTGAATGGGTTATGCGAATAATTTGATCGTAATATACCATCATCCACTGCTGGCTAAGTAACGCAGAGACAAATAGCAGCAGCACAGATCAGTCTTTGAGTGATAAAGTGCAACTGTACACTTTCTACGTTGCATTTTCTTTATAAACTTGAATACATAGACAGACAGTCCTGATCTGCTTGGGTCTTTTTTTTTTTTATAGAAATGGACGGTTTGTTACTCCCACTGTATCCGGCACTCTATTAAACATACGATGAGTCGTAAATATATGGCGAAGCGTTTTTTTTTTCTCCCCTTCCTTTTCTTTTCCTTACTCGACAGAGCGGAGCTTATGTCGTTCTGTCCCGTGGACTCCCTAGTAAAAATGTCAGATTGAGGAGCGAAATGACAGCCCCGGGCTTTTGGTAAAGGTTCCTGCTCTCTGAGATGAGAACAAAAATTGGATCTGAGTTTCAAGCACCCTGCTCCATTTTCACACTGCAGTGGCCAGCGAAAATAAATAAATAAATAAATAAAATAAATAAGAGAAATAAAAAGATACATATAAATAAATAAGTACATAAAATAAAGGGGCGACCATCGTGTCCAATATGGCCGTAAATGATAATGCGAAGGGGAGTCGTGTTTTTCTGCGTGTTTATCTGGACAGGAATGACCTCTAGTGCTCCAGCTTTTCCCCAGAGCTCTGAAATCCCGCTCTGCTATTTCATGGAAGATGGACTGGGGCAGATTGGCTTTCTGTCTTTCGGCCTTACAAGAGGGAACAATACCTTCAAGACATACCGGTTTCAATAACAATAAAAGGCGCGACTCGATAAATCATTTGTTATTAAATATCACGACGCGGAATTTATAAAGTCAAAAGCACACAATGGCGGCGGAAGTGGCAAGGAGGCTCGATGCGTTTGTGTCGGGGTGGGGGGGGGGGGGTTGAATGCACTTTTATTTTCAGGTTCGGAAGAGGTTCTTAATCCTAAAAATGAACACAAAAAAGGCTGGGAATGGGAATGAGTGGATGGAGTCGGGCTGACGTGCGGCTCTGTAAGACGTCGTGGGGCTCGCCTGCCCTTTTTCATTCCCGCTCTTACAGGAGGAGGCAGCGGCTTCTGTCATCTTGAAACGGTGCCAGGCTTCCAGTTTGGGTTGATCCCTGAAGCGTGAGCCTCACATATTCAAGCTGTTTCAACAGCCTGTCAACTAATGGGATTTTGGGAAGGGTACATTAGGCTTGTATGTTTGCAAGAGAACCTGCAGATTGACACCAGTCTGCTATATTTAAGACCCTGTGCTTGGTGTTATAAATACACTCCATCCAAAATTAAACAAACTAAACTCTTTCTTTGTACCTGCGACACAAAGGTTGAAAGGTCATGGTCTTCCTGAAAAGCAGCGTGGGAAGTAAGACTTAATCAATAATTGAAAATTATCTTAATAATAGCCTTTCCCATCACGACCCTGCTCAGGATAAGCGGATAAATGGACTGTCTTAATGCATTATCTATGTATAAAATTATCATCTATAGACAATCATAAAATAACTGATTGTCTCATTCTGACATCTTGCCAAGGTGAATATTTGTGACTAAAAGCTGGGTGGGTCTTTTCTGCGCAACATATCACAGTGCATGTAATTCCAAAGTTTACGAATTACATATTAGTTAAAATTACGAGCCAACCTTGTCATACATAATTACAACCAACCACTTGTACGCTGAAATATTAATATTTAATCCGGATAACAGATGACCAAAACTTTCATTGTTTTACCATGTTTGAGTGGAATTTTGCATTTTGCATTGCATTTCGTGTCTCTGACAGGCCCAGATCCTGCATGTCAGGTGTAATTAAACAAACATTACAAAGAATACATCTGTGGAATAATTGCTAATCGCAGTTTCTGCTTTGTAGATACTAAATGTGTTTTACATTGATTCATGAGAATGTAATGTACGCTGGTTATTTCAATGAAAATAGGAACGATGACGCTGAACAATTATAAAAATCTGATCTGAGTTGTGTCATTAATTAGCTAAATTAGACAATAAAATATATATGATCTGGTAATATGAAATATCTCAGATGGTTCCCTATAGACTTTGAATTATAACTCGAGTCACTCACGTTTGTTTATAAATGGTTATTGTATGAACTTGTGCAGGATTTGTACGCTTATGGACTTTACGTGCAGCCCTGCATTCACCGTGCTTGAGATTAGATTTGTGATACTGTGCAAGGAGCTTTATTATCTCCCGTTAACGCATCCATCTAATTAACTGGCAAATGGAGAACAATGTCACCGCACGCATTCTTCAAGGCGTGACCTGTTTTTGTATTCCAGGCAAGATGGTTAGTCAGATCAGCTGGAGACAAGTTCAGCCGAGTAGCCCGGGGCGATTAGCCAACCTGCATGTCTGTCACTTCCCAGCAGAAGGCAGTGCCCGCACCTCTCCACCTCTCGTAATGCCCCATGCAGAACAAGCCTGGCAGAGACGATTTTGCCTGCAATGCTTATTTCCGACTCATCTAATTATTTGCGCGTTGATTGAACCTCCCTGTTCCTGCCATGCCACTTGTGCAGTGCCAGGACTGTGCTGCAGTGTGCAGTGTGCAGTAAGGCTACAGTGCCATGTGCCACTGGGTTACTCTATTATGTACTGCTATCTAGTGGCCTCAGTCTCTACTGCACAGTCTAGGGGACACAGTGCTCGCAGATAACGTGTCTGTGCTGGCTGTGCCTTTCAGTCCCTGTCTTTGAAGTCCTCAGCAGATTTTTCTTTTTTCTTTTTAAACTTTGCACGCAGGAACATTCTGAGAAAATGAAATTAACCGTTATTACTGACCAATTTATTTATAAGAGATCTAGAGGTAGAGATTTTACAAGAGCAAATACCTGAGCAATATTAAATACCTCAAATATCAATATGAAAATGCAGTATGCTGTATTTATGCAATTATTACATAGGCCTAATGCAATGCCTAAGTAACAATAATAAAATTAGCAGATTTATTCAGTAAATGCATAGTTTTTATTTATTTTTGACTTAATGTATTACAAATTATGTATTATCTTATATCATTTTAATATAGCCTACATATTTTAATTGACAAATGTTTTTCACTTAGTCTAATAATTCAAGGTTATTTACCTCAGAGAAACGCTTATGTTCTTTATTGATATTTAGTCACTAAAACATATTTGTTGAAATTTTTTCACGATTCTGTTCCACAGGTTTTGGATGGCTGCCAAAATGTGCACACGCGCAGCACCTGCGATTAGCCTCCCATGATGCTTTGCTCCGAGTCCCTACCCTGCGCACACAGTCCTCTGTTGCGGTTAGCATTAGCGACCATGCTTAATTTGTGTCAGTCACTAAAAATGCGACTCATTGTGAGCCGTCTTGCCGCCTGACGTGGCTCAGATCGTAGTGTTCTTTTGCTACTACTACTTTTTTTTCTTTTGATGTTTTTGTGACACATTTTGCGCTTTTCACTGAAAATGTACCAATACAGCACATGTTTCTGCAATCAAAAAATCGTTTGTAGCTGCAACATGCTGGTAGCTAGATCTAAAGTTTGTTCCACTTGCAAATATTCAGTGCGGACCGCAGGGCACAGTGTCCATGAAACGTTGCCCTTAAAATCTGGGGATGCTCTTATTTTCCAGCCATTTACATGAAATTAAACGATTCTAGTAGCTTCTTGAAATTAAACATGTTCATGACCTTTAAATGCCACATACCGAGCTGGCTTTAGCTTTTGCATTGCGGTATATTAAACTTCTGATTAACGGTCAATATGCTGAAATCGCTTCATCACTTATACCCTTAACTTTTTAATGAGTGTGGATAGAGCACACACTGTGATGTCTTAATGTACAAAAATTCATTATATCTCACGCACGTCTGGATCCATACACATCAATTCATTTTTATATGACTGTCCTCTAACCATTTATTCCAGTGAGGGTCCCAAGGGACCAGTAGCCAATGCTAGGTAATATTAGCAATAAGACTAGGGAATACCCACAATGGGATGCCAGTCCGTCACTGGGCGGGCACATACACAATCACAGACATGAGGCAACTTACAGAATTTAGAAATTTAGAGATTGTATGAGCTTTGTGAAATGGCGTTTTATCCTGCTGGAAGTAGCCATTAGAAGCTGGGTACACTGTGCGTATAGAGGGACGGACATGGTAAGCAACTATACTCAGGTAGGTTGTGGCATTTAGACCAGGGGTGAGGAACCTGATCCGTAGAGGGCCGGTATGGGTGTGGGATTTTGGAATGACCTCCCAGTCAGCCAATAACAGTGAGTCCCCAGGACTGGAGTTGAGAATCACTGCTTCAGTATTGGTTGATTGAGCAGAAATCAAGACTCATCTGACCAGGCAACATTTTTCTAATGTTCTATTGTCCAATTTTGGTGAGCCTGTGCCCACTGTAGGCCTAGTTTCCCACTCTTAGCTGGCAGGAGTGGCACCCGGTGTGGTCTTCTGCGGCTGTAGCCCAAGTTTCAACGTGTTGTATATTCAGAGATGCTATTTTGCATACCGAGGTTGTAACGAGTTGTTATTTGAGTTACTGTTGCCTTTCTATCTGCTTGAAACAGTCTGGCCATTCTTCTCTGACCTCTGCCATCGACAAGGCATTTTTGCCCAGAAGACCACCGCTTGCTGGATGCTTTTCTTCTTTTTTGGCCCATTCTCTGTTAATCTGAGAGATGGTCATGCATGAAAATCGCAATAGATCAGCAATTTCAGAAATCCTCAAACCAGCTCGTCTGGCACCAACAATCAGCCACATTCAAAGTCACTTATATCTCCTTTCTTCCCCATTGTAATGTTTGATGTGAACATTAACTGAAGCTACTGACCTGTATCTGCATGTATTATACATTGTGCTACTCACAAACTGTATGACTATCTGATTAGATATTTGCTTCAGTACACAGTTGAACAGGTGCATCTAATAAAGTGGCCAGCTGAGGTGGAATCTTCATGCCCAAAACGTACAAATCCAAGACAACGATTTTGTTCCAACCAACTACTGTAGCTGAGTACTCTGTGAATGTGACTCAACTTAGTACTCAACTGCTTGGTTGAAGCTAAATGTTGGTCTGGATCTGTACTCTCTGGACCTGGACTTTCCACCTCTGGTGGCCAGTGAGTGTATACAGTATTTCTTTATTAGTTTTAAGACTCCTACATACTAAATAGTAAGCTACTATAACATAATATAAGGGCATAAATTCATTTTATAAAGGTGAAACACAAGTGAGTAAGTCTCCCAAACACTGATGGAGGCTATCTGAGATCAGGTTAATGTTCTTAAGGTACAGCCTCAGGACTGGTCCAGACTATGTACCACCTCAATGGGAGACTAAGCTCTGGCTCATCAGAAAAGAAGGCCAGTTTGTGGACACTCCGTTCCAGGCCTTGGACACTCTATCCCAGTGGAAAGAGGTCAGGTTGGCGTGGTCCTTTTCATTTGATTAAGGACTGTGAGTGAGGGAGAGGAGGCCGGTGCAGGGAGGTGACAGAGCGGCTGGCATGGGGGATGGGTATAAGTGACAAGTGACAAGGACAGAAGACTGCCTCAAGATGACTTGTGGTGTCTGTGAGGCTGGCTTTGGACCATACTAAAGAAATTGCACTTGTCAAGTTGGGGAACCATTAGAATGGTTGCTGAACTATAAATAATGGAAAAAACATGGCTAAGATTAAAAATACTTCATAATGTTTTATATATCATTTTTGGCCTTAAATAAGCAATCCAAGCTTGTTAGGCTGATTAAATTGATTTTTACTTAAACACATATTTATTAAATTTTCAGACATATGGCATCAGTCAGTCAAGGAATGACTACTTAATTCCAGTATTGGAGTTTATTGCTTTATCTTAACCGTAAGCAGCAATTGAATTTCTCAAAGGATTTTTTTCTTCTTCCACCCTCCCTGCACTGTAAGTGTGAAGAGAGTAATAAATTTGAGTTATGCCCTGGGCTATGAGTAATCTCTGCTTGTATTCCTGGGAATAATTGATAAACCAGATAAGATTTAGACCACGCTCAGTCACAGGAGACCTAGAACCTCTAGCATCCTGACATGTGCGTGGTCTTTCCCCCAGATGAAGTGCGGCTTGAATGATGTATTTTTGTTTTGGTTAATGACAGGAGGGGTGTTAAACCGGAGTGTTTAATTAACCCTACCGCGGGCTGCCTGTCAAGACACCCATTCGCCGTTGATTGAGACCTTGGCGTATCCTCAAGGAGGCGGGGGAAACTGATAATGTGGAGCCACAACGCAAGATTGCTTTTTTAAATTCCACTTTATGGGTCACTGCTTTGAATTCATTACTGACTGCAAAGACATTCGGGGAGGGGAGGGGTTAGAATAATGCTCTCTTCTTCCACTGCGGAGAATCGAGTGCACTGTCGCGAAAGGGAATTAATATGTGACATCTTTATCTGGTTTTAATTTCACTCATAAATATAGCGCGCTTTATTTGCAGATCTGTGGAGGACGGATGATATTTAGATCCACGGCACCTCCATCTCTCACACCTTGCAGCAGCCGGAGTAGGAATGACATTTTTTTTTCCAATGGAACTCACTATTTGGAATGATTTACCAATTTTCATGTAAAAAAAAAAATGTAATGGTGCAAAAATTCTTCCTAGTACAGAGCACATATTTGTGCTCTGCTGTAGTGTCCGGTGTGTAAGGGCATGACAGAGAATCCTAAAAAATAAACTTTAGTGTGGACTTTGAAGAGTGAACACAAAATGTCCAGGAAGAATGGCCTTTTTTTCAGTCTACAGTTTAAACCGCCATCAATCTTGCATATTGATGGCAGAGGTCTCCTGATGAGCCTAGTAAATTTAATCTGAATCATCTGGGTTGTCTGTTTAATCAATAGGCACCATATGATGGGGGTGGGGAGAAGGGGGGGGCTGGGGGAGCAGCACTCGCTATCATGATGACTTAAGATGGCGGTGGAAATTTGCTTAAAGCCTGTACCAATTAACTTCAGGATGATGAATGCTTGCGCGGGTGAAGAGAAGCTGGCCTCCTTGTGCGCCGGGACAGCTCAGCTGTTGAGCCGGACGATTTCGAGGAATAAATCTCGTGAGCAGCAAGCAACGCCCACCCCTAATGATTATGTCAGTCTTGGCAAACACTCACACACTGGGGCTGTCAGGACACTATCAATCAAGGGGGGGTTTGTCAAAGGCCTTTGCTGAGATTAACGAGTCCGGAACAATAACAAGTCCAATTTGCATAGAAAATTGCCCTAATCCACAGAAGCCGATAACGCTCCGGTCGAGGTATTTGGCTATTGCCATTCTTCCCAAAGTGGCATTATTATCACTTAGAATATTACTCTGCATTGACTCTTTTTTTAATCTTCTGGATGACGGTGTTAATATTATCCCAAGTGAATGGGCCCCAGAATACTTAGCAGTCTATTCTGCAGCAGTACATTCAGCTAAAATCACCCTTAATGACATTTGTAGTCGAATGCAAAAATCTCGACTCCTTCGCCAAATCACGTTAAAGCGAAGTATCCTAATCTGCGAATGTAGGACGTGTTTGTAACCAGGGCGATATTTGTTTGGGTATTAGCTTTGTTTTTAATATGGATGATTTACACTAATATATACAATGTGGTGTTTTATAACACAGTAAAGTTTAAGGAGACTTGTTCTGCCATCGCACTTTTTGCAATGCAATTATCTAACGTGCAAAGAAGGACAGGCTCAGGAAAACAGGGCAGGACTAAAAGATTTTAGCAAAGAGTATACCGTAAAACAAAATGACATGACACAAACAGGACGGCCCAGATTAAAAATAATGACTTTCTTTCTTTCACAACATGGGCTAATTTAAAACCTTGTTTAACTATGCTGTATGATCTGTACTGAAGTGACAATGCAAAACTAATTCCATTGATGAAACACTATCAGAGCTGTTTCTCCTGTCAGAGGTATAATCCAATCACTAGTCTTTTAACTATTTATGAAAGAAGCTTATGCATTGTTTTGTGTTAATTTATTTGGCCATACAGTAATATAAAGGTCTTTATTGCAGACTAAAGAATGTATTGTAAGAATGTATGTATTGTATGGTATATTGGGCCACAGTAGAGTAAATGTAGGAGATTAATGAAAATTCAGGTTTAGATTAATACAATCTAATTTAATATAAGTCAGTTCTCACTGTGTTTCTATGCAGATGTTTATACCTTCCCATGATAAAACAGCTTCTTGTAGGATCCTTACAAAATCCTCTGACCGATGAACATATTTGCATATATCCAGGGCACAGCCTTGCATCTGAATGTTGAAAATTTCTGCCGAATACTTGTTTCATTCTTTGGTTTATATACATAGTCAAAAATGTCTCCAAATTAGCATACACATTTTCCAAAGGAGCTAAATGTATTAGATTCCTAGTACCGGGTCTGTAAATATTTTTTAACATTTAATTTTTCAGCTGCCAGTATATTTTTTGGCCCATATGACACAGGGAATTTAAAGTTACTGTACTACTGTAATAACTGCAAAAGTGAACAAAAGTCTGATTTCTGATTCCTTGTACATCCTCAGATAAGATTTCCATTCTTTTTTGGACAAAGTGTAATTTCCATTTCTATGCAGAGTGGATTTGACGAACTGTACAGGGATGAATCCATCACACCTGCTGCTCCTTCAGAAGAAACAGCTTTTCTCGACTCTTAAACTCTCCGTAAGTTACAGCCGTAGCATTGCGAACACAAAAGCTCACATTTCGTCGTCAATAATTAACGAGTTTTATATTTGCTGCAATATGATTATATATAATTAGCGATAAAGATCTGCACAACAATTTATGTTTATGTAAAAGAGCATCTGACTAATTAAAATGTATAAAATGATTATGTAAAAATCACACCAGCACAAAAGGCTCAGATGGGTTTATCTGAACTGTGTATCATGTCCATATGCATATTAATTAGTGCCTCTCACAGTTTGTTTTCAACTGTGGAGGATCACCCAGGGAGTCTGTGATCTGGAATGGACGTAGCGGGCCTTTCTGAGATAATGAAACTCATTGATACACATGCCCTTTAAAGAAAGAATAAGATGAACCCGGGGTGTGCATTTGTCTGTGAAGTTTGCCATCAAATGAGACAGTGATGAATAAAGCTACTTCTGCCTGGTTCTGCAGGGAAAAGCCTCGCAGTATTTACTAACGTTGCCCTTTCCCTCCGCTACACCCACCTCTGATTGTCTGAGAGGCCCTAGAGGGATAATGAAGCCACACTGAGACGAGCCTCCTTGTCTTAACCATCCGACACGAGTGCCATCTGGCCCCGGCGACAAAAAAACAACATTGTCTTAAGTCTTCTAGTGAAGACAGAGGGGGGTCACATCACCTACGGAGCAGGGGGCTGGATTCTTCAAAGTTCTCCTCTTTAAGGCTGTGGAAGGTACTGATTCACGGGGACATCTGAGAGAGACGCGGCGTGACTGAAAGGGTGCGGGGCGGCAGGGGGGGGCGGCTAACAGCTGCCGGGGCTCGCTTTCTGATTTCATGCACGTACTCCTGTACTTCTTTAAAAGTAACTCTTTGACAAAACAATCTGCGGGGGGGCCTCGTAAGGTCATCTCCCTTCCGGGCATTATGGTGAATTATGGCGTCACGGCGAGGCTATGAGGTCGCGTCGGTTACAAGACAATAGATAGAGAAGGGCCTGGATCCTTTCTTTAGGGCTGCGGAGGAGAAGGGCACACACTTTAGGGGTGCGCAACACAATGTTTGCTGACCTCCAGGCTGGAAGAATAACAGGTTGACTTTTGTAATGAAAAACAGTCTGGTTAGCAAAAAAAAAGCTACATAAACGAAACAGGGGGATGGCTATAGGCCAAAAATAACTCATTTAAGTATTATAGTATTTAAGTGCGTAGATTATTCCTAGCATACACAGATCTGGGGGGGGGGGCAAAGGGTGACTGAAACCTGGCCACCTCATTGGCCACCCCCGTCGAATTTGTATTTTGTGGCATTTTTTTCTTCTCCAGAATTATGTTTCTTTTAGAGGCGGAACTTTTCCCTACAGCTGCAGGACACATGGAAGTTTTTAACGTTTATAAACAATGTAGAGTTACAGCGTTTAGGCACCTTAAATATTCCCTTATTTTCTAGATGCCTTATATCCATAATTAGATTTATGTGCCACCCCCAAAATGACCTCTGGTCCCACCCTAACAACCCCACTGAAAATTCTCTGGCTCTGCCCCTGATTCCTACAGATCTTTAACATTTGCTCAATACCATCTAAAACCAAATTTGTTAATGCTGATTACAGACCTGTAAACCATATCAAGACCCAGGAGAGAAGTGGTGTTGTACCTTTGACCGGGGTATATGACATCATGGACCACAGACCTGGGGGGGCGGCACTGGGCCTGTGCCCGGATAACTTTTGGAGCGTCATTAAGAACGCAGTGATGAACAATCATGATAAAATGACCAACAAATAATTTAATGCAAACCGATAAACCTTTATTAATAAAAGCCTGAATTATTTCTGTGCTTTTTTTTTAAACAAAAGCTTATATAAATGAGTTTTTCCACAAGCAAAAAGACAAGCGGACATAACTTTATGCCCCCCC
>JAODJU010000041.1:6089275-6100079 GCA_026776725.1 Gnathonemus echidnorhynchus
CGTCCTCCCCCTGTCCGTTCTCCTTCATGCCTCGCTCGAGCAGAAAGCTTAGGCACAATGACAAATTCTAGCTACATTTCTAGCTCTGACTTTACTTTTCTGTTTTACATCAATGTTTTTGTTTTTTCAATGTTAATACTGTATGTACAAACAACAACAAAACAAACAGATTATGTGAAGGAACATCTCCATATTTACAAACATCTCATACAATGGCAGTGATTCAAAACAAATACAGCTAATCATTTTTTTGACATAAATACAAATTGTGGATGTGACTCAAATATTTTTCATTCACAAAGAAGTTACCCTAAACACAACTTTCATTCTCCATTTCATTTCATTTCCAGATCATTCCTGTGATGCTCTACGAAATTTAGAAAGTAACCCCATATTCCCCTGAAATCCTGTTTTTGATTTTAGGAAATAAGTGACGTTTTCCTGTGAAAGGCACGACAGTTTACCGTTTTTACTGCGTTGCTTTTTTTAACCTTCGGCATAAAACGCTAATTAGATGTGTACATGTTTTCATCCACGCCGCACGCGTGGTTAATTCAATTGTGAGGATTAATGAACGTGTCTGTGCATTATCAATTACTGTGGTCCCTCATAACTCACGAGTAAAATGTAAGTCTTGTCGATTTAAGCCGGGTGCCATGATCTCGTTTTCTGATTATAGGTTCACGTGTCTTTCATGCGCTACGTCAGCGTGGCCTGCGTGGTTGGCATCATCGCAGGCTTCTGCATAGGTCCAGGTAAATCTGCTTTTATAGCCGTAACCATGTACTGTATAAACCTCTCAGCGGCTTCTTCCCATAGTGTCCATGAAATATTTATTAACCGAAGCAATTCGTAGGATTGTACAACCTCGGTGTCATTCCTAAAATTAATTAAAATAATGAATTTTATGGAGCTAAAATTCCAAAATAACTTAACTGCTTTGTGTGTGTATTCTGTCCCCTGCAGGTAAATGTGTCCTTTTTTTCAGGTCAGCTGGTTTTTGCTCATAAGCAGGGCTCTTACTGTACAACCTTTTCCCCTTGATTATCAAAGTGGGTGGTGATGATAATCAATTACCATTAATTATGTTCGGCCCTTCGGAGTACCGCGTCTCTGTCGTACACTGTGAAACAGGGAAAGGGTGACCTCTGGAGGTGGACTTGTGAAATTGTTGACTCCTCTCTGTTTTATAGATACATTAAGTTTGAACACAGGTTAGGGAGAAAAACGAACGTTCCACTACTATGTGCACTGTCAGTGTGGGTAATTACTGCATATACTAGCTTTTCAGCATCTACGAATAATAAATGTTACTCATTTATATAATGCATTACGCTTGAGTTTGGTCACATTTTCAGGAGTTAATAGTCAATCCTTAGAAGACTAATACACTCATACGAATACCAGAGTAAACTAGCGCCCCCAGTAGGGAACTGAGATAACTACAAATGATACAGGGTCTTACAGGGTTTTATTGTGGAGCAGTACTATAATCCACGCCCAAGATGGCAATAATCACATGAATAGGAAAACGATTCAAGTATTTACATAAGAAGCATTATTTATCAAGTATTTAATAACACAAGAAGTATTTAACTGCTAATTCCTGCACTATGTGGCAAAAAGTCATGAGAAACACAGCGGAGGATATCTCCCTGAGAGAATGATGAATGAACAGTGCAGCGGAGTACACAATTGTTGCACTATTCAGCCCTCCAACGGATCTATAATTCATTCCCGGCTCAGATTTTTCTGACGTTGTAATTATGTCTTTAATTACGATTTTTATGGCTCATTGTTCATAAACAATGATGAATGTGGCTTTTTAAGAGAAAATCCTGCGTGAACGATGAATTACAGCTCGGACCCCTTATCAGTCTGACTGCGTTAAGTCTCCGTCTGCAATTACGACGTGCAAATAATGAAATCTGCGCCCCGCATCCTTATGAATTCACTTCGCCGGGCGGAGGACCTCGCGAGTGCGTATTTCTCACGTGTAACCAAAAGGGATTAGGAAGCTGCAGAGCCCTCCTGCTGTTTTAACATATTAAGCTACTAAAGATTTATAACGCCATTTGGTCTATCCCCCTCACTACTGTACCATAACCTAATATTGTACGTTTTAAGGAGGTTTCTTAATGCCTTTTTGCATTATTCTTATGCAATATGCAACATGTCGCTGATAACGTATGAGTCGTATAAAACTAAAACGACTGTGCTCACATGTCCGAACTGCGGCGCAAAGCTAGGGTCAACACACCGGGCTCAAATGGATGGGAAAGTGCCATATTCAGCCGCTTTCGACGACTGCTGGCGCGGAGTAGGAGCGAGGAGATCCAGAGAGCCTGACTAGGGATAGAATGCCAACTCCATATGACAGCATTTCTTAAGCATTTCTTCTTGGGGGAGGGGACATCTGACAGCCAATTGAGCACTAAAATGATTACGTATGGGATTGTGTGAACTTGTCGGTAACACTTTACTGGAGGGGGCACAGTCTAGTAGTACACTCTTAGTTAATGTATTAATTAGCCAGGCACTCAGTGCTAGTTACGTACTGATCCCATGTTTCATCATTAATCGGTCGTAACGGTTCGTGAATTTCATGCCGTTACTATAACTGTTCATGATTTGTACTTGAGTAGTAACTGAGTTACTAGGTTACTTCCCTCTCAAGTAAAGTGTTACCAAATTGCCAACTCATATGGGTGATACACACACACACACACGCATAAATGCTAAAAAGCTTTTGGATTGAAACCTCAGACTTCCGGAACACCTTCTTCCATTCCTTGAGTCTCCTGGCCTGTCTGGGACGGCTACCAGGAAAGACACACAAACACGAGTCTCCCATCCAGCTGAACATCACGTCTGTTTTCTCTGGGAATGAAACAAGTAGTCAGAGTGAAATCAAGTGCCAGGGATGCACTGCAACTGGTGACCCTGGAGTGTTGTGGCAGGAAACTTACCCTGAGCCAGTGGGCCAACGTGAAGGACTGTTAACAGTGAAACAGCACAAGGCAGAGCAGCGTTTCCCAATCCGGTCCTCGGGGACCCGCAGATGGTCCACGTTTTTGCTTCCTCCCAGCTCCCAGTAAAACATGGACTGTCTGTGCATCCCCACGGACCAGATTGGGAAACACTGACGTACAGTAGAAGACAGTAGGTTTTGGATAACTTCCAGAGAAAAGAAGTCTAGGCTGAAGTTCTCTTCAGTCTCCATGGTGTTCCCCATCTAAATGGAAGTACATGTTTTTATACGTTTACATTTACAGCATTTAGCGGACGCTCTTATCCAGAGCGACTTACATTTTTCTAAATTCAGGGACAGTTGGGGTTAAGGGTCTTGCTCAGGGTCCCAATGATGGTAGAGCCAGAGGTGGGACTTGAACCCGCAATCTGAGATGTATAGATATGATGGGAAATAAAAGAAGCGTAAATTATTATTGAAGATTCAAGATTAAGATCCAAAATTCCTTTGTCACGTACATCGTTATACAGGTACAACAAGTAGTGAAATGTACACCTGGTTGCTCCAAAAAGAAATATAGAAAATGCAGAAATACATATACTGAAAATGTAGAAGGTATAGAAGGTATACAATGTGCATATATTTAAGCTGTAAAAGCTACGCTGTCGCTACTGAGGCCTGGAAATCATCGGACAGCTGTCCCAATAAATTTAAAGGCTTCCGCCCGCAGCTCGTCTAGACCGAAAACGGTAAGCTGACCTCGGCAGGAAGTGCGTTGCATCTTTGGACCTTGCCGTACCTGCAAAGTGCACGTCCTGCAGAGGGGGGGTGTGAGAAGGTGTGCTTCTCGCCTCCGTGCAGCCGGCGTGACGTTCCTGATGACGGCCGAGCTCTTCAGGCAGTCCCACAGACCCGCCGCCTATATCGTGGGCAGCTCGCTCAACTGGGTATCCAACTTCACGGTCGGCTTTGTCTTCCCCTTCCTGCAGGTGAGGGCATTCCTCTGTTCTCTGGCTGTTAGCCTTAGCGCTCGGGGACCTCTCTTTAGAACGTGTTCAGTTCTTTGTCCATCTGTGCGCTGTAGCCTTGGGTCAGGATTACACTGCAGTTTTTTTCTTCCCGGGCTGCCTAATCATAGAGGTAGGAGGTTCCTTGTACTCAGTCAAGTGCAATCTGCTCCTTAGAAGGTCATTAAAGCTCTGCATTGGGAGAATTTCACTGGAAATGATCATATGAGCATGAGATTTAGATTTCTGTACCATTAATAAAAGATGCAGGTTTAAACTCTCAAAGAAAAGTATAAAATATATTCCAGTGTCACCAGTTTTGATGTTTGTTGTTCGTCTATGACCCATATTACAGCCTCTCCCCGGGTTACGATGGGGTCATGTTCCGATAAAGCCATCGTAAGGCGAAAATATCGTAAGGCGAAAATGCTTTTTACTACAGTACACCTAACCTAACAAACATCATAGCCTAGCCTTCCTTTGAACATGCTTAGAACACTTATATTAGCAAACTTACAGTTGGGCAAAATTATTAACACAAAACCTGTTTTTATAATGAAGTGTTAAATATCTTATGTATTTTATTGAATAATGTACTGAAAGTAACCATCAGAAAGTCAAAGTTTTGTAACACGGATCATCGTAACCTGGGGAGTGTCTACATAGTAACATGGTAATCGACTGCTGGTGGTTTTTTGTGGTACCAGCAGTTTTGGATCAACACTAGATAACTTGGTCTGTTGTGGTAAGTTGGTTCACTTCCAGAACAAATGGGGTCTCATTACCGAAGACAGTCTTATTTTTATGATCTGAGCTTAAATACGCTTATAATGATCCTTGTTTTGCAAGCCACACAGGTAAACTCTGGAAACCATGCAGTGATCATCAGAGAATCCCTTACTACCAAATGGAAAGAATGCAGTTTGTATTTTATTGAAATATACTTAATTTCATTTTCTTTATTGTCATTTAAAATTTATTGAGTTCAGTTCAAACACATTTATTTTTTATAGAGCAACCTCAACTGCCTTAAAAAGGATGTGCATTATTAAAAACCTTAACTGCAAGTGGACCTGAAACTGTCAAACTTATTAACCACATTACATTATAAAATACAAAAAAAGCTGGAAGATTAGAGAGGACATAAAACCTTTCATGGTCCAAGCGCACGTGGCTGACCTTAGCTCACCTTAGGCAGGCTGACCTTATGCACCTTAAGACCAATAAGATTTTACCTTCCTTTATTAGATAATTTAGCTGAATAAAACATGATCTACCGACAATCGATAAAAAAATACTTGAATTTAGAGATGATTCAGCGAACTCCTAATTTCTTCTATGACTTCTGTTATTACTTGCTTTAGAAATATTTTCTCCTTAATAGCGTATGTATGAAGAACTTCCTAATTATGGGTGTGTTTTAAATGTTCCCTGTTGAAGTGTAGCTTAGTCAAAAGTGCCAAGGCTAAAAAAAGTGTGGCTTGACTAATGGGAACTTGGGGTTCCTCATGGACAGATGACTGCGGGGGCCTTCTGCTATCTGCTCTTCTCTGGGATCTGCGCACTGGTGGCCGTCTACGTGTTCCTCATCATCCCGGAGACCAGGAACAAGACCTTTGTGGAGATCAGCCAGATGTTTGCTGCCAGGAACGGCATCTTGGACAGCCAACCTGTCGGCGACGCGGCCCAGCTGAAGATGGTGGCTTTGAACGGCTACGGCACGCTGGGGAGTCAAAGCAGCGTCCTGGGTGACTAGGGAGGCACAAAAAGAAGAGGATGGAAGATTGTGGTGGAGGTAGACTATCATGAAAGGGTGTATATGGACAGAACGGATCTGAATGGTTTCCTGTCCATCTGCAATCATCTGGTCACCTGCCTTTTTCAGACTTGACTTTTCCGTCTCAGTGATAGATTTGTGGAAGCTGGAACACTGTTTTCAAACATCCCTGAACCAGGCTAGTCTGACCTCCATGACGGTTTATTCTGTAGAATAACTGTAGTACAACCCATGCATTATGAACCCAGGGTATTTCTGGACTCACTGTTTCAAATAATATGTGCTGTAAAATCATATGCTGCCATGTCTCTGTAAGAGAGTCTTCTGTCCAATACCAGTTTGAATATTCAAGGCTGTTACTACACGCCTTAACTATAATTATAATCATTTTAGAGGGAGATCCTATAATTCTGAAAATAATTTAGCGTTAAATTTAGTATGTTCATCCATTTGGATTTAAATGCATTATTGCCTCTAAGGGCTGTTTATAAAAAATGTCTTAAACTTATTTAAGATTAATCTGAATGTGAAGCTGTGTTTCAGATTAGTTTCTGAATGATAAGTAGTTTCTTTGCATGTGCGTGCGTGTGTGTGCATGTATGTACCCCATAAAGATATGTTTACCCGACATGTGGGTATGTGTGTGTGTGTGAGAGAGAGAGAGAGAGAGATTGTGTCAGTGGATCTGATATGTGAGGGGTGTCCCATTCTCAAGCGACAGCCCTTCAGGGAATCCTTGCCTTTCATCTTCGTTCACAGGGGAGAGCACTCCTATCGCATTTAGCCCTTCATCACAATTACTTCTGCAAAATCATCTTTCAGATGCATTTATTTTCTCATCTATCCGGCCGTCGCTTCCCCAGTCCCCCCCGCCTGGGTGACAGCCCTGGTGAATGTAGTTATGCTTACTGTAATTGCCAATTAAAAGGAGAGTCCCGCCCAAATTCGATCTCGTCAGATGTTGGTCAGCAGATTTACTGCCTCCAGCACTTATTTGGGTTTTGTGAGGCATTAAATAAAACTCTTTAAATTGGGTTACGGGTGGCCTTGTGAGCATTTCACCAGCATTTTCACAAGTCCCCGCCAGCACTTCAGCGTGGATTATCTCACCATGGCACTACAGATACATGAGAATGTGAGTATTAGAAATCAGTGTTTGTATAGATCACATTTGAGGACTAAATTGTCCCCAAAATGTAGTAAAGCCTGAAATTTCCCAACTTTTGGGGACATCTTTTGAGGTCCCCATTTGGATAACCTCAGTTTTATAAAAATCTGTGAATACAATCAAAAAAGTAAAAGTGCCAAAAGTCTTGTATTTGGGTTGGTTACTTGTGGTTAAGGTTAGGGATGGGTAGAGGTTAAGGGTGTCGTGATTGGGATTAGGGTTTTTCTCATAGAAATGAATGGATGGTCCCCATTTAGATAGGCTCGTCCGGCTCCAAAAAAACTGAAATAACCAAAAGCCTGGGATTTTTCTTGGTTGCTTAACTACAAATGCCAAAGATATGGTTACTATCTTCATATGGAAACAATGATTAAAGCAATTACCAAATTCAATTACCATAATGAATCAATGATAAAAGAATAATTGCTCTACCACGATGAATGTCTGTATGATGCCATCCTTTCCGGAACATTCAGAAAGCAAGGGTGTTATGAAATGATGAATTTAATTCTTGTATCAGTCACACCAGAAGCCGGATTTACCGAGTGGGTTAGGGGGAGCCGCGTGAGGAGGCTGATGGCTGTACCATCAGCCCAGTACGAGGACCGGCATGCGGGTACAGGTGTTGTGGTGATATGCCAAGTAACCTTCATGCCAGTGGGGAACAGCCTCATTAACTCACCAAAGAGGCAAGTTCAACGCTTAATTAATGGATCTGTTTTCCTTGGCTCAGCCGCCCAAAAGCCCGTCGCATGCCGCCCTCGCTGGGCTAAACGCACATGGGGAGACGCTGGCAACGGCAAACAATGCCAGCCTGCTGACTATGGAAGTTTCTAGATCGTTTCCAAAACGCTACAAGAATGTGTCTGAATCAGAATCAGAATCAGAATCGGGTTTATTGCCAAGTACGTTCACACATACAAGGAATTTGCTTTGGTGGTTGGTGCCAGAGATGAGGAGGTTAATATAAAAGTATATAAATATATAAATATATATGTACATGGGGTATGAGCAGGAGACTGAATTTAAAAACAAAATAAAGCAAAACAGTGCGCACACCGAGGCAACCATCCGCGACGCCATCTTGACATTCTATTCGGGTACTTGGCCGAATTCTGGTGTGCGCTGTCACATTTTCTGGCAGGTAATGATATTTGGAAAGCTGATTTAAAAAAACAAAGAAAGGACCAGGCACATGACGTGGCCCTGGACGCGCTGGGGCACCTGCCGATTTTGCCTGAACTATTTAAAGTGCCTCCCTTTGAATTCAGGGCTGGCCAATCGTATCGGTCTTAAGGGCCGGTGTGTCTGCAGGTTTTTGGGATAACCTTTGGGTCAGCTGCTCGAACCCAGGTATGAGGACTCTTCAGCCAATCAGTCCCCACTCCTGCTTTAAAGGAACAGCCCCTTCAATGTATAAAATGGTTTGAGCAAGTGCTACACATACGAGTATTACTACACTAAAGTACTTATCACCTGCCAAACGGTACAACAGTGAGCCACTGCTAAGACGGGGATGGTAAACAGCTGCAGTTCACGTCCGCTGCTGTGTCATTTGCCATTGGTGTCAGGTTGCGTCAGGTTGGTGTGGGTCTTCTTCCACAGTTCTTAGCCTTTGTTTTAAGCTGATAGCCAATGGGAACGACGTTCCGGGGTTATGCGTCCGTCCTGTAATGAAGGAAAATTCCACTCTAGGCCTGGATGGAGGGTCTGTTTCCATGCAGTTTGAGAGACACTTGCCTTAACCAATCATTTCGGCAGATTCACATCCAAGCCAAAAGCAAAGTGTTACCGGTTAAAGGAGGTTCAGGGAACATCTGTGGGTTTGATTTGCGGTCCGCCCTGAAGGTTCCCTGCCGGTCCCTTGTGTTGTAAGCTGACATGTCTTATGACATCACGGACACAGCCGTGAATATGAGCACTTGCAGTTTTTTTGAAGACAGACACTTCATCAACCGAGGACTTTCCAGTTTTGTCCGGCCAGTATTCCGCTCGTGACGCGGATCGATCTCAGCCTCGCTGCCACGCGGTATGAAGTGTTACCCAAAAACGGGGCCTTTCGAAGGAACAGAAACACGCGACTCTCTTTTGAAGTCTGGCTTTTATTCTCGGAAGGCACAGGCTGTATATTTCTGCTGTCTGCCCCCTCCCCCCGAGCTTTGATCTCCTTCCCGCCGTTACATTTCGTTGATCCTCCTCTCAGTCATAGGCTGCCTTAATGCATTATTAATTATGTTCCCTCCGCATGTCGTAACAGATCGTAACCGCAGATGCTACGTGCCTCCTCCTGTCATAGTCTGGGAGTCTCAGAGCTTATCGAGTGGGGTGGTATGTGTAGNNNGGGGGTGGTATGTGTGGGGGGTGGGCAGGGGGGGTCCAGCCTTGGGTTCAGGAAGCAGGGGTCAGTGATGATACAGCACTAGATGTAATGGCACACGGCTCTGAAATTTTCCGACACAGTGGATGGTAATCTTACTCCGATGTTCTTTGCCCCCTAGGCGGCCTGCTCCATCTGTGCCTGCCTGGCAAGGCCTGTCGTCGACGGCCTGCCTCTCTTGACTCAGGAAGAGGAATTACAGGGCAAATTATATCTGCCTTTCTGTTTGTCATTGTGTGGCACGGAACTGAAGGTCGTGGCACTGCAACACCGTGCTTTACGTAAGGCGTGCACAAAAGGACAATAAGCCTCATTTCTCATTAAAATTTTCCAAAACCTTCCATTCATTTTTCCCTGTCATGAGTATAAAGCTTTGAGTGTATTACCTGTAATATCCGTGAGAAATTGGCTGCTTGATGAATCGATACAGAAAACTGAATGGCAGTGAGCAGGAATGCCGGGGAAATGTGTCTGTTCCGTCTGTAGCTACGGGTAAAATCATAAATTGATATTAATGTGGATGGCATATTCTGCCTGGTAAGATAGCTCTCAATGCCCAAGATTCACATTACCCATACCTGTACACATCTGCCATCCCCGGGACAGTGTGGTCCTGAGCATTAATCTGTCGGGTCTGTGCTAATTGGGACACTGTGCTGATGGGAGTAGATTTTTCACCAGGAACTGGCGCTCATCAGGGAGTTAGATCGCGTCTTTTAGCAGTTCAGGGACGGCCGGTCTCTCCTGCCTAATCAGCACTCTGCTGCTCCTTCTCCCAGAACCGCTGTCACACTGGTGTACGGATGTGACTCCTGTTATTTTACACAATTAACGCAGCATCTGCCAGGAGTTTTTTTATTTTTTTTTTTTCCGTTAGTACGGCTTTCCGGGTTCAGTTGACGATGTTGCTCTGTGCCGTTGGCGCCCAGAAACAGCTCCGTTTAATCACCGTGGGACAGGTCACCACGCATTCTTCATCCAGGTTATGAAATTACTCTCACACACGCCTTTTTTGCTACCCTCCTCACCGCTTTGTCCGTCAGACACAAACACACGCGCGTGCAAACACATACAAGCATGCCCTTGGTCACATGACCACCTCCCAGCAGACCACGCCCCTTGTACTTGCGACATGTGGAGTGATTCTCCCTTAATAGCATCATCTGAGGTCTCATCTAAATTAGATAACAGCACCACCATAAGTTCATCTTCAAAGCCACTTCATACCTTCTCGCTGTAAATGACTCTAATTCCTAAATAATATTTCTCTAGCAAATGCTAATTGCTATAACTAAATTATGCATAGCGGTCACGCGGCCTTACGGATGCTTCTCAGAGTCGACGCTGCATTAATACGCTTGAAAAATCTTATCGGAGGTTTTACCACCTTTCATTTCGCCGCTGTTGTCGTTAATCGGGTTTCCCCACACATGACGCATGGGGCATAATATATTTTTTTCTCTGTGCTCGGGGGACGGGGGGGGGGGGGGACTTCTTCCGGCCC
>JAODJU010000041.1:6112461-6144211 GCA_026776725.1 Gnathonemus echidnorhynchus
GTGGTGGGTGGTGCGGGGGGTGGGGTAACGGTGGTGCGGGGGCCAGGTGATCCATGGGTCATTTTTTACAGTTTTTGTAATGGGTGTTTCAAACCAAGGCGGGCCTGCTGGAATTCTTTAATTGCGTTCGATAACTTCGTTGTGTCAACAGAACGTCTTTTTCCCTCGGGACTCCTCAAACGGCTTTTGTACCGAGAAAGAAAAGTCCAAATGCCACCATTGTTGCGGCCTTACAATCAATTTCAGTTGTGCCTTTCTCTCCTTTCTCGAAAGTTATTGCCTGTGAGAAACTGCGGGGAGATCTTTTCTTTTTTTTTCCCTTTTTTGAGCACCAGGTGAAAATGCCATAAATGTACAGTAACACATGCTATTCCAATTATTATGTTATACTGCCGCAGACCTGGTCAAAAACTGCCATTTTCAAATGCGCAAAGACCCCCGAGCACGAAATGTGCAAACCATGATATCCTGCAACTTTGTTTTGACACTTTAAAGGCTGTAACAGCAAGGAAAAGGAAAATCACAGCCTTTTATTAACGCGGTGTGCTTTCGCTACAGTCGTAACTGTGTCGTTGGTCCTTATAGGTCTCCCAGAAAGTATCCTCTTAAGGAAAACTTCCAGAGATCTGTAGTCTTTCAGTGACTAAGAAAATCTTGAAGGTTCGTAAAAATTTTTAACCCTTTTTATCTGCCGTTGCAGCTTTCACCTGCATTTCTGCACTTTCTCAATGCAAATATTCTATAAAAACTTTACTTTCCAGCTTAAGAAATAATCCTTGTAATTTTTGTTGCTTTGTCAAGCGTCACATGACTTGCTTAACTTAAAAAAAATAATTCACAATTTTTTTTTTCCTTTGTCAAGATTTATATCGTTATTTATATTTTCATTTTCCGATTGTTTAGTGGTACAGAAGAATATTTATAATCATGCAGAACACCATCTTCATGATTTCTGTTTTCCTATCTTGATTTTATTATTTTTTAATGAAATTCGATACATCCACCTATCTTAGACGGGGGGGGGGGGACAGCAGTACACCCTGGATGGGATGTCAGTCCATCAAAGGGACCAGCCAACTTGTCTTTGGACAAGACCTGTTTTGCTAATCCCATAGATCTATGCAGACCTGTGCTGGTGTCTCCCCAGGACTAACTGACAGAGCATCACGCACACAGGTATCTGGGGGGGGGGGTTTTCTGAGGGGGGCAGCGATGGCACATGGTGCGGCACCAGCTTCTGAAAGCAGAGAGAGCGGAATCTCCCCCAGGATCACTGAAGCGCTGCTTCTTTCTTCCCTCCCTTTTCATGGTCCTCTCCCTCCCCGGGTCGGGCAGCTGTGCGGTGCGACCGGGGGCCACTTAGCGGGGCCCCCCGAGGCCAAGATGAAAGGGGAAGGGATGGAGAGAGCCTGTCAGGCAGAGCTGCAAAACGCATCGCGCCGCAGAGGACAGAGCGCAGCAGAGCGCAGGCCGCGATGCGCCCCAGTACCAGGAACAGTGTCTGCTTTTATGGACTTTGTTAAAGCGTTTCCAGGGCCGCATCCGATGTGTTTACAAGACCGTAAATCATGCCACATTCACGAGACGAGCGCAATAAAGTAGGAGGACACACCAAAGTCAGGCAGGAGGAGGTACAGTAGACTGAGGCCAGTAAATGCTCCTTTATAGGTACAGATACAGAATAACTCACTATGGTACTTTGTGTTGGAAATGCTTCCCTAGTGTTTTGTATAATTAAAGACCTCAGGACGCCATTTATGTTTCACTTACGGCTTATTGATGCACGATGGTCTTAGTTCCTGTGGTTTCATTTGATTTGCATCCCATTCAGCTACTACACTGTCAATAAAACAATAATAAGAAGTGCTGTGATTATTCCATCTGCGTTTTAGCTCCGACATGTCGTAAGTAAAATTCTCGGTTTGCTAATCCCTCCATCGGTGTTCCGTAATCGCTTATCGGGCGGAGGGATGCAGCCAGCGTCTCAGGGCACAAGGCAGGGGACACCCTGGATTGGATCCCATTCAGTTCACTAATTCTATTGATGTACTAATGTGTGCATCAATTTAGCCATTTTAAAATTTCAGTTTCATCGGTAAAGAATTACCCTTCCATCCAACATCCAACCACTTATCCAGTACAGATATTTTCTTCCAAATTCTTACAGAAGAATCCAAATCAATTTACTATAAAAGGGTCTAAACAGCCAGCACTCGGGTTCCGTGGGGTGGGGGTGGCGTTCTCCCCGTGTCGTTTTGGGGTTTCCTCCAGGTAAGCCACTTCCCCACCCCACTGTCAAAAAACATGCTGAGGCTAATTGGGGCTGGCAAATTGCCCATTGGCGTGCGTGTGTGAGTGCAAG
The DNA here is from genome assembly GCA_026776725.1 of Gnathonemus echidnorhynchus. Lineage (NCBI taxonomy): Eukaryota > Metazoa > Chordata > Actinopteri > Osteoglossiformes > Mormyridae > Gnathonemus > Gnathonemus echidnorhynchus. Next base: position 6,114,824 of record JAODJU010000041.1, read on the forward strand.
GTGTGTGAGTGCATGGTGTGTGAGTGCAAGGTGTGTGAGTGCAAGGTGTGTGAGTGTGCCCCGTGATGGGCTGACCCCCCCCCATCCTGGGTCGTTCCCCACCTTGCGGCCGTAGCCTGCGGGATAGTCTCCGCACCCCCGCGACCCTGAATAAGACAAGTAGCTATAGTAAATGAACACAAAGATGGATGGTAAAAAGCAGCTTTTATCGCATAATATTTTAAGTTTGTCATATAGTTTATTATTGTGGTATCAACGTCTATAGACAAGGAAGCGTTCCAGTATATCCCAGTATAATAGATGAGGTAACGTGGAAATCGTGGCTGTGAAATGTGATTTACCCGGGTGGCCTGTGTCCATAGGTCATAGGTCATGGGTCATGGGTCAGCAGCCTGCCAGCCCAGACGTACCTTTGCCGTGTTATCGGCACGTCAGCCATCCCTTGCGGTATCATTCACACTTCAGCCAGCTTGAAATAGTGCGTGTGGCCTCATTTCCCCCCCCCCCCCCCCCCATTGGGACCCCCTCACGCAGCTCTATTCAGCTACACGCGATGTATCTACAGGTTTACCGAGCACCAAAATGTTTTGGATAACAAAAAAACATAAGTAGTGCCCGCATCTCACGTTCATTGATCTACCCCTGGGCCCTGGGCCCCACCTTCCCCTGTCGGTCACGCACCGGCACCCCCTCCATTCCGCTAGAAAAAGTCCGTCTGCAGAGGCAGTCTGCTCCGCAGCGTCTCAGACATGCAGTCACTGTTCTTGTATGAATACCTGGCAGCGGCCGCTGGGCTTTTTACAGCCCCTACCGCCGACGCGGCCCCCGTCTGAGAGCCACGCCGATATCACGCACCGAGTCGCCAAAGCGAGATGCAAAAAGCAGCCGGGGGCTACGGCGAGAGGGAGCAGTGCCGGGCGCGGCAAGGGCGGGGCGCCTGGAGGCCGTCCAGCCCGGAGCTCCGCAGACTTTATTTTTTTTTTCTCTCGGCGTGAGAGCAGGAGGCACGGGGGCCGGTGCTCCGGCGGGGTACAAACCCAGAACACATGAGGGTGACGTGGAGCAGAGCCGGGCACTGAGCTGTTCCAGGTGCCCGAGGTGCTGGATACGGTCCCTGGTACTAATGCAGCCTGGGACGTTTGCACCTTCTAAAGCCCAGCAGTCACTAAAATGACTGATTTACAAGGGGCAATATTTGACTCCATAAATGCCGATGGCAGTCCTTACCATTAGCTGGCACTTAAATCGCACCTGAAAGCAGGGGAGGGGGGTGGGTTGTATTCTTACACTTCCTGTGACGGCTTTTACTAAATTGCTGGGGGGGGGGGTTAACTTCTGCAGCATCGTTAAGAATGCAGTGATGAACAATCACAAAAAATTTGCCACAAATAATTTCACGCAAGCCAGTAAAACCTCATTAATAAACAAAAGGACTTGAACAGCAGCTTCTCAAAAGCAAACAGACAAGTGTCCATGACTTTATGCCCCCCTCCCCCAATATGGCTCCTCCTTCTTCATATGTGTTCCCGCAGTTCGGGTCTGGCAGCCCCCTGAGCTGCTGCGGTGAATTGAAAGGATGCTGCCGTTCTGTTACTCACAGCAGAAAGCCTGACGCGTATCATCAGTTATGCTTGTTGTGTCAACATCTCACGCTGCAAATCTGAGCATTTATGAGTAAAGTGTTCGGATTACTGCTATTGCAGTGTTCCCTGATATTACATGTACCGCGGTACACTCCTTAATGTAGTACTAGTAATTCATACTAGCCAGTCAAGTATATGTAGGTGTGTATGTGATATTTTGATTGTACGCAAACTATTTGGGAAAGGGTTTATGAAAACAGGAAAGCTGTGAATAAGTAATCAGGAGAGGACCAGGTTGAACAATGGCAGATGTCTAAAGAGTAGCCTAGATGCTAAAACCATATTGTGTTCTCATGGAATACATATTACTTACACGTGTTCATTGAACAAAGCTAAAATTACACCACAGCCAACCCAGCGGGGCTATGAAACAGCCATGGGCTTATGGTATGGGAAAGTGATGCTGGACATTTTCATTAATAGATGCATAGGAGCAACATTTTTCCATATGGATCGTTAATGGTCACTTTGAAAGCTTTTGATGAATACAATAATGCGTGCCTCTTTAAAGCTGAACGAACAATGGTGAAAAACAATAAACCGTAATACAGAGATATCTGTGAACAGTCGTATCTATAGGGGGTCTCCTACCTGCTCTGCCTCACTCAAGTGCAGCTGATTTAAAATGCTCTCTACACTAATGAAGTCAAACGTGACCATGAACGCGTTAACAAAAATTATATGACTGCTAATGAAAAGATGTGAAGGATGGTAGCAGTAACGCGAAACCTGACATCAGGCATTGGGGACATTTATTCAATTTCTTTATTTTAATTTTTCATATCATTTTTTTTTTATTAGACTTGTCACTCAACCCTGTAGGCATCATGGGAATCTGAGTTCTCTAGAGGATTACTTTTCCCTGGTCTATAACTGCTTTTATATATACGGTTATATATAATCATACAAGTTTTATTTTATTATGACTGGAAAAACCAAAATAATAATTATTAAGTGTACAGCACATTATTATTCTTACTTGAGATTTTCATGATAATTTTTTTTTATTTTTATTAGCAATACAGCAAAACAATATAACATTTTAACTTGTAATTATAAAATGACAGCACAGGCTAAAATATGCATTCAGCTTTCAAAATATTGTTGCTTTTAACTACAGCAGCAGACATCGCATTGTCATATTATATAATTGTTCTGAATATCCATATTTATATTTTACAAAAAAAAAAATGTCTGTCTGTCTTTCTTTACGGCTGTTTGACATTGGCATGTGTGCTGTATAAAAAAGACCCTAAATCAGAATGACACCATAACATTTCATTCTATATAAAAGTTATTTTTTTTTGTATTTTACTGTAGAAATATCCAGTCTTATTATAGATTTCACAGTAAATCTGGAGTGTAAAGCAACAGGTACAATCCACAGAATTTAACAATTTAGTGTGATGCATTTCATATGACCATAATTTATTTTACTGTTTTTATAGAACGTTCCAGATGCAGGAGACCATCCAGGTACAGGATCCTGGTAGAGGCATGCCCTGGAGTAAAGCACTTAACCTGAATTTATTAAGCACAAACCCAGCTGCATGAATGGATATGCCAGCAGACTGAAATGCTCCCTGGGTACACCGGCATGCAGTAAGCAAACTAGTAATTAGAGTTCGATGGCCTTTGCTGTCGTTAATAAGGTTGCTGAAATGGGTCAACAAGCACTGTGTAGGCATTCCTGTCCCAGTTTACCTCAGCCTTAAGTCTTTCTTTAGTTTATGTCCAGGAGCCTGGGGTGATGGTCATGTGGCTGACATCCTGCTGCTTGGCACAGACCTGCTGTGCCCCCTCTTTAACCTCTGACACCCCAGCATCCTTCATGACAACTGTATAATACCTCTGAGCCATTCAGTGCCTGTTTCCCGGCGATGCCTTGTTTCCATGGTACCCATGCACCACCATAAAAGGTTGTTGTAATGTATATATCCATGTGTCTACCTGCATATCCCTGGAAGCATGTGTCAGTACTCAGTGGATGGAACATTTGTGGTGTTTATATAGTGTTTGGGTATGAAAATGAATAACTAATAATCTTACAATCAATGACATGCAGAGGTGCCATGAAGGACCAAAGTTAGAATGATTCCAAGAATCTGGAGCATAATTGGATTGTTCTGGGTTGGGGGCCCAATACGATATGTTCTCATGGGCCCCAAAATCTTTATCGAGGCCCCTGATGACGTTCAACTGTTACATGTTGAATTACCATGACTAAGGTAATTTTTTGGCTATCAAGGTGTCGAGATCATATTCTCACAACACAGGCAACATAGGTAGTTTGTTTTACTATTTACTTTCACATATTAAAATTGCAAATGGGGCTTATTTTTGTCAGCCTAGGCAGACAAAAATACTAAATCTTCTTGTGACAAGAATACCACATTTTAAAAGCTTTGGAAGCTACTGGTGCAGACTGTACTCTGTATCCTGAGTCTGTACCCTGGTACACAGAATGTGGTAATGTCTGTGGCAGGACTGAAGCTGTTTTCCAGTCAGTACTGCCATAGGTCCCAGAGTATTGTTATTTTTTCCCCCAACCTCAGACTTATTCCCACGGTAGCGAACCCTTTAGTTGGGGAACAAACCCACACAGAGTTGGGGGGGGGGTCATTTTGGTCCCATGCCAATCCACTCACCAACATAGTAATAGCTCGATTTTAATAGGTATTGGTATGGTTCAGTTCAACATAAAACACAGCAATAAATTAATATTAACATCCGCAAAACAATATGAGTAAGGTAGTCACAATGAATGCCTTTGCTCTTATTAATGAAGTCTTTGTTATAATAATTACAATAAGCTGGGGACCTGGCAGCTGTACTGAATTTGGTCTTTAGCCTATAGAAGACGCTGTACAAGCAATATGTTTTAATGTCCTATAGAGGGCGCTGGCAGCGATGGGTTTTTTTCGGAACCAAATGGCGTGCTGAACTCTAGTCAAAATTACCAATAGTTTGTCAATGGGTATTATGTTGCGTGATATTAGGTACTTAATGACATTGAATCACTTGACTCTGAATTGACTTTTTTGTTTCGTTATAATTCATGATGATGTCGATGATTTAGAAGATTTACATGTTTTTACACGTTTCATTTACTGTTCCTGGAAAAACCTCTTACGGTATGTTGGGTAACTGAACCTGTTCTGAAGTTTTTCTTGTGCAGCCTTTATCGTGATTTCGTTTGTCTGGACAGCCGATAATATGAACGTTAAAATGATTCCATGTTAATGTGTGGGCCTATAGCCGAGAAAATGCCCCAGTAATTTCAAAATTTTTAAAATGAATGAAGATGCAGGAATGATCTCATATATTCACTTTAAACGGGGAAGAGTCTCGTAATGTAAAAAAAATTCCAAAACCAAAAGTTTATCCAAGTGAAATAAAATATGAATAAATTTAATAAATAAAATAAATTAGAATTGGAAAATTTGTAGCAATTTGAAAATACATTTTACACCAGACTTAATTATAATGACACAGAGTTCTATATAAAAGTTTATTATTATTATTATTATTATTATTGTTGTTGTTGTTGTTGTCGCTGTTGTTGTTGTTGGTGGTGGTGTTACATAACAATAGAAGAACAGTAACAAACATAATTTACAAAAGCAATAATTGATAAAATAATATATTATCTCTCTAATGAGACCAATATACAGACCTTGATTCTTCTGACTGGGTGTGTGTGTGTGTGTGTGCGTGTGTTTGGACGGTAGGGGGGAGCTAATCGCCTGTAATCCCTTTAATGTCGAACACTTTTCATTGTCAAAGTCAACTCAATACACATGTCGCTACTTCTGATTAATAAACCCTGGAAGTTTTTAGTTCATCGTTAAGTGAAATACTATATAACCACATTACTGCATTGTTTGATCTGTATTACAGTTCCTTCAACGGCATAGTATGAATAAACACCATAATTAGTTATTTTTTTCTCATTTTTTTAGAAGACAATATCGTATATACTTTGTTACTCAAATGAGATAGTAGACGATAAGACCGTTGTGCAAGCACTGATTTGCGCAAGTGATCGTTTCCATTAGTCCAAATTATGGCCAAACTCCGTGACGATTGGATAGAATCAGGCCCAGTGCGTGCATGTAAACTGTGGAAGTAGCTCAGCGTTACATTATCTGCAGTGCGCAATTACACAAAGCTTTTTTCTGACACTTTGGTGACTTGCTACGTCTAGCGCGCTGCAGTTTAACTTGTGCGCCGTTGTGTGCTGCTAACTATCAGATATATCTTCCTCAGATGAAGGTATATTTTAAATGTCGTGGGAGGGGGTCGCCTTTGTTCGGGAGAGGCTCGGTCCTTCAGGATGTTCCTGCCATTTTAAACAGGGGTGCAAGTGTGAACAAGGGGTTGACATTGGAGCCTGGCAATGGGACTAGAGGAGGGAAGAGCAACAGGGAATACAGTCAGTCGTATACCACTGCTCTTTGAGGTAACATCGCTAATGGCACTATCACAAGCAGGGATGCATCACTCCAAGAATCTTTGATTGACTTGAAGACATCCAGCGCAAGATCCCATCTGCCGCTACTCGGAGGAAACGTCGTCAGGGATAATTACATGCGTTGGGTTTCAAACACATATAATGCACGGACATACATGTTGCGTCACATGTATGTGTCTACGACAGCTTATGGACATCGGAGGTTATTAGATTTTCACTGCTTGTATTTTTTCCCATTGAAATTTACATATACCGGAGTTTTTTGTCTGAAATCAAAATGCGCCGCTTGTTACTTAATTGGCTGCGTTTTCAGTGTATCCGTCTGCTAAGTAAGCATTCAGAAAACACCAAATGACACTTATTATGAAGAATGACGGTCACCGTTTTCTATCATCGCGTGACAAAACTGATTTTTATAAGGAGCTGTAAAATATCAAGTGACCCGTGGTTACTTTTGAAATAATGCGGACTTTTAAAAACTTCTGCTGCGTCGCATTCGTCTGTTTTTTAAGTTAAATGTCTATTTTTGCCAATATCTGGGTTTTATTTGGGCTTTGATGAGAAGTAAGCGGGACTTAAAATAAATAAAGTGGCCTTAAGTTCTCATCTAAGAAGACGTATATGTGCCGAAGAGTCTCATTCTACAGCGGAATTGATGACGAATATCTTACCAAAAAGGAGACTTCTCGTGATTTCACCACTTCACAATGAGACTTATACCACCGGGATTAGGCTGTCTGTAAGTGCATCTCCTGACAATTTTAACATTTGCTCATTTTCAATGTATGCATTCTGTGTGCGATAATAAAATAACTTTTATTTTTCAGGTCCGTTTACTTCTTTACCCTTTGCGTCAACATTCAGGTACGTTTCTGCAAGCTTCACGGATTCGTTGCCTAAATATAAAAAAGTCCACAACAACTAGCTAAGGAGAGCCTAGACAATATGTGAAAACTTCTGCATTCTTGTAAAATTAAGGTAGAGATTACAGTAAGATAACTTAATTCGCATTGGGTTTTTTTGCCGAAATGCAACACACACCACATTATGTATGTCGCTGGCAATTATTCAACGAAACATCTTGAAAACACGTAGACCTCTAGCGAAAAAGACAATTGCGAAAACAGATGGATATTGGGATGGCAGAAGAAACGAAAAGGAATCGCTGAGGAAGTCATCTGAAGTCAGCGAGGGTGAAAGATCGCTGCATTTGTGGTACAGCAACATGTCAGGCGGGTGTCATGGACAGAGAGGACTGCGGTATATCCGTGCAGAACCCGTCACTTGTTTGTAGGACATAACCAGGGCTGAATAGTGAACACTACGGGACTCCTATAAATGTCTTGACGATCATGAATCGACTTCAAAGCAAACTTCATAACTGTCAAGAGAATTTTGTGCCCTTTGACAACTCAGGAATGTAGAACCTGCTTTTAATAACATAAAATATAAAGTGGGGATATGCAGAGATAATACCTTACCCGTTTTTTTCTGAATCTTGTAACATAACGGCATTTTCTTTTTCTGTGTATTGACATTTGTTATAGGTAAGCGTTCAGTCCCCACCAAATTTCACGCAGCATGTGAGCGAGCAGAGCAGAGTGACGGACCGGGCAAGTCGGAGGCTGATCCGCACCTACCAGCTCTACAGCCGGACCAGCGGCAAGCACGTCCAGGTCCTCGGAGACAAGAACATCAACGCCATGGCAGAGGACGGAGATGTGCACGGTAAGACCAGAAATATTCTGACTTTTTAAATGGTCTGCACACCCATAGTAATAAGTCCGCAAAAGTTACTGCCAAAGTTCAATAAAAATTCAACATTTACATTCTATAACAAAATAATCAATTACAAAACCCAGCTTAAGTAAAACAACAAATTTGATCACGTTTTTGCGTCGTTTCACTCTATGTAAGAATGCATTTTTTTATTTCCCCGAAATAATCGAGTTATTATTGGCACTGATATTTTTGGTGTGATAAACGAAGACTTAAAATAACCGCGAATGCTTTATTGGATAAAATTTCTCGTGAAGTGCGTCGGCTTGATACAGGGGTGTATTTGGAAAGTGGAGCAGGCATACAGACCTGCTCTAAATTATTGTAAATGACATTACATTTGTTCTTCATGCTAGAAAATAATATAAACCACAGTTGATGGGACAAAACGTCCATTAACGGGTATTACTGAAAAGAAAGAGGAGTGTAAAAACGTGAAATTTATTTTAAGTTGGTCTGAATGTTGATTCTCTCGAGAAACCAATACGCCTGGAATATTCATCAGAACTCATCTTACTTTAACCTCATTTCCTGAATATTATTACTCCAAAACTGTGGCCAGTTGTAGGATATGAGCATGCATAGAAAAATCCCCTTTGGAAACAGAAAATGAAAACTTGTAGAGCAGAAATCCTCCACTGCGCTATATTTTCTTCATAATATGCCGGCCCGGTATAAAATCCTAAAGATTGTCTGTAATTTTTTAAAACCGCGATTTGTATGCCGTTTTACATTACCGAAAAGTACAAAGAAAACGCATCGGTTTTATTATGCGCATATAACGTGAATATATTTTCTAGTAGCGGAAAATTCCCCCGGCGTCCTCATGAATCTATTATATGCACCTGATCGCCTTGTCAGATGCTGTTGCGCTTCGGCCTCCAACTCAGGCGAAGGAGTAAATCTGCTTATGTGGAGCTGGACTTTTGTCATCATGCATCAAAGTCTTGCATAAAAAAAAAATCAAAAATAAAAAGAGGCAATTTCTGTATCATCAAACTGTCATAAATAATTGTCAGATGAGAAGTTCTATCAAGTCGCCTGAATTAGATTTGATTATGACTGTAGAGATTGTGTTTTTTCTTACAGAGATTTCCAGTAGGCTTTGTATATTTTAGCTTATTATTTTAAATCAAAAATAATTGTTAGTGTTGACACGGCACCTTTTTCCTTATAGGTTAATAAAATGTAAATCCATCCCGTACAGAGTTAATAAATTCCCCTCATAGAGTCTCTCAACAGGCCCGCTCGCCATTTCAGCACCATGGTCTATATTCATAGCTCTCGCTTTTAGGAAAATGCTGCTCTGCAGTTCGGCACGCAACACCCACACGCGGAAGAACACACACGTAAGGACACGCCCGCGCACACACGAGGGCGCGAACACATGCGCTCCGCTCCGCAGGGGACTCCTTCCAGCCTGCGGTCGCTCTTTAGCGTCCGTGACATCCGTGGGTGTCATGGTCACAGCAGGCCAAAGTCACGGGCCAAGGTCTGTCTGCTGCTCCGCGCTGGCCGCAGGTTTCTCCACCGATGCCTCATCGCTTCCCCGTCCAATCCCTCGGTCTGCCTGGCAGCTCTGCACTGACTAGACTAGTCGCTCACATTCCTTGAGATGCGTTTATTTTACTCTCTTTTTATGTGAACGCGCAGGAAATCATTGCGTTTCGTTTATCCGATGAAATGATACAATTCATTTCATATTGTCAGCATGGTTTGGGCAGTGCAAATGTTCTGGCTGTAAAGATGACACTTGTGTTTCCACAGACCGTACATTTTTGGATTGGTATATTTCCTTTGGAAATGGTACATCATAGACAATAGATTTTTTTATAGGTCAATTCCTGTATGACGTCTACATATGCAGTCTACAATAAAGATATACGTAATTCGTACGTGTGAGGAGAGCACGGAATTATAGAGAAGTTTATAGGCCTTCGAGGATGATTCCTTTCATTTCAAAGAATTGAGGTACATGTGTTTTTATCATTGCGCAAGAATTTAAGCTTGCATAAATCCTCAAAATGCTCCCTGCTGGGTTTATGTATGTGCCCGGTGTCTCTGTGAGAGCGTGAGCATGAAAGGGAGATGGAGACAGACAGAAAAGCAAAAAGGTACCAGGAAACCCCGATTTGACAGCTGCATCAGCTGAATTATAAAAATGTGCTTTCCTTCAGTTCAGGAGTTTCAGCGTTTTAAGTCTGTCCACTTGAATTTCTTATTTTTTATTTTTGCTCCCCAGCCAAACTCATAGTGGAGACGGATACTTTTGGAAGTCGAGTGAGAATTAAAGGAGCAGCGACGGGCTACTACATCTGCATGAACAAACGGGGGAAACTGGTCGGAAAGGTGAGTCGGAGAAAGTGAAACTGTCACCCTCTGAGCCCAGATCTACATTTATTTTATGATTCAAGCTTATTCAGGGCCACAAGTGTGGCTGTTGTACCTCAGTGGTAATTCAGTGATCCAGACTTTTTTCGTCAATATAATATGTTTAACTTTGGAGATGTGTTTCTGTAATATTAATGTTGAATGATATTAGCAAAATATTGAAAACGTGTATTAAAAACACACACACATACAGTCAGCGTGTGATACGAAATGATGAGATACACCATCCTCCATTAAGTCAATCTCCATGGTTAGCAGTCCATTATAAAGACAATACTAGATCGATAATGGACAAACCATGAATAGACCTTATTTAACATTTGCTAAAGTCATATTTACATAATAGGCAGTTACTTACAATGCCACGTCTTTCAATGACAATGTAAAGCCTGCAACCTGTATACTATTAGTAATTTTATTAGCAGACATGCTTATGCTAGCTTTCGCAGTAATCCTGGGCTTAGCTATGCAGATCTAAATAAATGCAAAATCACAAAAATGATCAAAAATAATTAATTAAAAGTTTAAAATACTGGATCTTTAATTTTGGGAAACTGACAGATTTTTTAATGTGCAGCCATCGTCTGCTCTTCCTTCATAAACATCACATATTGAAGCCTATCACATTTTATAGCTTTTGTGAGGTTGATGGAGTGTAAGGAATTAGATCCTTCCTCGCTGTGTTTTTTTCACTGAGCATCCTTGTTCCAAGGGTAGCTTTGTGATTCTTTCTTGCTTGCTGTGCTCGGTAATAAACTGGGATGCAAATATTGCCAGCACCTAGTCAGCTTCCCGCCAGGTACACCATCTGTCTGTGAGCTTGATCTTACTTCATGTGACATCTCTGATGCCCAACACTGCGTGTGTGGGGATTTTTTTTTCCTTACGCTCAAGATGTGTGTTTCGCTCAGTGTGGATTTGGTTTATTTTTAACAGCCCAGTTTGTTAAGTGGTTGGAGATATGTTTGCGCTCTTAGTTTGGCTTGTTAAGGCTGTGACGCGTCCCAGATTTGGCAGAGGGCGACACGAAGAATCAGCTGTTAGATATTATATGGAGATAGCACTGACGGGAATTTAAAATTAGGCCGCAAATTACAGTAGTCATTGTTAGATTGCATTAAATGTTCCATCGTAGGCAGTCAGAATAAATACATAATGATCAATAAATTAAATCACAGTCAATGCAATGATGCTTGGCAGAAGACTAAAGCATATTCTGTAGCCATATGCTAACTATATAATGATTTTTTACAAACGCTGACACTCTTAATATGCGTAAAAATGTCAGGTTAAATACAATTCCAGTAGTAGTTGGTGTAGCGAAAGCATTACCATTTAAGTGTTTTTCAGTGTTTTTTAATAATAAGCCTGAAATGAGTCAGTATAGCTTCTCATGTCGTTCATATCATAATTCTGTAATCACGACCCTTGTCATCAGCTAACCTCAGAGGTTAATGTCTGGAATTTCTTAGATTTATCAGAAAATGTGATGTTTCCCCTTAGGCCCCGTTGGTACATTTTTAAAATCGGAAAACCCTCTCCCCTACAGAAAAACGGGCACGGCAAAGACTGCATCTTCACAGAAATCGTCCTGGAGAATAACTACACTGCTCTGCAGAACGCCAAATACGATGGCTGGTACATGGCCTTCACGCGCAAAGGCCGGCCCAGAAAGGGCTCCAAGACCCGGCAGCACCAGCGGGAAGTCCACTTCATGAAACGCCCCCCCAAAGGACACCATTCGGCTGAGCACCGGCCCTTTCACTTCATCAACTATCCTTTCAACAAGAGGACTAAACGCACTCACCACTCAAGGGAGCCTTGAGGAACACCTAACAACAGCAGAAAGAAAAGCAAGGCTAACAAAAATGATGGCTGTTTTTTTTCCTAGAACTCTTGTAACATTTTGTACTGGAAATTAATATCCCTACCCCTTTAGATGTTTATAATTTTTCAGCCACAAATAACGTTAAAAGTGAGGATCTATTTTTGTACTTGAGACTGTAAAGACTTTTTTTTTTTAACTGAACGTGATACACGCAACTCGACAAGCAGGAGTGCTGATGCTCTCTGTTGCATGGCCTTTTCTCTCTCAGTCTCGGTTTTGCTGTGTTTCTATGGTTTTGCGCATATCCTGCACCTCATCTGCTGCTCAAGGAGACTTGAAGGGCCTCAGAGACTGCAATGATAAATGGACTGACTTAACCGCATACAGTTGATTCACATCCAGACAGACAGGGTTCACACACCTTCAGCGATGCAAACATGGCTGAGGTCACATGTAAACATGGCAGCTACTTCTTGGTAATCATGGGTTGGTTTCCTACTGTTGTAATAACTGTAAAGTTGAGGTGAAAATGCATTGTCTGGCATTTAGGAAGCCCTGTGTTTTTGTTGTATTTTCGTTTGATTTTTTATGCATATATACATATATATTTTTATGGCAGATGTGTAAAGTAATTTTAATGATTGAAATATTTATTTAAAATGAGCATTACATTTACATTGCAATATTAAAATTTGATTATCTATTATCTTTGTTAAACGGGCGTTTCGTAGTCAGGATTAACCCTAAAAATGCCAGTCAGAGTCAGATTCATTTGAGATTTATATTGCAGTAAATCATGTGCATTACCATGGTATATACAGGCTAGCTTAAGATAATATGATATCCTCAGTTTGCTGTGAATTTACCGGGATTTACATTGTGAAATGTAAAGGAATTCTCTGGGTCTCAATATTCCATTTAAAGATGCCATGTGGTGAAGGGTTATGATTTTATCAGTCCGATAATTAGTGTTTTACACAATGGTTACAGGCATACAAGACAGTGTGCTATTCATTCTGTAACATCACTTTACAAGGACAAGAATTATGTTACCTCTGCTGTTCAGCCATTGTGTTTGTCTTGGAAGCTGCTTTGAGTCACATGACTTTTAAGAGGAAACTTTTCATTGCCATCTCATGCTGTCCAACCAACACCAGTTTGCCCTAATAAACTAAACTACAAGTTTAATGTGGAAAACACGCAAATGCTTATTGATGGACTGGGTAAATATGCTGTCAATAAATTGAATGTTTTTATTTCTAAATTTGAATATTGTTGCAAAATTATTATTATTTTTGGCCAGTACACTTAGTTGTCAGCTAAGGATTGGCTTTGTATGAGTTCTTAATTAAATACATGCAAACATAATGGGCAGATATAAGGGTAGTGAAGCATAAAAATATGACTGATTAGTTGCTTTAGTCTTATTCAATGTTACTTGTTGTAGTAGCATTGTTAATAATAATAATTATAATAATAACAATGTGATACATTTTAATTATTTTTTATAATGCAGAGTGAACGTATCTACATGATAAATAGTTTAGGCATTATAAGGTTTCAATATAATATCAGAGCTGTTTAGTTTATTAAATAAGTAATATTCTCTGCTTTATTCCCTATGAATAAGAACATTTTTTCTGTGGGAAAAAAATAATTAAAATACAATACACTAAGAGAGAAAATAATTGTACATTTTCATATTTACAAATAATGGAAGGTATAGCTGGCAGATTTCCAAGAGTGGTGTCTTTCTGATTGGAATCAGAACCAAAGGAAATATTAGTAAAAGGGCTGGAGATCAGTTTCTGTGCAAAATCTGGGCAAGTGTCCTGTGCAGCACAGGCCCCAGGTCAGTAATGGGACAAATGATGATTTCAGTAATTAAATATAGCCACATATTTGTTTTATTTCCATACTTAATGTTGTAATAATATTCATAGTGTGTGTGTGTGTGTGTGTGTTTCTATTACATTGTGGGGAATAAAAACCTGTTGACAAAAACCTGATATTTTGACATTGTGGGGACTGTTCCTTAGGATTTAATTTGTGACTGCAATCAAAAAACTAAAAATGTCAAAACTCTTGTATTTTGTTTGGTTACTTTGGATACTTAGGGTTACTTAGGGTTATGCCCATAGAAATGAATGGACAGTCCCTACAAAGACATGAATGCAAACGTCTGTGTGTGTGTGTGTGTGTGTCTGTCTGTCTGTCTGTCTGTGGGTTTTTTTTCCTGACCATGTGACTCACACCATGTCATGTTGGTTATCAACCCAGGGTCAGTTTTAGGGAAAAGCTGGTCACCCAGCGGGGTTTTATGAAAGCAGCTCTGCCTGTCAGCCTGCCACAGAATGGCCCCAAATTTGGCATCTGTCTTCCGTATCATCTGATTCATTAAACATTCCAGTTTTAACTCATTCCTAACCATCATTGTGGTGGCACCAGTACCTAACAAAGAAGACATTGTTTTGATTAGTGCTTATATTATTTAATAAACACAAACATTTTATTTCATAAAATATGGGTGTACAGTTGGAGTTTATGTAAACACATATCTTCCCAATCCTAAGTTGTATCTGTTTTTAAAATTATTTGTATTATTATCTGTATATTTATATGCTAATTTAGTCTGATATTAATTAGTTGAAGGCATTACTGATTAAAACAGTGTAAAATCACTCTCAACATACCGTAATTTGAATGTTTTATGTTTAAGGAGTGGGAACAAGATATGGCTCAACTATGGGAAAAACCTCAGTGTGCCTTGTGTGATGACAAGCAAATGTGTAGGTTTTATACCACTATAGGTTTATTCATTTTACTGAGCTACAGAAACAAGGCTAATATCCACATTTGTTCTAGAAAGACTGTAGGTTAAAGTGTAGCACAAAAGATTAACTGCGGAGAAATCACTCAAAATCAGGAGCAGGGTTTTTACTGTCAGCCAAAAAATAGCAATCTACGCATAAAACACACACACGCGTGTGCACACGCACGCTCACACACATTACTTCCATAATCCAGTCAGAAGAATCAATGTCTGTATCGGTTTCATAGAGAGATAATATATTATTTTATTAATCATTGTTTTTGGAAGTGATTTTTGTTACTGTTCTTCTATTCTTATGTAACACCACCAGCAGCAACAACAAGAGCAACAATAATATTAATAATAATAATGTGTATATCAATAAAAGCATAAACTATTCATGGTTTTTTCTAACGGAAGATAAAAAAAAAAATATGGTGAATTTGAATACAAAAAGATATTGACCATTTTCTCAGAATCATAAATAACTGTATGTTGCGTGTGCTGTTTACATTATTATGTTGCGTGTGCTGTTTACATTACTATGTTGCGTGTGCTGTGTACATTACTATGTTGCGTGTGCTGTTTACATTATTATGTTGCGTGTGCTGTTTATGTTATTATGTTCGTGTGCTGTTCACATTATGTTGCGTGTGCTGTTTACATTACTATGTTGCGTGTACTGTTTACATTAATATGTTGCGTGTGCTGTTTACATTATTATGGCAGCCTTCCACAGCATTTCTAACTGCAATGTACCAAATAGTGTCGATGTGCAGGGAATTAGTGGAATCATTCTTATTTTTTACTACCTGCATTTTGAACTGCTGACGTTATGCATGTAGATATTTTTCCAAATAAACACACTTTTCTTCAGTGGTCCCCAGCTAAAAAAGGAAAGACTGTAAAATGTCTGCAACAGATACTACTGAAGTGCAGAGCAGCAGAAAAGACTGAGACACTGAAAATTTGAGTGCATAGGCGATCTCACCCGACACGTGTCCGCCCCGCAGTTGGAGCTGTAAACGTTTGTTTGTCCGTGCATTTATAAGGCTGATTATCCTAATGATCTGAACAGTTATTAGCTAAATGTGTTTGCCAGCTCAGAAGGAAAGCCCTTCAATGCCTATAACAGATCGAATAAGGTGACGTCCTCTGTTTGCTTCTATTCAGTCTGCATTAATTTAACTTGCAAAGCCATTGTAAATAGATCTATCTGCGCGTTATAATGCATTTTTACTTTACTATAAAATCTACTTGCAATGATTCTGCCAAATCCCTTTTAAGCCCTTTATTGAAACCAAATTCAGAAACATGGTATATGAAAACGTCTTTGGTTTGTTTGTGTTCTCAGTATTACCCTCAATATGATCTTAAAATGGCTAATTTTATAGTTAATTATAGTAATGTCTGCACTATGTGTCAAAGACGAGGATTCTAAGTTAGGGCCAAAAATATTTGCTGACAATGAAAGCAGTGTTTCCATTCAATTAGAGGTAAGAAAGAAGAGTGCCTGAGATAGCTGTGCTGTGTCGGCGATTGGCTGCTAAATTCAGAGTGCCGGGGGGGGGTTGGGGGTGTATGGCCCTGAATAGCATTGAAATCGGTCAGATCTCCACTTTGGACCAAACAATGGCAACAAGCAAGGAGCCGAATTACTTACAATAACAGAGTTTAACTCCCTAATTAAATGGCCCCTAAGCAGCTAGAAGATTAAAAGGTTGCTGGAATTGAAGATTCAATAAATAAAGAAGGGGGTCAGGCTTTAATGACAGCTGAGGACTCATTTTTAGGGAGGGGGAAAAAATAAATAACAGGCAAGAAACTATAGGATTATTGAAGTTACCTCATTAAGCAAGGATTGTATGTGCTGATACTGAATATAAAGATAGACATAGTAAAAATTGCTTGTCCTTCAAATGCATGCAGCCAAAAGTAAATTCACAGTAAGTATATAATGAGTCCAGATCATAACGTATAAGAGATGAGTACTTCTACTGTGAAACGCTGCTCTCTTTAGAGCATCTTACATTCCTCTTGCTAGAAATGGAAGGTAACTTCACTGCAAAAAATATTTATATAGCTAAGCTTCTGATTACAATAAGGCCGTGAGCTGTCAGACGATATCCAGAAAAAGCTAACTGGCGGCATGATGAGGAATCCTGGTCTAAACGCGGTGTGGTTGCAGGGTTCTGCTCTGCACTAGGATTTCCACACGCATTCCTTAGCATGCCTCTGCAGCCCTGCTGGAGCACGACGCATTCCAGGGCGCTGGTGCTCTGGTCCACACGTGCAGGTGTTGCCAGCAGGTGGTTCGACGAGCACAAAGGCAGGGTTACTCCTCTTCTGTTGCCACACCAGTTGTTGGAACTAATTCCAAGGAGAGCATTAAATACGCCTAAAAGAGGGATTATTGCCCTATCACCTCCATGTGATTTGGAGAAATTCGTTGTAGAGAAATGGTGTGACTCCTTAGCCTGCCAGAATCCCACCAAGAAGCATTCTGTTGGTACATGGTATAGCTAGGGGACAACTGCAACCACCTTAGGATAAAATGGGCAGGTCTCAGGTGCTAACGAGCGAAAAGGAAATCATGAGGAATGAACAGAGAATATATAAATCAAAATATATAAACAAAAGAATGCAAACACCTCCAAATAAAAAGACCACATCTCTAGCTCTACCAATAAAAAAGCATGAGGAACAGACAAAAATATAAACCAAAAAAAAACAAATACCTCAGCATTAAAAGGACTGTCCTGCAGGGCTAATGTCTGAACAGGAAAGTAGTAGGAATTTACATAAAATATATAAATCAAAAAACCAAATACATCACTATTGAAAGGCCAGGGGTTCCATGCTAATAATTTAAAAGGAAAGCAAAAAACACAATATATAATATGTAAAGAAAGAAAAATATATATATTTTTTTTTATAAAGAAAAGAACAAGCAGCTACTATAAAAGTGTGGATGAGAATGTAGCTTTGCAAAATAAAACGAGTATATGTGAATTAAGGTCATCAGGGATAATCGAAGGTTTATAATGAAGAACATGCAGAGTCAGACTAAAGCAACCTGCACAGCAGCACTGTCTGCGGGCTCGATCGCTTCAGAAGGGTGACATTCCTGCGGGAAGAGTGCCGGGGGGGGGGGGGAGGGGGGGGGGCCTGTGGCTGCTTCCCTGACGGGGCACGCGGTAAGTCATCACGCAAAGCAGCATTGCCCACACAGCACCCAGAGCCCATAATCTAATTAGGCTTCACCACATGAAACTTCAACACCCTCCGTACTCTGCGCTAAACGACATTCGCTTAAATGGTCCACACTGTCAATTTAGTGAATCAGAAATTATTTTGGGGAAAAAGGCATAGTGTAAAGCAGACACACTGCCACTCCCGCCATCACAGGCCTATACGCTCATAATATAACAACTATATTGCATGTTAGTATTACAAAGGTTGATGCATTTTCAACTTGGGGCAACCTGCTGTACACTTCCAGGTCCATGACTCCCAGTTATTTTATCAACATACCTAATAAAGAACTGCGAATCGGTAAAAAGTCACATGAGGAATGGGTTTCCAATTTTGTGGTCTCAGGTGGCTTTTAGTAATGAAAATCCCTTATGAAAGTAACAGGCTCTGAGGCATTATGCCTTGAAAGAGCAGAAACTGCGAGAAACCGCAAAACCAGTTGGCTCTTAGCCTCCCTGCTATTTTAATAGTTTCCCACATTATAGGAATTGCGGCCTCAAATAAAAACAGCATTAATTAAAATGGCCACCCCCTTTGAGAATTTGGTTTGCCAACTATGTGGCGCAATAGCATATTGCACATTTAGGTATATGACCAAGTATAATACCCAGTCACAGCAATTAAATAATAAATAACTTCATAAATTAAGATATTTTTGTCATTTACTGCAAAAGCACAAGGTTACACTAACACTTAAATAGAGCTTTGTTGGTCTCTCCTGCCCGACATTTCGGCGCTTAGGTTAACACGTTTTTAAACGTTTGCCATGCGGCTGCAGCTCTTGCAGAAAACAGCAAGGAAACTCGCTACCGGATGAAATCTCTGCAGCTCCTTTAAAATATCCCGCAAAAGTTCTGTTAACTCATTCATTTTGCGAATCCAGGCCTGCACAAGGTTCACAAAACCACCGACAGAATTTGGGAGACGTCCCTCAGGTCGGTTTGGTGTTCGCATAATCCCTGGTTAAGTTGCCATAGGAAGATAATTAATGGATCGGGGGACTTCCAAGACAAAAGAGGAGGAGCACCATAGACAATTGTAACATCTTTATTATTTTAATACAGAAAAACCTATCAACACCACAGGTATGTTTCAATATCTTAGATTATACTTAAATCACAGGATGAGTGTTGGGTTTATGAACACCTACATAAAGCTGAAAGGCTAAGTAATAATTTATCTGAACAATATGTCTCTAATCTCTGGTTTTAACCATACGCAAAGTTAAGTCAAGACAATAAATCAGCGGAACTTAAGCAGTAGAACATCTGTTGCCGTATGTTTTCCAAGCATGAATCCAAAAAGCCGTATCATCACATGGTAAAAATGTACTCATCTGAAGCAAACACGGAAGAGCACAGTAAACATGAAAAGCAGCTGTTAAAAAAAAGATGCATAAATACATTAATAAGCATAAATAACGCTGATTATCATACAAATAATATTTAGAAATGTAACTCCATTTACTCTCTTATTGTGATTTGGGACAAACTGTAAACAATAAGAGGGTTAAATGCACGTTCATCTCTTTACAGTACATGACAGCTGAAGCAAATGATGTATTTTACTGTTGAAGGTTAGGAACATATATATTTTAAAGCATTTGCAATGGTGAGCTTCTGCAGCAGCTTTCTTTTGGTGTAGAGGAGGGTTGATTGTCAAGAATAGGTTGTGGGTTTTTGATCTTGAACCAGTTTTAATGCCTTTAGAATCACCTGAAGTGGAAAAGTCACTGTCAATGTGTTTTGACCCAAGGTGTCATCTTGGGAAGAAGGGGCTTCCAGAAAGAAATGGGGAAACCAAGCAAAATTCACATCTAAGGGCACTTTCCACTCTTTGTGTTACACCACAGCTTGTTGCCAGGGATACGGCCTGGACAGTGATTGGCTGTATCAGTGTCAGGAAGCTGACAGTGGAATAAAGTCAAAATGCAGATGGACGCGGACGTGACGGCAAGGAGGCCAAGATGAAGCGCATGAGATGCTGCTCGATGGCTGCATTTATAATCCTCTCACTTCTGCTGAGAAGGTTTTTGAATGTACTGCACTTTAGGTTCATTTCTGCGCTACATCTTGGAAAGTCATTCATGTGAAACAACTTTAAACCTCAACGTAAAACATTGATAACTGCCATAACATGCCACAACGGTCCTCGTTCAGGTCCGAAACGTGCCTCCGAAATTACGTGAATGACCACTGAAAAGCCAGGTCGTTCTAAATTATAAACATGAAGGTTTTTATTAAATAACTCTGAGAAGTAACAGAAATATACAAGAATAATGGAGATGAACAGGAATCACCGGGGTCCAGCGAATTATTACTGTTCCATATTGTGAAATGGATTATGATATCACAGTACTGAGAGAATTTCCCACTAATTTCAGTTTTTTTTGTTTTTTTTTTTTTAAAGATTTGGTAAATTGATACACAAAGAATGCCTTTCATTTCAAAGAACGGAAAGTGTTCAGTTCATCCGATGTGGTGCTTTTTCCATGAGGACTGTTCCCACTATTACCAGAAGGTGAATTGCTCAGACGCACGAGGGGTCTGCCAATGGCATTAAGATGGGAACTCCTCTCTATTTGTGCGTAGGAATTTTTTAAAGAATGCCGGCTAGCTACGTAACTGGACACGTGTGATACGACCCACGCTTCTACTCTTACGCTGGTTTTCCAGTCTCGCCAAAGGATAAAACTTAGCAAAGACACACGTTGAGCTCAATAAATCACAACAACCCGCTTCGGGCCTGTATCGCAAAGTCAGATTTGTTGGTTAGGCAGGTAACTTGTCAGATTTAAGGTACCCCACCTTGAATGAACTTTATCTTCATGCACTTAAATTTAGTGGCTGCTACCTTAAATCCGACAACTTATCTGGCTAACCCAAAAATCCAGCTTCGTGATATAGGGCCCTCATCAAATGCCACATAAGAACACAAGAGAAGCAAATAGCTAACAATTTATAAGATGTCAATCTATTTTTTCATATATTCCTTTCTTTTTCCACTAATTTATTTAGATAAATAATCTTCCAGGAACCATAGGATGGCCCAGAGAGTAGATTCCACATGCCTGAAGAGTCTTCCGCTCGGATCCGTTAACCACCGACTCGAAGCTCTGCAGTGACGCAGCCTAACTGGCATTGTTCCATCGCAGCGGAGAGTTTCAGCTGGCCAGGCAGCACGGGGGCCTCCTGCAGACCTGTCAGGTACCTGCAAATTGGGGGTTATCAGCCATGAAACCCTGCGCCCCCAGCCGGCTGGTTGGCCTGCATGACGTCACCTGGATGTGAAGTTTTAATTCCTTTTCCCAGAAATGTTTATGGCAGAGTGACAATATACCAGGACTGTCCCAGGAGATACAGGTTAGGTAAAGGAAGTAATTGATTGATTGATGGAGGATTTGTCCTATTTTTCAGTCTGATATTGAAATAGAACCACCTGAGTTTAAGAAAGTGTAACTTAATGAGATTATCTGTCATGGGCCCGAGTCCCATCCAGGGTGTACCCCAGCCTGATGCGGTGTGATGCCTGGGAAAAGCCCAGGTCCCGCTGTGACTAATACTCCAGAAGTGGTTGGAAGATGGATGGATGGATTTCTGTATTTTATTCACTTGAAACCAGAAACTCGACCGCTGAGACCTACAAGGCAGTAAAATTTTATTGCTCAAGCCTGTATTTTTGCAATTCTTGAGAAAAATATAATATAGCGTTAATGATGTAGGGAAAGTGTTTTTGTTATCGGAGTGATCTCGCCGAAAGTAGCTACTGGACAAATAAACTGAAAAAAAGATTATTTGTAATAATCAGACCAACACCAGACATATGGAGATACAATGATATTTCTATAGATGTATGAGTTATTTTTCAGAAAGAGTCTTCTGTGAGATTTTCAGAGGTGATTTGTCATGTGAAAAATTGGAGAAATGTCAGAAGTTAGTCTCAACTTTGTGTTGTGATGTCATTCTTATTCAGGAGAAACTGAAAAGAAAAATTTTTGCAGAAGTGAAATCCGTTGCTCCCCTGGGACTCAGGTCTTCGCGGCTCCTCTGATCTTCAGTCCTTCACCTCACCTGCTTCTGCTGTAGCTCTTGAGTAACAAATATGGCCATTTCATGTTTGAATATTCCATGAAATTTAATAAACATATAAGTAAACAAAATGTGAATGCATATTACAATATAACAAACAGGCGAATTAAACCAACCATCCGTCCGAGGGTGTAACTTTGGGTTGAGTATTGGGGGGGAGGAGGGTTGGGGTCTCCACCCATTTCAGAGGGTCCAGGGGGTTTTATTGGCTGGTTTTGATTACTGAGGTTACACCCTCCATAATTTGTGCCCATGTCTCCATCTTTTATAATCATTTGACATAATTTAGGATGTTTTCTAATATAAGTATAGAATTTTGACACATGTTTTTTCTGTTTAAATATTTCCATGACTTTTTGAGAAAGCACTTTTAATTTCAGGAAATGTAAGAGGTATATCTGTAACTGAGATATCACATCCAATAATGAGCCTTGAGGTTTTTACAGGTTATGTTCTGTCATTTATGTAAATGTTTTTTTTTCCTTTTCCAGCATTTCTGGGAAACCTTATTAAATTGCTTTATCCCATCCCAAATCTTGTGGCCTTAGGATTTAGGTGGTTTTAATGCCAATCTGCCTTTGTATCTGTAATTTAATGAACCTTTGTTGCTCTGCTGGGCAGTAGTTGCCAGTGATTTAATTAGCTTGACTGTAGTTATAGTGATTTAACATGCAACAACTATTATTTGTATGTATCCTTGTGAATAAATCAATGCCTTTTTAAATCCTAGCTGTGGATTGCATCTGCATAAGGTGATATTTCAGGCCAGAAATGCTGTTCCATAGAGAGTATGTCTGCAGTCACATTCTGAACACAGATTTGCAGTAGTACATTTTAATGAGAGATGATGCATGACTGATTTCGCTTGCCAGCTATGCTGCACGTGCAGTGTCATGCACAGAAACATAGAAATATCTTTAGCAGTGTTTTACTGTTAGATTAATAACATGCTGGTCTGCAGTTGTGGACATTTGCAGCCCAATGTCTCCAGAGCCGGGCTAATGGTTTAAATCTGTTTACTTCACCATTTTGTATGACATAGTCTTTTTTTTTCTGGAAAGCACAAAAAATGGCACAAAAATGTGTGTGATCAAGTGAAATGTTATTATTTATATTTATTTGCGTAGCACTTTAGTTTGCTATATTACAGTAGTTCTCGTAAGCTTAGCTATATAAACGTGAATTTTACATTGCTTTTTGAATAATGAAAAAGGCCACCTACATCTGACATAAGACAGATGAGAGGTTTAGCTAAAACAGCAGCTTTTTTTCCCTGCACGGTGCATCTCTTTTACAATAACAGAGTAAAAGGCTTCTCAGGTTTACACAGCACTGTCCTGCACTTCACATTACACACAGTGGATAATTAAAGGTCATCTGTGTGTTATATGCAATAGCGGGTTTGTGTAAGAACAGTGTGCGCCGGTGTTTATGGGTAAATCGTCTCTACGTTCAGTTGGTTCCTCATCCTGTGCCATTTTGGCAATATTTCAGAATGTTAATACCTGGGAATATTACACCTGTCTGGATCCTTTCAGTGTAATACTTTACAAATATTGCCAAATGTGTGTGAATATACACACACACACACACACACACATACACAGAAACACACACACGTAAATCTATGTAAAACATCACATGCACAAACACACACACATACATATATACACACAC
This sequence comes from Gnathonemus echidnorhynchus, assembly GCA_026776725.1. Taxonomy (NCBI): domain Eukaryota; kingdom Metazoa; phylum Chordata; class Actinopteri; order Osteoglossiformes; family Mormyridae; genus Gnathonemus; species Gnathonemus echidnorhynchus. The sequence continues at coordinate 6,138,771 of JAODJU010000041.1, forward strand.
GCACACAGAAACACACACACACATAAATGTAAATCTATGTAAAACATTTCATGCACACACACATATATACACATACACACACACACACACACACACATATATACATACACACACGCACACTCACACACATATATACATACACACACGCACACACAAAATCACACACACACACACACACATAAATGGAAATCTATGTAAAACATTTCATGTACAAACACGTGCACACACACACACACTCACACACATATATACATACACACACACATAAATGGAAATCTATGTAAAACATTTCATACACAAACACACACACACACACACACACAGGAGGGACTTTTATACCCCTTGAGTATAAGACTTAACCTCAGTTTCTCCAGCAAAATATCCAGCTGTATAAACAGGTAAATTTGTAAGGTGCGTGGAAAAAACTTTGACTGAGCAGGGGAACAATAACAAAAGCCAAGTGCTGGTAGCCGCTCGCTACTTGAAATCCAAGAAAAACCGTCCACCCTGGAGAGCACGCTTGCCCCCGTCCTCAGGCCTTTCCCGCTGATTTATCGCCGCGCGTAATCGCGCTCCCGCCGAGGACGACGGATCCCAGGCGAGCGACGTCCTTCCTCCCGCCCGCTGGCTTCAGAGGTGGCCCCCGTGGGACAGGCTGCTGTCTCTGTGTGGTGAAAGTACTCTTTAGCATGCTGGCGATAAGAGGAGTTAATTAAAATTCCCAGCAATGGAGGTGTCAACTAACTGATGGTATAAACCCATCCTTTTCCTTTTTTTCAACAAAACACTCTTCAGGCTGGAAGCTACAATCAGGGGGGGGGTGGGGGGGGTTAGTGAACCTCAGCTTTTTCCCGGCTTGTTTAAATAACCATTACAAATTGACCTTTTTGTTGTCGCCTCTTTCCACGTGTCAGCTCTTAGTAATAGTTCGTGCTGAAATCAGCATGCCATACTGTTTGTTATGTTACGATACTGCTCTCGCACCCCTCACCAGCTGTGCTGCAGTTCTGCCTAATTGCACAGACTTTATTCCCAGGCTGCTGACACAGTGCTGGTTCCAGGCTTGCAGGATATATCTCACTCTCCTTGAATATCCACTGGAGACTTGTTTGTAATAATGCTAATTCAGGGAGTTAACTTAGGCTAGTCCTAACTTAAGTTTCAAACAACGTATTCTTCTGTCTTTGTAAAGGTACATAGACAACTGAAAAATCGAACTGGTCTATGGCTCAGTCTCGCATATGTCTTCATACAGTAGAATAGATTAAATGCTGCAGTGCCATGAACTTGAACTTTAAGGGTCTGTCAGTGTTTACATGTAAAATGTTTATAGCAGCGTTAACTGGCCAGAATGACAACATTTTGTAGGTCTAAGGACAATTTTCTTTCCTAAAAATGAAGTTCTGTTCAGAGTCTAACAGGGAGCAAAATGTAGGTTTTAATTAAGTAAGCCAAGGGGAGGAGAATGAGAGAGAGAGAGAAAGAGAGAAAGAGAGAGAGCCCCTTGCCTTGCTAATGTAATTGTTCCAGATTCACACTTGAGGTATCTAAAGGGCAGTTAGACAGGGAGAGAGAGGGAGGGATGGAGAGACAGAGAAGGAGAGAGAGAGGGATGGGGGAGAGAGGGAGAGGTGGCAGCTACAAGCCTTCGGATCTGAGACAAGGTGTCTACTGAAGATATCTGCTGTAGGTGTTGGGGTTTACCTGCCCATTAGTAAAGGGAGGATGCCTCTTAAAAATGAAGCCTTTCTGTGACTGACATCTCATGGTAAGGACATGAAGCCAAAAATGCCCGGCTGATTGGTCAGCTAAAACGGCCTGGCTGATTGGTCAGTTGAAAAGGCACGGCTGATTGGTCGGCCTTTCTAGTAGAGGTCTTACCCTCCATTTACCCTTTCCTTATTCCATCACTCTTCATCATTTCCCTCAACAGGACATCTTTCCTTGTGCCTATACCCTCCAGTTTCTTTCCTTCATTCTGACCTGTTACATTTTAGCACAAACAGATGCTAACAAATTAGCCAGAAATCAACTCAGAGTCAATTTTGTCAAATGTTCAGCTACAGACAGCAATACGTTTTTAACATCTTTTCAGCAGTTGAATGGATTAGTCCATTGCTTTTGAGGGGGGGGGGGGCCGTCAGCATTTAGCTCACGTACATACCGTCCATCACAAAGGAAGTTTGCCTTTGGCCAGCTTTCATTTCTAAGCTCCTTTGAAAGAGACAGTGCCCATGCAGAACACCAGGACTGACCCACAATGACTCCTGATTCTGGGTCCGTTACACATGGGTCTGCCCTGTCTGAACAGACCTTTTGTTCTGGACCACCTTCATTTGAGGGCGAGCACTTGATATCAGTCGATATTTTTTTAACAAAGTTCCGGCCATTTTTCGTAAGTTTCATATTTTGGAAACCCTGCTTTGCACCTCTGGGAAGGAGAGAATATGCAGTGTGACTGACTCAGTAACACCAGGTGCAAAGAACAATTTCTTAATGTTGGAGGGCTTTACGTTCTGGCTGCCCGCTGCAGAAAAAAAACCTCAAGGACTTCTGTCGCAGGAATGTGGACCTGCCACTTCTGTCCCGCTTTAGCCACGCTTTGTTCAAAGGGGTTCCGTTAAATTTAGGGCACAGTGAATCAGAGCGGAAAAGAGAATGAGAAGGAATTATGGAAAAGGTCACAAGTTGCAGAATAAGAGATAATTAATTTACAGAGAATCTAGTTTGGCGGTGCTGTGACTATGGATCTGGGAAGAATATTCCATATGCTAATTTAATTCATAGTCGGAACAATATAATTTTAATTAAGAAACACATTAGACGTCTTTTAAATTGTGTATTATAGTCATAAACACAAACTGTGCTATAATAGTAAGAAACATAATACTTTGACTAAGCTTTGATCTGTATTGTTTTTTAAGCAAAAGTGGATATTTCTGGTTCATAAAGTAAAAATCCAGACCAACATTTTGGTTCAACCAACCAGTTGAGTACTCTGTGACTAACTCTTTATGCTCAGCTGGTTGGTTAAAACAAAATCTTAGCCTGGATTTTTACTTTCTGGACCTGAACTGTCCACCTCTGGTTTTATATGTTATGTGATCAGCTTTCCGTAAACCCCACTGTATAATGAGATGTATTCTGCTCTATCGTATGAGTGAGCTCTTGGTAACAAGGTCACAGTCTGAACCAAATACCCAGAATCCACACAACTAGCACTGACCCATTCAAACCACTTTCCGGCACTTATTTAAAATTTGCAACTTAATTGCTTGTGTCGCTCGGCAGACGTTTCTGAAGGTGTCTGTCCAGTCGATCCCAGAGTGATGCTTTAGCACTGCAGTGCATGAACTCTATGTCTGATTTTGAACTGGTAATCTGAAAAACATTTTTATGCGACAAGAGTGCCCCCTAGCCATTTCATTTTATTTATATTAGGTTTTAGCAGTATTGCTGCCATTGTGAGTATTATTATTATTATTATTATTATTATTATTATTATTAATAATAATAATAGTAGTAGTAGTATCAGTAGTATTACTCTTATTCTGCTTTCTGTCACATCTTGCTGAGTTAAGTTCTGAGTTAAGCCTCCTCTCTCCTGGCCTTGCCTTCGAATGGCCACCGGACGACGCCCCCTCACAGAAACGCTGGGGGTTTCCTCAGACACACGGAGGGGCGGCTGCTCAGGATCTCGGCTTGGCTGCGTCCGAGCGGCCCGTCCCCCAGCGTCTGTCACGCACAGCGCTGCCCACGCCTCCGCCAGCCTGCCTGCTCTCGCCGCTGGAGCCGAGCTTGTCGGCCACCTTGCAGGATCCGCGCGTATGAGCAGGCCGCGTATGAGCAGGCCGCGTATGAGCAGGCCGCGTATGAGCAGGCCGCGGACAAGCGGCGGTTCATTAACCGAACGCAGCATTAATCCGTTACTGGTATTTCATTTTAGGTCTTGCAGAAACGTCTTAAAAGGATGTAAAATATCACAGGCTAGCTGCATGTCCCTGCCTGGTGTCCTCTGTTTGCTGGGATAGACACACAGGGTCCCTGTTCTGTACTGTACTATACTGTACTGGACCTGTCCTGAGATTATAGAGTGATGGATGGATGGATGATTGCATGGATGGATGGAGGGATTACTGGATACATTAATTGATGCATTAATGGATGGATGGATGATGGATAGATGGATGGTTTGGTGCATGGCTGGATGGATGCTCGAGTGCTCAGTTCAGCTTCCTCATTTTCTTCTTGCCCGGCCGCAGCCATAAGTGAAGCAGAGGAACCCTGCGGACTCCAAAGGCCACCTGAAGGCTGTGGCCCAGATTGATGCTGGCAGGATCTGCCAAGCCGGGACCCTCAGGAAACGTCAAAGGGCCAGGCACTGAAAAGCCCAGCGGTGGGAGAAGGGTCGCCCTGACTGTGCCTGGGGGAGGGGGGCAGCGTCTACGGCAACCACAAAGAGATGGGGGGAGAAAAGGGGGCACTTTCTCATTGTCTGGAACTTGTCATGCACAACTACAAAGTTGTCGCACGGCGATGCCTTTGAAACGTTCAAAAGACAACAATTGCAAGATAACCCATCTGAAATCAGCGTCGGCCCCAATGGGGACAGCATCACCTCTGACCTCGGCATCACAGCGTCAGGAGGTTTGCCCCCCCCCTTTACTCCACCATCGCCCCCCCCCCCTTCCAGTCGCTCTGCCCCACTCAACCACAAAACTTTAATTCACATCTCTGTGCCTCCCAGTGCCTCCTCTCGCTCCCTGATTTTCATCCACATCTCCTCCTCAAGCTTTGGGACAGTGTGCTGCCCCCTTCAGAGTCCAGAATTCAAGATGTGACAAGACAGAATGACGCCTGACTGCGCGTCTGTCCCCGTAAAAAGACAGCGAGGGCCAGCGTGTCACACCATGTACCCTGAGTGTGACACAGACAGGGCGTGCTGGAGCCAGGAGCCCCAGCCAGGACCAAACCCCCTCCCCAAAGGTGCTGCTCCCTGGTAAACATCACCCGTGGACTGTCCCCCCACTTCCTGCAGTGTAACTTTGTGGATGAAAGTTAGAAATGTAACGGTGGTGATTATGTCATTGTGGCTTCTTGCAGATTTTATATAGGCTGAGGTAGTGGCTAATATCCTTGTCACTGTAAGGTCAGAAATGGTCGATAGATCATTCCCAAAAACAGAATGTTTAATACTGTGCCCAACTGTCCATGTTTCTTTCTCTCCTCTCTTTACTCTACTAACAGTCCAAATAAATTAAGTCTTGTTTGGCCTCAGTAAGTAATAACAGTTGAATTTTATGCCTTTTTTCCTTGTTAAAGCAATTATGAGTGATCCACTGATCCATCCATCCATCCCCTAAGTCAGGGGTGGCCAATCTTATCCGCAAAGGGCCGGTGTGTATGCAGGTTTTTGGGATAACCTGTAGGTCAGCTGTTCA
>JAODJU010000041.1:6156518-6171004 GCA_026776725.1 Gnathonemus echidnorhynchus
AGAAAGAAAGAAAGAAAGAAAGAAAGAAAGAAAGAAAGAAAGAAAGAAAGAAAGAAAGAAAGAAAGAAAGAAAGAAACTTATCCCCAAGTGGAAATTCGGATATCCAGTAGCTCCTTCAAAATGAGTAAAGTAGTACATACTAATAAAGATAAGTAAATAGCATACTAAAATACATCCATACTACACATGACACAGTCCCTTAGTTATAATACATTTATAATAGATAAGTGGTGTAGGTAGAGTGCATCTGAGAGCAGCTCACAGAAAGACTAGGTCACCTTTCCTGATAATGAAACAGAATGACTTTACTATCTTTGATAGCAAGTGCGACAAAATCCAACCTTCGCTTATCCCAACCTTGCGTCGGCCGACCCCGGGCCCCTCAAGATGACAACGCTGATCGGCAACCAGCTGCACGATCCAGCCCTTGGCTTCATAAAGCATTCTGAGGACTGTTAGACATCCCTCTGTGGTCAGAAAAAGGCAGAGGGGACGTGAACCTCGCTGCAGGTCTTATGGGACGCCTATGCAAGATACAGTAGTGCACGTGTCACTTCCTGTTGTTTGTAATCGGACATTCAGATGAGCTGTACAAAGGCTGTTATGTAACTGGTTAGCTGCAGCAGACATCCAGAAATGATACTTATTACTGAACATATGCGAATGGCAGGCAATTTGAACTTCAAGGGAGTTAACAGCTTTAAATAAACCTTGTAATAAAAGGCATTTCTTATGATCAGCAACATCACACTAATGCTGTATTAAACTGTGAACTAACTTTGACGCCAAATATATTTTTATTTTAGTAAAACACCAAAATTACTCCGGTCATCAAAAAAAATAAAAATCCTATTAGAATTCCTATTATTAATTTGTTTATTTATTGAGAAATAACTGTATTTCTGTGAATCTATTCAGATATTTGCTCCTTTTTAAGAAAAGTTTTCTGAACACAATTTTAAAATTATTTCTTAAATAAATGTGGTAACACTTTACTTGAGGGAGCACAAATGCTTAGTAGTAACTAAGTTACTACTGAAGTACAAATCATGAACAAATACAGTAGCTACCTGAAATAAATGATGAATCATGATTCATTATTGATAAATAAACATGAGATCAGTATTTCAATTGTGTTATTCATCACTTGTTCTTTCACTAGTTCACAAAGATTTACAGAAGTGACAGATGTAGTAACAAATATATAACTGCTTGAGATAAAACATGCTTCATGATTCATTTATGATGGATTTACACGAGACCATGCAGCAAGTAACTAAGACTTAGATCGTGTTATTACATAAGTGATAACTTGCTGCTACTTTATTTGTGTCCCCTCAAGTAAAGTGTTACCATAAATGCTTCTAAACTCGATAATTTGACCCTTCAGAATGACATAAAAAACTTCATAAAATGGTGATTATATGTATATGTGCTGTTGTCCATATCTTTTCTCATGTTCTTGTTTGTAGTAGTTGTAGAGATTCCATTTCCTCCCAAATGGCACAGACATGAAGATGGTGTCTGTTTCTTTTGTAGCATGAAAACCAGACTGAGGTTTCTTGTGCACCTTACGGTTCTTAAAAAAAGAAAAATGATTCCCTCAGCAAGTTTATATGCTTAACTCTAACCTCGAGAAGAACTGCGACAGAATGTGATCTATTGAAAATGTGCCTGTTTAAAATTTACAGATTCATCCATCCATTTTCAATAACCAGCTTATACAGTACAGGGGTCACTACGTTAGTCTGGAGAATATCCCAGAAAACACGGGTCAAGAGGCAGGGATCACCTCGGACAGCTTGCCAGTATGTCGCCGGCAGACGCACTCACACACATACCAGGAACAATGTGGAGACACAACTTTGCCAAACCACTCGCTTCTAGACTGCAGGAGGAAACCGAAGTAGAAAGACTTACACAAAGGCAAAGAGACGATGAGGTCTGCACCCAGACACAGCGGGAAGGCAGGAGTCAAGTCCTAAATCCTGGAGATGTGAGGATACTATGGTATAAATTCAGCATCTCTGCCATAGTCACTGACTCATTCATATACCCATTCAGATAACGTGTGCTGTTTCTAGAAGGTTCCATAGTTATCATGACTAAAAAACAACAGACTGCACCAGATTTTACTGTTTATTGGCTTGATTGTTTTTCAAACAGATAACAGCAGAGGTGGAGAGTTCAGTTCCAGAAAGTACAAATCCAGTCCAAGATTTTCTTTCATTCAACCAGTTGAGTATAAAGAGTCACAGTCACAGAGTACTCAACTGGTTGGTTGAAACAAAATCTTGGTCTGGATTTGTACTCTCTGGACCTGAAATCTCCACCTCTAGCTAACAGCACACTTACATGGCCGTACATAAGATTTTTAGATGACTGTTACTAAAACTTACACGCAGTTTGACAATTGTTCTGTGTCATACAGGGCTCCTGTTGGACCTTGTAGTTAAAATACTGTCTGTATTACAGCATAATCTGGCATTACAGAAAGCTTATACATGATTAATGCATGCATCAAAAAATCACTCATCATCCCTTTAAGTGCCGGTTGCCTGATAGAACAGAGGTTTTCATTTTTTTGCGAACACACAAAGGTTAGTGGGATTGGTGGTTGGGCGTTTGTTTTTAGAGCTCACACACTTGGTTTGGCTTGAAATTCCAGGGCAAACGCATGGAGACGCATGTAATCCCAAAATTAAGGACTTTCATATTTTAATGATACGTCTCCAGACGTCAGGCTTTGTTTGACAAAATTATTTTCTATCTCACGCATTATAAACAAAGACTTTTACGTATTATATATATATCAGTTTTGCGCGTCGTTCGAATTAATTTTATTACAGAGGAAACTTTTGGGGTTTTAAGACACGCGGATCCTTGGAAGTGTTCATAATGGTTTTAGACGCCCGAATCCCTGTGGTTGAGTTTCATCACTAAGGTATTAGAAGTTAATGCATCGTTATGCATAATTTTGGTCGCGGTTTCCGAGATGCGTCGGCCATGTGGAAACGGCACCAGGCGCACCGGTCATTCATTTCCATCCCCGATCGCCGTTTACCGCGGATCAGAAAAAAGGACGGCTGATCCCGACGCCTTGGGATTTGCAGGCAGGCTTGAAGTCAGTCCTGCGTCGGCTGGTTAGCCGGGGCGCCGTGGTCTTTTTCCATGGTCCGTGTCCAGCGTCCAGCTCCCTTGTTGTTTTTTTTCAGCCAGGAAAGTTAAGGCACACCCACGTATCTATCTTCCAGACGGCATATCTCAAGATCAGCCGGAAAACAATACAGCAAGAGCAGACAAATGGCAGGACATGCTCCATTATTTCTTGCATTTATTTGGGAGAGGCACCTGAGGTTTTTGACTACTCGCTGCATAGATTCACCGCACAGATCTCCTATTAGGCATTAATGTCGCAAATTTACATTCAGCTCAAGTTAGTCTGATTTAGCGATCATGCATTGCGAAGCATTATAATCTCAGGAACAATTGGTGCACCGCGTAACTCCTGAATGACGTTTCAAATAGTAAAGTTTTACAGGAGCAAAAGCACACGCTTCACACTCAGACTGAAAGAGTCGCAGTACTTACAGGTTAGGATCACACGTCGAGACAAGCAGGTAACCGCAGTTTCAGATGTAGCAATTTGAAAGATTGCATGTTTATCTACAATCATCATGGCTCTCTGAAAAACCACAGAACATATGACCGGCGTGGCCGTATGATTTCAGAATGCTTATTTTTTTTTACACATAATTTTCTTTATTTCATTTGATTCACTGCTGATATTCAGGGTACATGGAATTCCTCTGCTAGTTGCCTCTTTACGTTCCCTAAATGTTCTTACGTCGCACTTCTGGTCCTTGAATAGTCTTATAAGGTTCTTGCTTTGGTAGAAGTTAGTATAGCTCCTGCTGCAGAACTGCTTACGCTTGTACCTGGGCATTCACCTGGGCCCAGCCTCGCTGCGTTTCTGCATACTCGACGTCTTGACAGCATGTATGCTTGTAATGTGATATTTGCTTCTCTTATACGTCACTTTGCACAAATGCGTTTCCTAAATATGTAAAATGTAATGTAGAAGGTCAATAAGGACAATATGCCATTATGGATGAATAAAACAATGAATGTTATGTGAGAAAATGGCATTGAAGCTTGTAATTGCTGTAATGCAGTGGGGGGGGGATTCGATACCCCAGCCCAGGAGTGCCCCATCGATGCTACCTGCTCGACCAGCTTAGTGCTAAATTTAGTACAATATCAGAGGTAGATAGTTCAGGTCCAGAAAATGCAAATCCAGACCAAGATTTTGTTTCCACCAAACAGTTGAGTATAAAGAGTCACATTCACAGAGTACCTAACTGGTCGGTTGAAACAAAACTTTGGTCTGGATTTTTACTCTCTGAACCTGAACTTTCTAACTCTCCACAATAGCATATATTGACTATATGCAGCTGACCCTTCTGCATCGTGACATTGCCCATAGGTTTCAGTATATTGCGGGGTCCACTCCAATAGCCAAAGGGACTAAAATATTTTGTGCATTTTTTTCCCCTTTGCAGGGGGCCTGCACATCTACCCCCAGCTATGTGGAAGGGCTGACCGTACAGGGAGACCCATGACTGGACCTACCTTTTCAGGGGCCCTGGGCAAAACTTTCTAAACATATATACATAAACTCCCATCCATCCATCCATTTTCCAAGCCGCTTATCCTACTGGGTCGCGGGGGGTCCGGAGCCTATCCCGGAAGCAACGGGCACGAGGCTATACATAAACTTTTTAAACATATATACATAAACTTTTAATTTGTGTAATTATTCTTTTTTATAGAAGAATATATCTTTTCATGACTTTGTCTGGGCCATCTTGTGCCAGTCGGGCCCCAGGCAGCTGCCTGCTTTTCCTACACCTCAATTTGGTCCTGGGGGCTTCACTGGAGCTGTTTTAGGTTGGCTAAAAAAAAGTCCTCCCCCCCCCCCAAATACATGTACACTAATTAGTTTAAATAGTGCATCCTCATTCGTTTTTATTAAAATTGGACCCCCCGGCCAAGGCTTAGATCCCTGTTCCATGACTCTCGAGTGACGCTCCTGGGAACATATACATATACATATGTATCCCGGCTTGTAGAAAGCAGTGGAGTCCTTACCTTCCTCATACACCTGATCTTTTTCCCAGGGGACTCCCCAGGGGATTTGCTGGGGGCCTTCCTTTCATTGCGACGCTGCTGAGAAAGCCTCCATGCAGCAAGCGTCCCTCCTGTAGCCTGGCTTGGGGATTTTCCCGGCCGTCTACAATGCGGAGAGCTCTAAGTAGTTGCTAGGGACCAGGTACCAAAGGCCCAGTGGTCACACACAGCCACGGTCATGGAGGGAATTAAACAGTGACAAAGAAATGGCTATTTGACATAATCTGCTCCTTGGCGCGCAGCCCGAGGAGTGACCCAGACCCAGGGGGCTGGCCTGGCTGTGATCACAGAGGCATGTTCCTGACAGGGATAGCCTCTGAGAAAGCAGCCCTTCTCGTCGGGGACCAGGCTTCGCTCTCACTATTTTGTTAGCCGCTAATCTGCTTTCTCAACAATTTTGAGATGAAAAGGTATTTACTTATAATCTCTCCTGGCTCTTGATTTATCTTTTGTGTGAGGCCCGTAGTCCTTCAGACAGGAGCGGGGTGGACAGGGCGGCCATAGCGTTTGGGAGGTTGTAGGGCAATTAGGGATTAACCTGGCAAATTAATAGTAATGCACACTGAGGCATAAATATCTCAGCGTCAGAACTGCTGAAAGCACACCTACTGATTCATATTCAATATATACGCCGTGCCTGTATTTAGTTTGGAAGTGTCACAAGTTAATGAAGATATTTGACTGCAGTTTTACTTAACGTAGTTTGAATCTGCCTTCCGCACTGCTGCTGACAGAGGTTGGGGGGCATAGTGGCAGTTTGGGGCACAGTGCAAGGTGCGGGGGGGGGAGAGGAGTCTACCCCAAAACAGGTGAAATCACTAGAATAACCATAATCCAGACTGTGAACCACAACACAATTGTATAACAACAAAAGACACACGCGTAACAATAATGCACTCACCTGGCTCTACATAACCCTAAGCCTTCCCAGACAGGACCGTTCCCCAGGCACCCGGTATGGTTTATTGGTAATAATGCTCTCTTTGCAGTAAAGGCTGCAGCTCCGATAGCACGCCGTCACAGAGCCTCCTCACTCAGCGGCAACGGCAAAAAGCTGGCAGCCCTGGACCGCAGAAGTAGTAGGACACCGTCAGACATTCTTCGCTCGTGTTCCTCATGCTTGGAAGATGTAACGGAGGCTTTTGTGCCGCACGCCCTGGTCTGGAACGTGGTGCGCCTGGAACGTGGTGCGCGGTGGCTTCCAGCCACGGATTATGGGCAGCTGATTGAGAGGTTCCTACAGCAGAGATTCTGAGCCTCAGAGGACCCTAAGCTTCTGATCAGAGGATTAAGCCTATTCTGGAGAATTAAGTATTTAAATGTTTTGCTATTTATATATTGAAGTTATACTACATATATGGCGGCACTAAACAGTTCCTGCAGTTGTAGCATTTTTGTATGCTGAATGGTGTTCAGTTTACCCTCAAACAAAAATGTCCACAAATTACAGTACAGGTTTTGAAGCATTTCTGATTCTGCTAATATATTTGTTAAATATATTTGTTTTTATGAGTATGCTCTCATCCTGATCATATTTGAAGCTGACTCAACTTTCAAAACTTACACAAAAGTTCAGACATTGTCTGGAAAAATCATCATGTCGAACCCAGGCTGTAATGAAATCCTCGTCGCTTGATAACATACTTGCAGACTAGATATCCCACATTTAAATAAACAGAGAAGAAAGAAGCTGTTATTCTAATAATCCCTGGGTGTATAGCTTGATTTAGACAAAAAATATAGAATTCTTTTCGTCTTTCAGCACAATTGTTATTCTGTTTGAGACAGAGTGCACCAAGGGATTCCCCACCCACATTGGTCAGCGCCCATATTGATGTGATCCAACACATCGCCAGGGCAACGGGGCAGACTTGGGGGATCAGTGAGCCCGTTGTGATGTAGACCAGTCTGCTGTGTGGCTTTCATGGGGACTTACACCAAGCACACACAAATTGCGTAAGGTCAGTCAGGCAGCACAAATAGGACATGATTGAAAGAGTGCCAGGTAGCCAGAGCATAAATGTTTCCTCTTTGAATGTCAATAATTTACACTGGCGCTAACCAGGGGGCGACATAGCCGGCCGTTATTTTGCTTTGAAAATCTGAGAACATTATTTAGGAAGGAAAAAACTGGAATTAAAGGTCACGTGACCCTGGATCGTGATAGAGAAAATTTGGTCATGGATGTGTTTTGACAATTCCCAAATGATCGATTGAGATGCACGGCCGTCCTGGCCAACGTGTGTTTTTCACGCTGCGAGCGGCATGAGCGGTTCAGGCTCCCACCGCCGCCACCGCCCCCGGGCCGACCAGATCGTGGCCTTTGTCACCTCGCGGGTCCGATCCGTGCGCCGCTGTGGCTGCAGTTTGGCAGCGCGGACAGAGCTCTGCAAATGAGAGGGTGCAACAAAAAAAATGGCCACTTTAATGTGCTGGGAGCTTTTTCATGGCCTGGTCTCGCCGCGCCGCGTTTGTCCTTCGGATGGCCAGTGACCTCAGGCCGACGCATCTGCCTTAACGCCACATCCAGCGACCTCAGGCCGACGCGTCTGCCTTAACGCCACATCCAGGGGCCTCCGGCCGACGCGTCTGCCTTAACGCCACGTCCAGCGACCTCAGGCCGACGCGTCTGCCTTAACGCCACGTCCAGGGGCCTCCGGCCGACGCGTCTGCCTTAACGCCACGTCCAGGGGCCTCCGGCCGACGCGTCTGCCTTAACGCCACGTCCAGGGGCCTTCAGCTGGCCTTGTCCATCTCGTGCATCCAAACTGAACGTGGCTTTTGGAAGAAGGTGCTCCTCATTTGTAATGTAAGACATAAATGTAGCCAAAATGCTGTAGATCCAATATATTAAAAGTTGGTGTATAGATTTATTAACAAGATTATATAACATAGAAATTGCTAGAATATATTATATAATACAGAATATATAATATAACATGGAAGGCTATATATTAGAAGCTGTAAGATGATGGATGGATGGATGGATGGATGGATGGACGGACAGCATATCCTTGGATTAGATGAAACATTAATCTAGCCTTGGCTATAGTGGTGAGTGACACCCCACTACACCTACAAACATTTCTTGACCAGAGAGAGGGAGGTCAAATTGCACCCCAACCCCCCCCCTCCCCCGCCACACTCCAGCATCTGCCCAGTACATCTGCCAGTGCTCCCAGCATGTTAGTTGTTAATAAAATTTTATAAAAACTATAATTGATTTCTACTGGCTGGGCACCACAGATAGCTTCCCTTAACATTTCCTCTCCTTGTCTGACCCTAATTTCTAAACAAGGGAGGGAAAAAGCTGACACTGGGCTGACTGGTAATTTGAGTCCTAGAGTACTAGGACATTACTGGTGCAATGGGCATGAATTATTAATATAATTAAAAATATATTTTATATATTTATTACATTATTATATTTTTATAGTTAATACTATAGTGACACTGTGTGGGACAATTGATTGGAAAATTGATTAATTTTATTATTAATTGACTGATGTCTTTATAAAAATCTCTTATGTCGGTCTGAATGATCATGAGCAACTACCATAAACTATCAATAAACCATCACATAACAAAAAGCATAGCAAAATATTTTATGGAGCAAAGACAAAAAAAAGTGTAGAAAATGTAGAAATGGGTCTTCAGTGTAGAGTCATTGTCTAAATTATACACATTCCAACAAATTGTTGTGTTTACATTTTATTATTTGCACTTGTCCTCTCTACATCTGCACTCTATATACCAGGGCTATTCATCTTGCAGTCCTCAAGGTCCAAGTCCTGCAGATTCTATCGCCTTCCTTCACCTGTGAGCCAGGTGTGAAGCCTCTGACCAATCAGAATCAGTAATCATTAAACTAACTACCTGGGAGAACTGAACACGAGGCCTGGATTTGGATTTAAAGAGTCCTGGTATGTATGCAGTACCACGGTCCTGGGGGACGTTATTTCGTGCCACCATGTACGGGTGGTGTGACAATAAAACCCCACTTGACTAAAATATGAGTCAGATCCTTTGTTATTCTGGGGGAGCTGGTCTCTCGGCCCGGTGACGCCCCCTGAATGGACTTGGCCGTTTTGGCTTCGGGCTTGTGGAAGAGGAGCCGGCCTTCGCATAGTTAGAAGAGGCAGACCTATGGAACGAGTCAGTCTGATAAACAGGCTGGGAGTCGAGGGCCTTGGGTGTTGGAAGTAGAAACTTACAGAGTAGCTTGAGAGCAGCATGCGCGGCCCTCCCTTGCAGCAGTGCCAAAGCGGACGCTGGCTGTAGACTCACGGACATACTGGAGCTTAATTAACAGAGCGGAAAAGAGCCTGCGGAGCAAAGTGTTGCGGTAAACCGGCCTGGTTGGGACAATGTTTCGGGCATTCTCCACCAATCAGGGACGAGAGCGGCCCTTCCAAACAGCCCCCGGGTGATGGAGGGTTGACATAGTCGCAGTCGTACTCATGGTGCTGTCAGACGCCAGCGAAGAATCCGAAAAGATCAGCAGACCATGAGGAACGGTCAAAGCCCAGGTACCAAAACTGCCAGGATCCACAGAGGAGCCGTCCAGCTTAGCCAGGTGAGCGGTGAGCTCCAAGCGGACCTCGGCACTCAGCTTCATCACAGATCAGCAGGACAAGCCTGTCCCTGACCGCATGCACTAAATCGGTTTCGTCTGAAGTGCTATTAGCAAAAGCCTGTCATGCTGAAAATGTCTGGCCGTGGCACCTACGTGTTTCGGGGCTTTTTGCCGTATTAGGTTTCAAAATACATGCCAAAAGGCAGGAAATGGCAGCTACAGGACACTTGATGAAGAGTTACATGTCAACACATTTGAGTCAGTATCATCCTGAAACCTTTCAGGCCAGACTGATGCATCTGCCCACCTCTCTAAAACTCCAAAGGTGATATTTTATTGGTATGGCCTTTTTCTCTTTGTACGGCTTTAATTTCTGTTCCATATTTTGTGTGCACCCCTTATTCAGGTTCCTCAGTGACTTTCAGATTTGATAACAAACAGCTGAAGACTCTGCAAATGGCCACACAGCTATTTAAACAATCCAATCATGTATAGATACCACGCTAATATATTACCATACTTAATAGTGAAATTACACATAACATATATATTATCATTCACTTGCAAGAACTTGGCATCTGTTAAATCTGAGAGCACTTTGGTATGGAAAATACCAAACAGTATGGTACATTTCTTTTTAATTGTTATACACAGATCCCAGCTGGTGCCATTGCATACCCTGTACAATACTAATCTGTAATGATTATGTGTTGCTGAGTTGTAATAAAAAGGAAATTAGGTTTGCTAACAACCAGGAACATAAAAAAAAAATACAGAAATATTCAGTGTGCTGTCAATCAGTACGCATGAGCTTATGATTTGTGTAATCCACACCGCCTGACTCAGAGAAAAGCAAAATGAAAAAAGAAAATCAAAACATAAATTCATGTTCGGCGAAACTGAAGGAAATGAACAACTTAGAGCCAAAAGTGTTTAAACACCCTTGGCTCACACGCTAATAGCAAAAGACAGAGACAATTCTGTGCTAATCTGTCTTTAGCAAGGTTGGTATTAGACTCTGTCATGCCAGCAGTTGGGTTAGCAACCGGGACGCCGCTAATTACAGACAGAATGCTATATATTTGTTGCATCATTTTACATCATGTCAAGTCACAGCATATGAAATGCTACGCTTTATGTTGAGCTTGGACAGTGCAGGACAATCAGCACCTTCCCACAGCACGGATATCTACTTTTAAAATTACTTCCCATCAGTGTGACGTAGCAGCACTCAAAATTTTAAGTCGATTCATTTAAAAATGAGTTTAAACCAGTCTCACGATACCCTTGTCATTTAAAACAATGGATTAAAATTCAGTCAGATATATATAACGTTAGCATAATTAGAAGCACAATAACAATGGCTGTCTTTCATCTGCATGGAAGACCATTGGGTCTTGTTATAAGGAAAGCTATCTGAGCATGAACAAGACTGTGTGAAACGATCCCGGGAAGGTGAAACACTCGTATTCTTTAAGAAAAGAAGTAAAAAAGGAAAAAAAAAGAAAACAGCAGTGAAGCTGAGCTTTGAAGTCCACGGGGTAGGGCCACACACAATAAAGTTAGAACCCCAGGGGGAAAAAGGTCATTCTTCCTTAAAAGTCTGGGTGGCCAGTGTCTACGGTGCAAATCACATATGCTCTTCGCAGGAATTGCAAGTGCAATACCACCTTGAAGAGGCTGTGAAACATTTCAGTGGGCCTTTTTTACAGCACTTTAGAGGTACTTAAGAGGGGTTACGGGCCATTGTTGCTCCCACCAGCTTGCCAAAACACGCACTGACATTGGTAAATCTGGACAAATGAAAACATTTATTTTTTTGTGACCATTGTTGCTAAATTTGTCAGATTTTTTTTTAAGCATTTGAAGATGACACTGGATGGTGTTTGCAGCTTGCACTTTGGTCGGTTAAACCCAGCAAGCTGGATGTTAGAAGAGAGACTCGGCGATCAATAAAGACAAATGAATTTGACTGAACACTTTACACATAAATATGCCTTCATTTACAAAAAAGTCTGTTCAGAAAAAATCTAGAGCAAATACAAGTAACGAATACATATTTTAGTACCTGGGTATGAATTTAACACCTTGGAGTGAGACCATCTCCTAACAGCCATGCTGTTTTATTGGAGGACGTCCAAAACATGTCATATTCATATCCACAGCAGCTCACTGGGTTTTGCAGTCCGCATCTCCATCATTGACGCTCTTCATCTTCTTCAGATTTTTTAGCAGATCTTCTTCTAGAGTCAGAATCTCCTTGGGTTTCTTATACTGGAAAAATAAGAACGAGCAGGAGAAACACCTTCAGCTGCCAGTCACGGACACCAGAATCCAGAATAATAATAAAAACTGATCATCGGTGCCTAACTTCTGGGCTTGTGTGAGTACAACAAGTAGTTTATTCTCTGTGTCGGATGCTGTGGCTACATATTAGAACAAGGACATTTAGGAAAGGCAACAGGAACTGATTTTACACATCAATATTTGTTTTACTGTCAATCATTTCACTGTTAAAGAAACAAGAATGTGAGAAAAGACTATGAAAACACACAAAATAAGGCCCATGTACACACACACTATTCACATATTAGCCTTATGCACATTCTTATCCTGGTTCTGGAGAGGCACCGTAAGAGCAGTTCTATGGCATTACTGCACATCTCTGCGATGCCATAAGACCTCACTCTAACTCCTGCAAGCCTAAATGACATCCCTCACATGCTTAGCGACGAACTGTTAAACCAATGAGCTCAGATCTGGAAATGCAGCAGCTGGTGGCAGAGCTCGTCTGTGAGCTCATCCACGGCATCAGGACTTACGCTAATAATTAAAGTGTTGTTGGCATGAGTGAAGGTGAGGGCAGAGCTCTCCAGTGGCAGCTGGCACCTGTCCAGGTCTGGAATGCCGAACTTTTTATAATATCTAAAGCAAAGTAAAAACGATGAGCGTTATTGACTTTAAATGCTAGCTACATACAAGAAAAAAAAAAAAACACATACAACTCAAATGATATAACAGCAAATTGGGAACTACACAGTCATCCTACAAAAAAGTAATGGAATACATTAGATGAGGCAAAGGAATGCATATAAAACAATGATATAGTTTAATGAGCTTAACGTCATCTCCCAAAGGAGACATTGGTGTTTGGAAGCCGCTCCTCTAAAATGATGTCCAGCTCAATGTAGACTCAGATCCCTTGACTTTCATAGACACTGCCTGTCCTTGTATGTCACCACTGACCTTCTTAGCTAAATGACAGGATGGGCTGAGCCTACTAAGCTAAAAAAGAAAAAGAAAACTACATCTAGAAGAAAATCAGGTGATCCATTCGCTTTGACAGGAAGGGGGAAGTGAAATGTTTCACTGTCACTTCAAGAAAAACAACCCTCATCTACCAGCCTTTAAAGGGGATTATTCTGAACTTTGCATCCATGATTCTTTGTTGTGGAAATTTAGCCAGGCGACCTCCACACAGCAGTGCACGCTCGTACGTATCACTCGAGAGCGAGGCGAGTTAAAAGTTTTCAGGCGGCAACCAGGTGTGAACCAGAGGGTCCCGTAGTGATGCAAGATAAGGCTACAGGAAAACTATCCAAGGGACAGGAGGGGGGACGCCACAGGCTTCCTGTGCCAACTTGAGGAAGAACAGAGCAATAAAGCCCCCAGAAAGAGAGAGCCGAGCTCGGGGCTAAACGCCGAGATGTGTGCATTTTCACTCAGGGAATGCTTTTCAAAGTGAGAGTTTTCTCATAGGCAGGGGGGATTTGAGGGATTATCGGCTACACCTAAGAAACACACCACAGGAAAGAAAAACACTTTTTTTTTCCTGAGTATATTATCATTTATTCCCGTTTTCTCGGGGAAGACGTTGTTGAAGTGGTCTTAGTGAGCGACGGGGCACTTGTCTGTACGCGTACCCCCGGTTCTGTAATTAAAGGACAGCCTTGGGATAAAGAATGTCGAACATGCCTCCTTTGCACCTGAATAAATCACAACAAATCGGAGACAATTTAAGCTAGTGTGACGGGTGAGGGAGAAGCTATTACTGAAAGTCCTTTTTGGACCCCATACGTGATATTACAAGAACTCAAAATTCCTGTCACGCAATAAAACTACGTTTGTGATCAATATAAGAATGACACATACCTGCTAGTACATTTCATTACCTAACTTTTGTTTACTGTCAGACGACATTTGAAGGAGACAGATTAATGACTGAGGGGATTGCAGTGGAAATCTGTTCTTAAAGTCTTCATTGCGAATGTATTCCCAAGACAAATGCCGGCCAAGCCCTGGAAAACCAAGCTATCATATTGTGCAAGCAAACTGCTAAACAAGTGAAAGACAATCTCAAAAGTCACCTTGGCTGGAACACAGTAAGCTAATAGTTTACAGGGAGGAAAAAAATCCAATGTAATTGCAAGAGATCTGAAGTCCTGTCAAATGCTCAGATAAAATACTAGCAGGTCATGTCATTTATTAACCAGCAATTTCATTCAATCTGTGTTGCCATTTTTTGATAGTTTCAAGAGCACATCCACACACTGCTGTATGAAAATGGTGAAAATGCCTGTGCTTTGTGGCATTTTTGTTCTTCAGTGTGAAAAGATATCGTCATGCTCAGTGCCACTTTTCAGTGTGTGTGTGTGTGTGTGTGGGTTTGCATAGATCACATTTGAGGACCAAATTGTCCCCAAAGTGTAGTAAAACCTG
>JAODJU010000041.1:6171104-6197413 GCA_026776725.1 Gnathonemus echidnorhynchus
CTCGTCATTTTTGTCTCTACACGGTCGCGCGTTTACAATTCTCCTCTGCTCTCTGTATCGCGCATGGCGGAGTTCCGTCCCGATGTGCGCGCACAGACAGGTGAGCGCACTCCCACCAGCGGACAGAGAGCGCCCGTCGGAAAATATGTCAGCAGCGTAAACTGTGAGAGGGGCTTCTCAACCATGAACAGAGTAATAAATACGTTTCACAATGGGATTTTCTGCTTTAAACTATCACTATTTTAAGCTATTAGCTAACACTTTTAAAGCCTAACAGTTAATGTATTTGCGGGTCAAGACAAACATCCGCAATAGGCTGCAAGGAGACCATCTTGCAGCCTGCATGCGGATCTCAAGAAATGGGCCAGACGTTTCTGACTTCCCATATCAAGAGGCTCTAGAAATGTTCTTCCAGAAGCCCAGAAAGATACACTTTGTGGATAATTGTCATAAAAAGAAATGTTCTGATGTTTAGTTCAGTTGTTATATTGACTGCTGTCATTAAAAGAAACACATGAACACCATGAATCCTGTTGGTGTCCATCTGCCCCCCCCCCAAGCTGTAAACCTGGGGGAAACACTGAAACCCTTCTGTCTTTGAGCAACCTGGTTCTGATACTGTGATACATGTTTTGGCTTTTTTGTCTTGATTCAGTTTCCGCAGTTTTTTGTTTGTTTGTTAAAGTTATACACTGCCAGTGCTATGTTGGTGTTATGACCTCAGCATGCGTTTCAGCTTACCCCAGCGAATGCCCAGATGATCTCTTCTGTGTTGTTAGAGTTCATTCTTCCACTGTGTTCGGGTATGATAAGATCACCCGCACGGCTTAGTCTTTTAGCCTCTCGCAGGCTGCATTTTTGGCCAAAGATGATGTTTGCTCTGAGATCTATTACTCTTCCCAGCATGCCATGTGACAGGGAGTTGTCTGTAAGGCTCGGCAGAAAAGGCTGCTGTTATTACACATAGTTGAAAACACCTGAATAACAATTTGTTTCGACACCCTGTCAGCTTTAGCATTTTTCTTACGCCAGCACAGTCACCTATTTGTGTGTGGGGCAGAACGCGTCACGTTAGGAGAATTTGTCTCGCGCTTGGCATGCATGCTGTTCACGCTCCATTGCATGGCAGAAGAGAAAGTAGAGGGGGGAAAAGGCAAAACAAGTGTCTAAGGGATGGAATAAATGTCCCTCGTCGACGTCTGACGGAGGCCAGGACAACAATTGGCGAGAAATCATCTGAAAGCAAAACCTGTGGAGACTGACATTCGGAGCACCTTCACCCTGTGTTATGCAGTCTAACCTGTCGTAGTGCACTGTGCTCCCAAAACAGGTCGTTACAAAATACTTCATGTGAACCATCTTGGTCCTTAAAGGTGTGTAGTCTCTCACAATGTGTGAGGAAATTAAATTAACCTTTTCTCTTGCTCTCTTTTTTTTTTTTTTTTTTTTAAATTTTGTGCTTTAGGGTTTCTGCCAAATTACCTCTTACCCGAATATGAGGAAGTGGTCAACCACCCCCCCACCCCCCCTCCTCCTTATAGCGCCTTGAGCTCCAGTCAGACGGCTGCTTCCAGCCCTTTGACCCCTGAGCACCTGGACGGTCTTCAGCTCCCCTCGCAGTCCGCAGCGCACCCCCCCCCCGGCGACACGCACCCCTCCCACCACAGCGTGGAGGAGTGCAACTTTCCGACGGAGTACATCCAAAAAGAGGAGAGCAAGGCCCAGCTGGCTCCGGGATCCGGCGGGCCCGAGCTTCCAGAGGTTTCTGTCAGGGAGTCGCCCTGTCCTGAGAAGCAGGGGGCAGACCGCTGCAAGGAGCTGCTGAAGGATACGGAGTACTGGAAGGAGGAGGAAGAGGAGCGGGAGGGAGTGGAGGAGGGGAGAATTGCGGGTCGACACCGCCGCTTCACTGGCGACTCCGGAATCGAAGTGTGTGTGTGCAGCCCGGTGCAGGAGAGCGAGGCCCTGCAGGAGCTGGGCCAGTTGCTGGGCGACCACCAGGAGGCGCCTGCGGACTTCTGCGACGACTGCGCCTCCTGTGGCCGCCACGCCTCCTTCGGGGATGAGGGGGAGGCCCAGCCCACAGCTGAGAGGAGCGCGGAGCCCCAGGCACAGCCTCCCAGCTGCGTGCTGCTGCAGACCATAAGTGAGCAGGAAGGGCCCAACTAGGCCGCCAGCACTGAGCCCCGAAGCTGAGCTGCGCTCGGGCCACTGAAGCACTGAGGCAGGGTGCTCAGCACTGACTTCTCTCTCACTCCAGCCGCTCTGGTGTGTTTCTGTGTGATGATTGGAGTCTGCTGGAGCAGAGCAGGGCCCCCGGCGCAGACGCACCACCAAAGGACTGAGATGGGGAGCTGAGGACTGTCCAGCACTCTGCCACTAATATTTCAGTGTAATGATTAGAGTCAGGCCAGGCCTCAGCAGGCCACCAGCACTGAGCCCCAAAGCTGAGCTCCCAGTGCAACACCAAAGGACTGAGAGTGGAAGCGGAGAACTCTCCAACTCTCCACTGGGATTCTTCTCTAATGGTTAAAGAGTTTCCTGGTATACCAGACTCTCCAAGCCCAGTAAAGCCTTTAGCAAGCATTCTGTAAGCACTTTTCATGTTAGGCAGTGGTGGCCTGTCACTTCAGGGGGGGCTGCATTTAAATAGGGGGTGAAGGCTTCCCCAGTGCCTGCATGTCTGACAGTACAGATGTGATGATGACACAATTTTCAGTAAGAGTTTGGGGGGGCACATCTCTTATCACTGTTATTTTTGGAGAAAACTGCCCTGGCACAATAAAGCTGTTTCAAGCCCCCCCACTCCCCCCAGCAGGTATGCAGTACTAGTGGCTGTCACATGTATATTCACAGTACAGGTCCCCTGCTAACAGTATTGTACAAAGCCAAGTATCACTTAAACATGGTGCACAGCTAAGCTCCAGCAGTAATAACGCCATATATTACCCTGGATCCTGTTCCTCTAGCGTTATACTGTAACTCAGTCATGTTTGTGGGCTGACTCATAGGAAAATGGATGTGTGTTTAGTGGTCTATGCCTGTCGTCATTTTGCACACAGTATATCTATCTACAATGGTCTACATTGTTGAGAAAATTTAAGTAAGTTTCTGCACAAGTTGTCTTAATTCACATCACCAGTCTTGTCTGCAAGTGAAATTGACAAAAAGCTTGATTAAATATTGACAATTTTTTACACAGTGTGATTACATAGTAATTTTTAAAAGTTTCCATTTATAGGGATATCTGTCTGCCAGGTAGTAATTTTGGCAAGTGCGATTGTCTTCCTGGGGCGTTTGCTGCTGAATGGACAGCTAGGGGTTACATACGATATGCCAGGCTGACACTCATGTTTTTACGTAAAGGTGAAGGTCCACCAGTATGTCCTACATGTAAAACCCCTTTAACTGTTAAATACATTTTATGGTATTGTCCTTCTTTTAACACCTTTAGTCATATTCACCATATTACTGACTCTTTAAAAGAGGTTTCTAGTAAAGTCAAGCCGAAGGTATTTTTTTTTATTTTATTTTTTAAGATTTTTATAAAAAGCTAATAAGCACTTTTATATTGTTTTAACTTTCTTAACATTATATAATTAGACTTTCTTTGGTTGTTCAACATTTTTTATTTGCTCTAGTTGCTGGTGTGGCCTTAAAAAGCAACATGATTAACATAACTAAGCTTCGTATGGTAGGCGGGGTGGATATGTCTGAGTTTTCTGGAGCTGGATTTTGTCTGTATTGAAAACCAAAGCATTTTCTGGAATATGAATGAAGGTAGGACACTGCTGTGAATGCTGGGAAAAGGGGCGGTGACCACTCAGCTGTGAATGCTGGGAAAAGGGGCGGTGACCACTCAGCTGTGAATGCTGGGAAAAGGGGCGGTGACCACTCGGCTGTGAATGCTGGGAAAAGGGGCGGTGACCACTCGGCTGTGAATGCTGGGAAAAGGGGCGGTGACTTCTGTCTGCATGTCTGTTTGCGCCCCACTCTCCTCTGCATTTTCTGGATTATTTTCAAGTTTGTCTGGCCTTCTCTCTAGGCCAAGTGGTTAAAGACTATTTTAATAGTAATATCTCTGTGCTTTAAAAAGGCCAAGGCTCATCTGCCAAGTAAGCATCCATTTGTGATGTTACGAAGACGTGGATGAGGTGGAATTAAGTGACAGTACAAATACTCCTGATTATGCACTGTGTGAACCAGAGCACTGCAGCCGTGCCTGCTGTCATCGCTGATGTCTTCACTGTCCTTAAGAGGATGACAGTTTATTTGGTTCCGCTGTAGTCTTACTGAAACTATTTCCATATGATGTTTTGTATAAAGCATTTATTTGCATTCCTGAGAATATTTTAATATTTAATATATATATTCAAATAATATATGTATACTGCAAACACAGTCTGCAGTCTAATTGTTTTTATGCATCTTGTTCCTCAGCATTAATAACCAGTGCAATAAGTGTAAGTTTTCAAGATAAATGTAAAGAGAAATATTTTGGTGTGCATATTGACACCTACATATTACCTGTGATACCCATTTAAAAGGGAAGGATATACATTATTTACAAAAATAATAAAGTTGACAAAAAGCTTGGTTAAATATTGTACATTTTTTACACAATGTGATTGCATAGTAATTTTGAAAAACAGCCTCCTAGAAATGAAAATATAATAATTTTCCTGAAGATGGTGTATTAACAAAGCCAAGACTTTGGAATTTTATTTTTTTTTTTGCCTTTTTATTTTTAAATAATTTTGAATTACATTTGCCATAACTCCAAATATATACTTTTGATAAGTACTGGAGGTGTGTATAAAATCTATGTACAGCAAAAGCACTCAGATACGGAATAATCTATAGCATAAAAGTCGAGAACTCGGAGATGACAACAGCGACACAAAATTTAACTCAAGGCATTATATTTAATATACACAACACTAAACGAATACACAGTTCACACATTTGCTATAATATTGTTTGTCTTACCTATCAGCTAAACTGTATTAAGGGTTTTTTATGTGCAACAGGCTCCTTGTTTGATACACATGCAATGAGACTTTGGTCACTTGAGTGCAGATTTTTAGGCAGGTGCTATAAAGCTGACAAACTGCTAGAGTAAATCCTAGATTTAAGAGACTAATACAGGAAGGGAGTGCTAAGGGAGACTGCAGCATACATTACTTTCAAAATTATTAAAAACAACAAAATAATAGTAAATACTACTAGTGATGTGATGTAATGCAGCTATGTAACTGGCAATCAATGTATGAGTTTCTATTATGTGCTTAGTGGATGCACAGTATATATGAACATTTAATATTTTAATATACAGTCATTTACACAGTTACACTGGATGTAGGCTTATTAACACTGTTACACAGTTACACTGTTTAAATATTTTTAGTTTTAATTTTAAAACACGTCTGATAAACCCAAGATCATATAAAAAAACTTGGGATGTAAAATGAAGGAGAAACCTTGATTCCATTTTACTCATCCCCATCTGTATGGGGCTTCTGTAGAAAAGTTAGTTTGGAGTTCATTTTTTGACCAAGCCATCTCTGAGTTTGGCATGAACTTTGTACTTCTGAGGCTGCAGAACCACCCCAAATTTCCCCTGCAGGTCAGGCAAGGACTGGTTGGGTGGCACCTCCAGTGTAAAGCGCTGCAGGATCCAGGACAGGAAGAGGAACAGCTCCATTTTAGCCAGAGCCTCCCCGAGACACACCCGTATCCCAGCGCCGAATGGCAGGAAGCTCGGGGACGGGGAGCACACAGTATTTCCCTCTTCATCCAGAAAGCGGCCTGTGAGAGTGGGATGTGTGAAGGACAATAAACACTCACTGCAGAACAGCAGTCAGCTGAATGCCGCGCCTGTCGCCATCAGCTGTTGGCTTTTGTGAAGAGAAGATGGTATGAAGACCTTACCGGGATCAAAGTGATCGGGGTTTTTCCACTCTTTTTCATCGTGATGCAGGGCCCAGAGATTAATGATGACTCTGCTTCCTTTCTGAACCGTATACTTGCCAATACTGTAACATAAATAACTTTTAATTTTCATACAAGCACAATTTACATTTGCATGGTCAGTAGTAAAAAGCTCTTTAAATATCCTAATTTAACAAACTATGATTAGTCATTAAAAGATTTAACTAAACATTCACATTTGTTCAGATGTATAGAACAATTCCATGTGGCAGGGAAAAGATGTACTGCCCCCCAAGTAAGAATGTGTACCTGGAGTTTGTGAGGGCAACGTGGGGTATGAGAAGCGGTGACACCGGCCGAATCCGCAGAACCTCCCTGATGGTGGCTTCCAGGTAAGGCAGGTTACCCCTGTCATTCAGACTGGGGGGTCTCTCCATGCCGATTTTAGAGTCCAGCTCTTCCTGGATCTTTTTCTGGACCTGAGAAACAATGACCAAGAATGCTATCAAAACAACTCGACGATCTTCTTTATTGGGTTGTTTAAAATAGATTTTTACAAGAAAAGCATTATGTACACTAGTGGCAAAAACACCTAGCATTTTTGACATTATGCTTTAAAAATCACTACACAATATTGACAGTAATGTTTATAAAAGGCGATCAAAGAATGTTTACAAATATACATTGGACAATTAAATAAGTAACTGAATAAAGCTCGCTGATCTCTAAAAATTGGAAGCATTTCCACAATTTTGGTCACTAATGTACAGGAAAGACTTCTGAAAATATAGTCTAATGAATAAGAAATCTATTTGAAATTGACCAGTAATTACATAGCACACACCTGTGGGTTGTGTATCAGGTATGCTATGGACCATTTAAGTACTGTGGTGGTGGTCTCTACTCCAGCCCCAAAGATATCTCCAACAGTCATGAGTAGGTGGTCATCAGTAAGCCCGACTCCCTGGATTAAGGTGTTGTTGTTCTCTGAACTGCTCTTGGCCCGGAGCAGAGCATCCAGCAGGTCTCGTTGAACATCATTGCTGTATTCTGCCTGGAGGTGGAGCCAGAAGAGAGCATAAGCCTTTACACCATCTTTGTGACCCACCTCTTCTGAAAATGGTACATTCTAGCATGTGGTACACTCCAGTGCTTCTGCATGCTATGGCAACATCAGTACAACAAAGTTTGAATTTAAACAAATAGCAGCTGATAAGGTTGTTGTATTACCTTGTGCTGCTCATACTTCTTCTGCAGAAGGTTGTCTCTAATGGCTACGCTTTGCCTTAGAGTTTTGAGATCTTTATTAGGGAATATCTGGAAATGCAAATTTAAAAAACTTGACTATAGGACTTCAAATTTAAGGGCTCAAAATCCATATTGCAGTACTTTAACTATCCTTCTCAACCAAGATGCTCCAGAGGAACATATCCACAAAAACACAAGCTGCACACTGTACAAGCGTAAAAGAAAAGTGAAAAATATGGGGAAACATGTTTCTGGATTGATTTGAATGATTTCTGAATGAATTTTACTGTAAGGTTTATAACTGTTAACAGGGAAGTGAAACACAGCAAAAAAAATAATCATGCAATATACATCATGGCAAACGACATTTCACTATGACATCTTAAAAAATAGACCGTTACAATTATCATACATTCCAAGCGTCATGTTGATTTAGGAGTCTTTGTACCTGTAGCCAGGGGAAGATGTCCACCAGGCTGTCTTTGGCTACAGTGTCCACTATTCCCTGGCTGTACCTAAGCATGGCTTCAAATTCTGGGTCCCCGCGCTCATAGGATGACGTGAAGCACAGAGAGCAGACCACGTTGGTGACAGCGCGGGTCAGCTCTGGAGCGAGGTCGATAGCGGTGCTCTGCAAGTCCTCCAGCGTCTTGCACATCGAGCTTGCTTCTCTGCAGACTATTGCATGAAAGATAAGACTTACAAGCAACTTTACTCTGGAAACAGTATAGGCGTGCTTGCAATAAATATAATCACATATTTCCCTTTCAATTAAAAGCAAAACGGTTCACAATTCTTCCTTGGATTGTATTTATATTAACACAGCGGCTTGATAAATTAATAAATGTGTGATTAAAAGAATTCTATATCGTGAAAGTGGTAAGTGAACGCTTACTTATTTTTTCAATTGAAGAAGATCCTTCTCCAAACATACAGAGCGCACCGTGAACTATTTTTCTGTGAAATTTCCAGGTGGAGCTGTAATCAGCAAATGCGATGTCTTTGCCGTCCCTCGTTAAGATATCAGTAGTTACCTTAAAAAAGTTAGATAAAAATCAAGTGGCAAATATAATATTATACAAATGCCGTCGTTTATTAAAGTATGTAATAATAGTTTTTTATGCAACAATTAGTCATGGAGACACATATTATTTAACTCACGGTTCTTGGTCTCCCAGCGAATATTTTTCCTTTCTTAAGAAGTACTTCTTTAGCGTGCTGATGGTCGTTGATGATGATCAGATGATGAGCGCCCATCATCAGCGAATAGACGGCGCCGTACGTTTTCTGCAGTTCCTGAAAATGTATGTGCGGCGGATGATGACTGCGTAGACTGAGGAGGCTCCCTATAATAGGAAAACAGGGCAGACTTGGAGGCCTGATGTCCAAAGGCTTGTGAATTTTTCTTTTAAGGTACAGCAATGCGAGTGCAATTGCAATCATTAACAGGAGACATAGAAGCCATTCCATTTTTTGCTGTATTTGTTATATTTCACTTGTGTTTCGCAGTTTCAGATGCTGCTTGGGTTTAGTTCAGTCATTCCAGTCTTCTTGCACGAGCATCCATGCAAGCCAAGGGTTTTATGCGTTTCCTTCAATGCCATTACCTTGACCACGACTAATACTTCTATATCAGCTATCTTTAACCTTTATCCTGTGTTAGCTTTCTGTTCCTGTCTCTTATGTTAAACAGGTCGGTGCCGACCTGTGCATTAAATCAGCCATAAAATACCCCCAAAACAATTATTTATCATCCAATTTGTTTCTTACCGCTTGGTTACCTTGTTAGGCTTTCTTATTAAGATTAGTTTTAATATTTTTGGTGTTACTTTCTGGACCTTTCTTTTGATAGCATACCTCTTGTTTTCATTAAAAAAATAAGAGAATTATATAAATAAACTGAATTGGTCTTATCTTGCCTTACATGTCTGGGTATGCCTTGCCTAGTGAATTTTATTTATTTATTTATTTTGTTTAGGGGTTCTTGATGCAGTACACAAACTTATGTCGTGCTTTTATGCATTTTAAACTTACAAACGGGTCGGTGCCGACCCGAACAACAGAGCTGTTATAATCTTGAGCATTTATAGTTTACTGATTTTTTTTATATAGGCCTGTCAAAGTTAACGCGATAATAGCGCGTCAACAGGAATTAATTATAAGGTGACTAATTTTTTTGATGCCATTAACGCGTGTCGGATGGCAGCTCTGGAAAATTAATGAACAAAGAAAAATGTATTTTGGATGGCAGGTTCAGCTTCAAAACTCCGTCAGATGGGTCCATCGACAAGACCAAAGATATTTGCAGTTACTTTCGATGTTAAATGAGTCACGACCGAAGTGCTTATCTAGCGTTAAATACCATGCTAGGCTGCGGCTCTTCTCAGAACGATAGATGCATTCGCATTTTCATGTCTTAATATATTATGATAATACTTTCGTAAATATAAATAATTTAGTTATGGGTTAATATTATTATTTTTCATGTAGGTATTTCTTTAGCTATATGTGAATGAGGCGGTCCGTCGCGCGCTTCTGTGATGTCTTAACTGCATATAATATACATCTTCCTCAAATTCATTCTCTACGAGAGTGTCTCCTGTCAAATGGTATATATGCTTTCTGGAGTTTTCTTCAGTGTCCGAGATTGGATGTAGGCTTATTAAGTTTATTGGGATTCCTGATTCTTTCATATACTTCTACCAAACTGAACAATATTGTGATATTAGTCAGCTTTGCGCTGTTACGGGTCCGAGTGATTTAAAACTGAGACCCCCCCCCCAAATTGTATTTCTCTATTTTTTGTAAGTACTTGAAGTTTTGTTTTTGTGTTAAATACATTCATACCGATATCGCATTAAAAATCGTATCTCAAACCCTATTCTCTATCTATTGGGGCTCTTTGTAAATCTCACATTTAGGATAAAATGGCTTTTTGCTTTAAAAAGGTTGTTGACCTCTGATCTATACTTAGTTATATGACTATTAAGTAATAGCCTATTTAACAGGTCAATGTGCCGATCTGAGTTTTTCTTAAGTGATGAAGGGTTTCTGATGTCCTTTGAACAATCTTTGTTTTGTTTATTTTCGGTAATTGATTTCCAACAATAAATGCATACATTTGCATGAAGCAATCCTGCCTTTCCAACACTAATATTGATAAGAAAATTAACACCTGGAAAAATCCCTTAATGGTAAATGTTGAATGTTAATGAATAATGGATTTTGTTTACATTTTGTTTAAATAGAGGTTCCTGACGAAGCCTTGATGCAGTAAACAAATTTATGTGGTGCTTTAATGCATTTTAAACTTACAAACGGGTCGGTGCCGACCCCAACACCAGAGGAAGGTTAAAGCCTGAAGCCAATAGAAACAAAATGATAACGATTGAACAACTCTTTAAAATGTAGCCAGCAAGTAATAATAATAATAATAATAATAATAATAATAATAATAATAATAAGCATAAACAAATATTTAGAATACTCTAAGTATACTTTAACCGTTTTAACACTGCCCGTATAACAGAATGAAAAATTAGCATAGGATAATTCGCTGGATTTAAACAATCCGCACTGTTTGTCACTTACGGGTTGCCGTAGATTCAATTGTATTACTCGGGTATGATGGCTGCTCCGGAACCGCAGCCGCGTTTTGGTCAATCGGTGAAAGGTTTACTGTCTGAGAAAGTAGGGTCCTGCAGTGGTGATGTTATTACCCTTACTCGACAAGTCCTGAAAGGATCCCGTAGCCAAGAGGTAAAGAAAAAAGAAATAGAGTCCATGTGTCAGTATTTGTGTGCTGTCATGTCGTTTATGTCGCTTGTGTAGGCTATATTTGACCTGCGCACTGCGTCATATTGCCGCAGCTAATAAAACGAACAAGTAGCAGTCTGTATTATGACAATTTCTTTTATTTTTCAGCTGCTTGGTCAGGCTGCACGTAATATGGTAATGCAGGAAGATGCCATACTTCATTCGGAGGACGTAAGCCTGCCGTACTTCCCTACTACAGCCTCGTATTTGTTTGCAGTGTAACTTTTGAACGCTGTAATCTATTAAATCGTGTGGCTTACAATGCATACTTAAGGAGTACATAATAAGTCATGCGTGTATGACAGTAGTGAGGTACTTACAATTGTTTTTCCTTGTTTTTCGTGGCAGATTTATTCATTGATTATGATTAAGTCCCACAATAAACAAGCACCTCTGACCCCCCCAGGAAACATCATATTCAGACCGTAGCATGTGTTTTGTCACTTGCTGTTTTTTTTTTACTTTTTACTTTTTACATTGTCACCAAGAAATAAATATTTTAACTTCCTTCAGCCTAACTATTCATAGATTCACCGGCAATAACTGACAGTTTTGAGGCACAGAGGTATGCAGTCTGTAGCATATATAGGGATGTGCAGTACTATACTTGTATTTTTTGCTTTGCTTTTGGTTTGTCCAGTTTGGTATCTTCAAACATTGAATAACCTTTGATGCTAAATACATTTTATTCCTATGTAATGTAAACCAAGGATCATTAATATTTCGCCTTTTTGGCAGGAATTCTATTCTGAGATATTTTGCCATATTCAGAGAGTTCAGCAGAGTTCCAGACTTTCAGATTTATCAGAAAATGCAGAACAGTATGAGCATTATATAGCCTTTTTAGGAACTGTTAACCCTGTGATATAAGGGGACTCGATCACATTTAAAGTATGTTCCAGATTTCTTAACTCTTGGCAGTGTGTGCCAAATGGTTTCGTTTGATTTTTCTTGTTTCCGCAGAGTTTAAGAAAAATGTCAATTATAACAACACACCTGCAGTATCAGTAAGTGTTTCTGTTTTTTTTTTTATTTGTACACAGATATACCGATGCATACTGGGCTGCCATAATTATTGGCTTGTGGTAATTGTAGACTTGTGCTTATTGTTAGTTATAGTGGAACTGCGTTGATTCAGTGTATGTGGTTTGACATAATTTTGTCTCTTATCTACCAGGCAAGAAGCCATACAAAAGAAGTAAGTCAAAATAACGGGTGTTTGACTGTTAATAGATATTTTGCATATGTGACTATAAGACAAAACACTGAACCTCTGTATCTTAAGTACACAGGCGAGGTTAACCTTATTTATCTTTGTTACAGTGTGGAACACTCTAGAAATCTTCAGGACCAGCTGATGCACTCACTGAAATGAAGATCAAGCTGCTTTTAATCTGGATTCAAAGTTTCCAGGCTTCTAATTTCTGCGGGTCAGGAAAGCCCCTTGCACAGGGTTTGCCCGTGTTGTGTTTGGCCTTGTAGTTTGTACCATGTTTTTGACTCTGCATTACAAACATGATGCTGAGAGATGGAGCCTGTACTGTATTTCATTGAAATTCAATTTTTTTTAAGTCTCGAAAGGTTTTAAGGAAAGATATCTGTAACTTATTAAAAGGCATATTTGGTCTTGCGTCAGTTTGCCATTTGGTGAAATGTGTTTATGAACTTTCAACTGTCATTGAAGGCAGAGTTTATGTCCCTTATATGTACTTGTTTAAATATTAAATAGCTACTTCGAAAATGTATACATATAAAAATAGTTTACAGACATTGTGAAGTGTCCTTTTTTTCTTTTCTACAGTTGAGTGGAATCATTTCTGTGCATTAGTCCTTGGTTTATCACTGAATCGAACATCAGTCTTGTACAATCTGAGGATGGTGAAGACAAACACACTAGTAAATTATATACAAAAGTGACCCATCTTAGTTATTAAAAATACTGAATAACTGTGTAATCCCTGATATTTGTACAATCTGTCTTAGGATAAAACCGTACATGTTATTTATATATTAAGTATACAGTAATCTTCTCCTGTTTGTCAAAACATTTAAATAACAGCGCTATGAACCCTCTTGCCCCCTGAATGTTTTGAATCATGGAAGCACATCTAAATATGATACACTATCACGAGAATGTGTTATTGGTGAATTTACCACCAAAAAGTCAAAGTCTGAAGAGAAACTACGGACCTCATTTATGAAAGTCGGGCATGCACAAAAAAAAACGCTCTA
This sequence comes from Gnathonemus echidnorhynchus, assembly GCA_026776725.1. Taxonomy (NCBI): domain Eukaryota; kingdom Metazoa; phylum Chordata; class Actinopteri; order Osteoglossiformes; family Mormyridae; genus Gnathonemus; species Gnathonemus echidnorhynchus. The sequence continues at coordinate 6,184,332 of JAODJU010000041.1, forward strand.
AATGTGAGTAGTAAACTTTTTACTACTGTATATATTTGTATAAATATGTATATATTTAGGCAACAATTCATTATTATCGTGATTTGATTTAGGTGCTATTATCGCAGTGTCAGTGTAGTCGATTGACCCGATTACCTTAGGAAAGCAAGCAGGCGTATTTTTACCTCTACGCGCAACTCTATTAGTTTCCCAGATTTCGATAATCCTTAAAAGAGTACATACACAGCTGTAATAATGAAACTCTCAAAAGACGAGCATATATATTTATTATTTTCGGAGAGGGTCTCTGAAAGAAGAGCCATATTGAGTGCCATTCATTCGTTCAAGGATGCAATTATTATAATATACTATAAATTAGCCGCGATTTCTCAATCCACAAAATACGATTGCCTATACACGCATCACTTATTTGAAGTTGTGAAATCTTTACCCAAATAGGACCAGCAACATGGTATATATGAAAACTAATGTCCAAACAGCGAATAAAGCAAAATTTAATTTCAAACAGTTATCAGACGTATACTGCTTCCGGTGTATGCGACCTTCTCACTGAGCGCAAAGGGGCAATGATGGAGTACGGACGGAGGTAACCAGGAACGTATTCGTAACACTAATGTAAAATGACTGCACTCGCTAAATTAATGCAGCTTTTTCTGGTGTTGTAACTTAAAGATTATATCTTGAGATTTAAAAAATATATATGTGCATGACGAACATGTTTTCTAAATTCCTAAAACTCTGCATTGAACATATATGTTCTTGCGGTCCACTGTTGCGCTCCAGTACTTTAGATGATGACAGGACTTGTAGCGCGAGTCTTTTGACGTTTAAGGGAATTTGGAACTGATTGATTGATACATGCTACAAACTGGCTCGCGCAATGTTTAATGTCAGCAGAGCTGTCAATCTTTGCTCATGTTACCGCTTATGCACCATATTATGCACTCTATAAATCATCACTTTTCGTCGTGATCAACATTGTCTGTTTCAAAGTAACAGGAAAACCTGTAATTTAGAATAATTTTATTCTGCTCCTTAGGCGTTTCAAATGCACTGACATGATTGTTACTTTATAGTTCTACACTTCGCGAAACTTGTCGCATGTAATCTGAATGCAATTTTACCATTTTCAGACAGCCTGCGAAGGGTTATTCGGATGAATCGACGGTCCATGAAGATGTAAAGGTATAATTTCAGATTTCATATGACATTTGTCTGAGTTTTCTCTTTTGTGAAAATTAAAGATGAAAATTCTAAATGAAAATGCTTATTAGGCCTATTAAATGTGTTGCCATGAGTACAGTAGTTAATTTTTTACTTAAAAGACACAATTAAATGATTATTGTATTTTTTATTAAGCATAATCACTCCTCCCTCAGGAATACTATGGTAAACTACTGAGGAAAACTACAGACCTTAAGAGCAACGCGTGCATGACCGCGGCTAAACCAGTGACGTCGGATATCCGTAAAGCTTTGGAAGAGGTGCACCCAGATGTGAGTGACAGGTATGCTGTCCAATCATCACCCAGATATGTATACAGCGTTATCTGTCCAAAAATGTTATTGGATTGTGAGGGGAGACTAGAGAACCTACAGGAAACCCCGCGAGGACATGGGGGGAGCAAGCAAACTCCACACACAGAGAACCGGGGCGGAGACTCGAACCCTTTTAATAAATATCTAACTATCATAATTGTTCCCCATTGCAGGCCTTCAAAATATATAAAATATTTAGTCAGAAAGGAAGGTATTAAAACATAGAAGTCGTTACATTTTCTTACTCAGCTTCATTTTAATTGCTGCTGTCACTGACAAAGTGTAAATGATTAGATTAATATTTATTGTCACTGAATGTGTTTTTTTATTTATTTAATAACTTTTTTATCAAGGCTAACCAGTGCCTGCAGGGCTGCTGCTAGTGATTTTGGACCCCAAGAAGGCCTATCACCCAGCAGGGGCCCCCAACCCAGACCAGTCCAATTATGTTCTAAATTTTTGGGGGCCCTTGGAATCATCCTAAATTTCCCCCATTTACGGCACCCCCGAGGGTCATACCAGTGCCCTTAAAACTCTTCATAGCCTTTTGAAAACCCTCCTGAGCGAGCAGGCCCTCAAAAAAGAATTACTGCCTCATTGGGTGATGTGATGCTTTGATGGGTGTCTGCTTGGTGGACAACCTTTCTGTCTCCATTTCCTCTCTCGAGGTACTATGGGTGCGGGCTGGCTGTCCCAGAATCCCTCCAAGGCTGCTGGGTGTTGGATCTGGGCTGCGGTAGCGGACGGGATTGTTATATGCTGAGCAGGCTGGTGGGAGAGAGGGGCTTTGTTACAGGCGTCGACATGAGCGATGAGCAGGTATGGAGCGGGACAAGAGACAGGGCCTCTCACCCTCCCTCAGGAAAACAGGGGGCTCCCTTACCGCAGCGGCAAGCGTTTACATAGATAAAATACATTTACGACTGATTAAAAAAATTATGATAAAAATAATTTACACGTCACTTGCCAGTATAACTGACAGGTTTTATTAGGTTATTAATGTATTTTCAGCTCAATAGCGACATGTTTTATTTATTATAATCGTGTATTTAACTCAATAAAAATCATTTCACTGACGTTTACTAGATTAATAACGTAGGCCTACATTTAGCTAGATAGCGACATGTTTTATTGATTTTATCCATTTATTTAGCTCCATAGAGACATGTTTTATTCATTATTACTTCATCTTTAGCTTGGTAACATCAGGTTTTCCTAAACAGCATGATTTTAATAATTATTACCATGATATATCGATAACATTATCGATACATGTGATAACATTGCTATACATGTGATATGCAATATGCATTTAATTGCAGACCTAAGTATATTATACGTAATCTAAATTTTCAGGCACAGACTGAATTTGTTGCTATAAATACTACAATGCTGATCAGTTATATATGGAGAATTATTGCGTTATAAAGTTATAAGTTAGAAAGAATGGTACAAACAGATACGCTCTGCACAGCGACCATGGCAGCAAACAATATTATATAACTTGCTGCCTACTGAAACATCACAGCCGTTGTTACAGCTACTGTAGGCTACGGTACGGCGGTATATGAAAAATTCATATCGAACAGGAAATTACATTAAATTAAATTGAATTTAAACACCTTCAGTTTGTTCTTCACACTAACACTTGTGTCTGCTGTACATCTTTTTTATAGTTACAAGTGGCTAGAAAATACATTGATTACCATGCACAGAGGTTTGGTTATAGAAAGCCAAACACAGAATTTGTCCAAGGATACATTGAGGACTTAGAGGATGCAGGACTGAAGGAAGGCTTCTATGATATTATAATGTGAGACAAATTTCTTATTTTGAATGTGTTTGTGGCTTGTATTTGAACATTTAATTATCGTTGATGGGAATGTGATTCCTTTTGCCAAATGTTTTTCTAGCCTTTTATCGGCAAACTCCAGAAGAGATGCTGAGTTTATCAGTAATATCTTGTCACAGTTGTAATTTTAATGAAGGAATGTGTCAGAATATCTTCCAGTTGGCCTTATTTCCTTCAAGGACAGGTGTTTCAAAATCCCCATTCATTTTGACTAAACAGCCAAGTTATGCTTGTCGTAAAAGTTAATGAATTGTATCAGATATGCAATTTTATTGACAAAATTGTTTCATCTGTTTGATATAGATCAAACTGTGTAGTGAATTTGTCTCCAGACAAGACCAGCGTACTGAAACAAGCTCACCGTGTTTTAAAGGTACAGAGTCTTGAAAAAAATTCACAGTATAACATTAATGTGTGATGAGTATGGAAAGAGTAACAAATCTGATCGTCTGTGATTTTTAGTGGGTGGACAGAACCGTTTAATAAGCTTGACAATGATGTGTATGAGTGTTTCAGGATCGCCGGGAGTTGTATTTTAGTGATAAAAATCGAGGACTTTTACTTCCAGGATGGCGGGGAGTTGTATTTCAGTGATATCTACTGCAACACGGACCTTCCAGTAGAGATCAGGACTCACAAAGTCTTGTGGGGTATGAGCAACCGAATGTTCACTTAGAGTGAAATATTGAAGTAATTCAGTGTATTGCCTAGAGTGAGCAGTCATCTGCCCCTCATTGTCAGCTTACTGTACGTCTTGATCTGAGATATTTGAAGCGTATGAGCACATTTTTTTCCACACATTTATTGAGTTTCAGGCGGTTGGGAATCTTGGAAAGTGGAGGTTGAGGTGCCCTTGCACAGTGCACACATCTGACGAGAACGATAGATGATAAAGGAGAGGTATGTGGCTTTCTAGGCGAGTGCCTCGCGGGGGCGCTGTTTTGGGAGGACCTGATGCGGCTGGCTGGAGAAGTGGGCTTCAGCACCCCCCGGCTGGTGAACGCCACCACCGTCACCGTGGGCAACGAGGAGCTAGAGAACCTTCTGGGTGAACGAGACCCTCTGCGTTCAGGATGCTTTTATGTACAATGCCAGTCAAAAGTTTAGACATGCCAAGCCGCCCATAAAGGAGAGTGGTAGAATGTCGCGTCACATGACCTGGCCACCTGACCTAAACATCGTAGAAATGGTTTTGGAGGAGATTGACAAGGGAATGAAGGAATAGCAGCCAGTTAAGCTCAGGATATATATGGGACCCCAGAAGGAGCATCCTGTGAGGAACCAAACAGTAAGGCAACACAAACACAGGAGCTTGACTAAAGAAATGGGGCTTTATTGACCCCCAAAATACAGACAGTCACAAAACTCAAGACCTTAATAACAGGGCCAAAAAAACGAGGTCAAAAAAACCAACAAAACTTAATATCACAAAGCAAGATATTGACTGAAACAAACTGACCTTCCTATAAGAAGACTTGAGGGAACATATATAGTGGTTTGGCCAAACCAATTAACACACAGAAGGGGTAAACCAAATGAACACTACATATAACTAAACAAAGCAAAGCACAGCTAAACCCCAACTCCCCCCTCTTGCCATGGCAGCACATGGTTCAATCCAGCTCCAGGGGTTGTCCTTTTAAGAGTCCTCCACCCTCAGCCACACCTTCATGCCGACTAGGAAAAGACCATCCCCCACATCCACAGTAACTGCAAAATCAAGAGATTGATTAAGCAACCACTGCACACAACCCTAGAATATCAAAATATGAGCTCTGTACTGTACATGAAACATAAGAGGTAAAGCACATCAACTGAAAACTATGCATTGTTATTGTAAATAAAGCAGTTTCATTAAAGAAAATGTACAAATAATCAACTAAGGATGTGAGACAATGCTTAAGATCTTACTGTGTGGCCGTAGCCATCGCAATCCCAAGATGCCACCTCATGAAACTGGCATGAAGAAGACAGCAGGGTCAGCCAGTCCCTGGAGCAGTTCAATGGCCCAGTGGGGGCATCACTCTGCCAGTTTGGGGATTTGAACCATCAACCTTCTAAGTTCTAACCCATTGAGCTAAGTTCTAATCCATTGAGAATGGATTTTTCTTTTGTTTAATGCTTTTTTGGTCAGTGCATAATTTATTTTATAATTTTGATGTATTTATAATTATTCTAAAATGTAGAGAAATGTACAGATAAACCTTTCTATGGGTAGCTGTGTCCAAACTTCTGACTGGTGCTGTAGGTGCTGGTTTTTAGAACGTGTGACAGCTTTCTCTGAAATGGGAGCTGTAGTAACATGTAATATGCACACCCTGTCTACCTCAGACGTTATAAAGTCTTTGGGATTAAATGGTCATTCTTTCCCTTTTAAGATAAACATTCTAAAATAGATTTAGTTCATTATTTTGAGTTTGGATTGGTTTACTAGTAAAATGACTAGTAATGTTTAATGAGTGAAATGCACTCACTATGCACACTATATATTGAGGCTTATTTTGATTTATTGATCCTATTCAAGCATACTCCCTTTACATATACAGCTCTGAAAAAAATTTAAGAGACCCCACTATATTTCTTTAAAAATCTGCATTTTTTAAATCCTGGTTTAATCCTGGTTCTGCTGGCAGAAGGCTATGCTGAGAGGCAGGCTGCTCTCAGGCTGAAAGTCTCTAAGACAGCAGTGCACAAGAACAATGTGAAGCAGGAGACACTGGAGATGCCAGCCAGGTAAAGGGCAGAAGTGACATTCTAATGCCAGCGATGACCATCAACTTATCCAACAGTGCCTCATAAATCCGAGGATGACATCAAATGACCTTCAAAAAGAATGGGAAGCATTAAGTGTAGGTGTGAAGTGCACTGCAAGGACAGTTCGTATCAGGCTCCTAGAAGCAGGACTGAAATCTCATAAAGCAAGGAAGAAGCCCTTCATTGACACACACACACACACATATATATATATATATATATATATATATATATATATATATATTATCATTATTATTATTATTATTATTATTATTATTCACAGATGCAAACCCTTAAATTGAGAAATAAGTGCAGTGGTCTCTTAATTTTTCCCAGAGCTGTATGTTCATGAGTATTTCTGGAAAAGTTTCATGCATAAAATGAAATTAACTGGGTTTTCTTATTGTAAAACCAATATATATTTAAAACCGAATCCAAAGTTTTGAGGCTGCACGTATTATTATCTAAGTTTTACAGATAGTTAAATGAAATTATGGAATATGCATTCCCCTTATTGAAGTTCCTGGTATTTGTTACTCTGATCTTCTTTTATCAATGTAGGCGAATACAAGTTTGTCTCTGCGACGTATCGCCTCTTCAAGATCCCGAGAGGTGCTCCAAACACAGGCTGTCTCGTCATTTACAACGGGAACATCACTGGTTTTGAGGATTCCCTGAATTTTGACGCCTACCATACATTTAAGGTTTGAGTTTTCACTAGCTTGTTCTAGTATTATTTGGTATTTATGTGAACAAAGGAATCAAATTAAAGGCTTATGTTAAAGGACCTTCGCAGGAGAACAGTGTCCAGTATAAACCTCCTGCATGTCGTACAGGTGAATGCAGTGGTTCCTGTTGATGGAGAGCTGGCCAGCATCCTGAAGACATCTAGGTTTGCTGAAGAGTTTAGCTTCCAGCCTTGCCTGGCAGATCAGCCTAGCTCTTCATGCGCAGGCCCAAAGGTTGGTGCTGGTGAAAGATGTACTTGTAATGTCCTTGAAGGGCTTTTCTGCAGTAAGCATCCAGAGTATTACCAGAACCTCTAACAGCGGTACTGTTTCTATGCAACATAAAGGGAGGTCACACCGATAATGAATCTACTAAGATTCATTCTTGATGTTACGGTTGCGGAGCTCACCAAAGAGGGATCTTTGAACACTGTTTCAGTGGCATCTTCAAAATTTATGGTTATTTATGGTTATGTTATTTAACAGGTTTTCAGAAACGTATCCTTTGTGCAAAATATTCAAGGCTGTGGACAGTTAGATAGCATTTACCTCAGATTAAGCTGGAGTTCGGCAGACAGTTTAAGTTCCCAGACAGACTCACAAGCTGGGATTGGCTGATCGTCTCCAAGACAACCTGCCATAATGAAAATGAGGCTTTGCTATCCAGCACTTGCTTCCCCATCTCTTGAGCTAAATCTAAGGTGAAAGATCAAGGTGGAGCATCTTCTTTTTTTGAGGGTGAGGGGGCAGCTAAACAGGGGTATGTTTCCCAAAATCATAATTACAATAGCAATGATAGCAACTTTCATAGTTGGAACTATGCGACTGAATGGTTCCAACTACATAAGTTGCTAATGGGACCTGTACCCCAGGATGCTTCCCTGAAGTAAAGTAAACAGGTATGTGACAATGCTGTTTCTGCATAAATGGTGACACGCATCAGTCCATTTTATCCCTGCTGAAACCAGACCAGCAGGATAATGATCCAGAACAGCCCACGAGACCGTCACCGTATAAAATTAATACATCCAATCATATCTGCATCAGTTAATGCATACTTTATAATGTCGGCATATTTCATACCGTTATATATGATATTGCATTCATTAATATATTTAATTTACATGCATGCAAGGTATAACTGTTGTGAGAGTTTTTACTTTTCAAAATTTTGCCTGAGGAGGTCATGAATTATTCCTGCAGTGAAAACCCAACTCCTGACATTTTTATATATATGTATATATAACTAACAGTGGTCTTCCGCTGAGCAGTACCACCGGACGAAGAGGCAAGGTCAAGCAGCTGTCTAGCCTAGACGTACAAAGAGGCCGGCAGATTGGGAACCTTGAATAAAAGGAGAAAATGTTCTCCATTCAGACACTGGAATGCTGACTTATCAGTGTTCATGGCCTTTGGAAGCAGTACAATCAGAAATGAGATAAGCCTGCAAGATACAGCCCTGTATAGTGCATTTAACTGTAAACTAGTGTACTGTAGATTTGTGAGAATACACTGACAAACCGCTCTCTATGAACAGTGTAAGTGCCCTGCAGTGTGGGTAAGAGCTCTTGCTGTTTGTTTATTTGCACAGTTGACAGTTCATCAAAATGACTTGTATGGATCATAATTTTTATCTTTTATAGCAGTGTTCCCCAATCCGGTTCTCAGGAATCTACAGACGGTCCACATTTTGCACGTTCTGACTGTCTCTGGGTCCCTGAGGATCAGGTTGGGAAACATTATTTTGTAGTTTATTTAAAACCATCGTCCTCAGTAGTGCAGTCCCGCAGAGAATATACGTATAATATTATAAATATAAGTGTGTGTGTTTGTGTGCGTGCTGTTCTGTAAGGCGTACAGCTTGTTCTCTTAGCTGTGGGCGCTGGAGGGACCCAGCTTGGTCGGTCTAGCTGACATGCATCTCCCCCTTGTGGACAAACCATGAAGTGCTTTAACATTTGTTTTGATGAGCAGCGATTTTTAATTTTGACGCAACCAGATAAAAAAAGAAATGTTTATTTATTTGTATTTATCTATAAAACTATGTGCATTTGTGGACTCCTTCTTTAACAGCATCGGCGACATTCTGGCATCGGACCTCAGCGTCCCTAATCTAGGCTCTCCCTCCGCTATACGTCTGTAAGGTTCCCTCTCCCAGCTTATCCTCCTGTTTTGTATTCCTGTTCTGGTTTCTCCTGAGTATGCTAAGCTGGTAGGCTGGCAGCCCCCCCCCCCCCCCCCCCCCCCCCCCATTTGTACCCCCGTCCATAAGCAGCAAGCCCACTCACACAGCCTGTACCGCTGGTCAGACACTTGTCCTTATTGGTACACTGACACGTCTCGCCGTGCGCCTGCACTTGGCATCGCGCTGCCCGACTCCCGTGCACAGCTCGGATTTGTCTTGTGTAAGTTCTCATGTGCCTAATGTGACTAATTGTCTCAGATTTGGCAGCAGACCATGAATGGACATTTTTTCATGGTGATTCGTGGCCCTGTATCAGTCTGGCCCTTCTCTGGGAAATAGGGATTACAGAAATACCAACAGGAAATGTGTCAGGTTTAAAACTTGACTAATGAGTATTTAAAATATATTTTTCAATATACTTGTCAACTCAGGAAATTCTATAATATATAAGTTTTCATTCAGTAACTAGTTTTTTTTTTTCACAGCCTGTCAGTTAAGGTACAAAATATGATGTTAAAACAAAATTGTTATTTATCTCAGACAGTGACCTGGAACCCTTTCGAGGTTGAGAATCTGGAGGCTTCTAGGCCGTGCTGTGGAGCCCCGAAATCCTGCTGCAAGTGAGGATTTCAGACATCGCCGACCACAGTGGAGGATGGTCCTGCCCATGGTGTTCATTTTAATCCTGTGATCAGTCTTTGAATACACCCAGTGGCCGCTTAATTAGATACGTCTACCCGTTAATGCTAACAGCCTGCTTGAGTAAACAGCCAATCAGGGGGCTGCAGCTGAAGACACATGGCACAGAGGCAGGGTCAAGCAGTACAACTGAGCATTAGAATGATTAAGACCAGGGGTGCTTGAATGTATGGCCTCACCTGGCTAGGGACCTCTGCTACAAAGGGGCCTCTTTTACCATTGCTGCCCCCCCCCACACACTCCAGGGTTGAGAACTACACCAATATAGTAGACTAAAATAGTATGGGGGGGTGGGGAGGGGGGCTGACCTTGTCACTGTGCCTCTGGCTAAGGTGCCTGATCTAAGAGATTTTAAATGATTTTTTTGGTGCCCCCCCCCCTACTGCTTCTAGTCACCCTTCTGGGTTTAATGCCTAGAATTTACAAAGATTAGTATGATGAACGAAAACATCCTGTCAGCAGCGTCTCTGTTGTTGAAAGCGCCTTGTTAATGAGTGAGGTCATGGGACAATGGCCAGACTAACAGGAAGGTAACAACTGTAAAAATAACAGCTCAGTACGGCAGTGGTGTGCAGAAAGGCATCTCTGAACTCGTCAACCCTTGAAGTGGTTCTAGAAACGGAAAGGAGGTCTAACTTGGTGCTATGTAGGTGTACCTAATAAAATGGCTACTGAGGATAAATGATCATTTTTATTATGAATGATTAATTTGTAACCGTGTTAAAATCAAACTGTTTTGATTTTGAAATATTTTAACCAAAATATTTTTTATTCAAATTAAGATGAATAAAAAGACAAATATAGATAAATGCAGTTAAGGTTGTTCATGCAAACTGACGAATGATTCATTTTAAAAATTAATTGTGCAGTGTGAGTTATTTTATACGTAGGCAAGCCAAATTCTAATTTGAAATTTCAAATGTTTGTCTGTTAGCATGTCTGTATAATTTGTTATTAAATTTAAAAAAATTAGAAAACGTTTCATATTATTTTTATATAGAATGAGAAAACATCCATTCTGATGGTTGTGATATGTGCTAGAGGGGGTTAAGCTATGAGGGTCGAAGCCTGAACTCTAGATGAAGCACCCCTTGGTGAACAGGCATCTGGAGCGAGGCCAGGCAGAGTACAATCCGACAAAGACCCCCATGAAAGGTACCAAGAAAAGCAGAGTAAGCTGCCAGCAAATGGGATACTGGGACCCACCCCATTGAGCCAGACCTGTGGCTGGTGTTTGCTGGCCAAGCTCAGAAATGGCTACGTGGAGCTTAGAGAACTCACCAGCCACAGGGACTCGGATGCATCAAACAGTGGCAGTGGACTTTAATGTCTTTAACGTGGAACATTCTCTCACTGGTGGGGAAGGACCCTGAGCTAGTGCAGAAGATAGGAAGGTATTAGTTTGATATAATAGGCCTTAAACCCATGCACAGGATCTATGTGGGTTTTATAACCAAACTTCTTAATCGAGGGTGGTATCTTACCTCTTACTCTGGAGTTTCCTTTCTTGACAGACCAAGGCTGAGGGCTCTGCAGTTGTGAAACTCTGTGAAAATTGTACTTGGTTTTTATGTAAATGCACTGAACAGAAGTTAGCATTACATTAGCATTACCTAGCCTAGCCTACTTAATGTGGTTTAGATGGCTGTAAAGAAATGCATGAATGGGTAGCTGCTCATGGGAATTTTACCTTCACAAAAATGTTCGGAGGGCAGAATGAAAAATGATTAGTTCAGAGAGATAACCAATCAGACTGTAGAAGAGGTGGATCCACGCAACTAGAGGAGGTGGGATCAACCAATCAGATGTCTTCTTGTTTCCTTCTGGGCTCATGCATGTTCACTATGACAGAACAGTCATGCCCATACTAACCATTGAGGATACCGAGGTCAATTATATCCAAGAGTCACGTGTGATTTTCCATTATTTCTGTGATGTGGGGCTCGACCCAAATAGTAGCCGTAGCGTTAAAATAAATCTGATATATGCTGATCCTACTGCTGTTTAAATGACATATTCTGTAAATCCATATCGTTGATAATTACACACAGAAGGACACTGTCAAGGTATGATCATTTGTACCAGCGGGTGCGATATGCCACAGCAGATACACCCAGTCTTCTGTCGTGTGTGACGCTGCATCAGTTTGTCGGGGATGATCGAATCAGGCCAACCAATCTGGGCTCTTCCAGCCAGGAGGAGGGAACATTGACTTGTCTTTCTGACATTTGACCTACACTTCACTTCCTAGTGTCATGGTCCACTGTGACTGACTGTCGGGGGTGATGTAAGTGTAATGTTTCCAAGGAATAAAACTTGTGACGTTTTCAATTAGTCACATGTATTACAAGACTGCAACAATTCATTACAAAAATCTTGTGGCCCAGTGGGCTAAGCTTCTGTGCCTGTGAGCAGAAGGTCGCCGGTTTGAGGCCAGCAGACCCTTAACCCCCAGCTCCCTGGGTGCTGCTATGGGTGGCTACCCTTCACAGCCCGCTTGCTCTTATCTACAGAATTTCCTCACTGGGATCAATAAGAAGTATTGGTTATAATTAATCAAAAACTGCAATGGTTAAATGGCAAAGCTTCCAGTTAATGATTGATAATTTCCTCTATATACATTCGTGATCTATTTGGATTTGGCCAAAAAATAAACCAAAATCAAACAAGCTCAGGGCTTATTCAGCAAAATATTACATTACGCTAAACCAGTTATGCCTAATTGACAGATATTATTACCTAATGGTACCTTATCTTAAACCTTTAAAAGCGCTAAAAACGTATGTCAAGGGTAACGTCTGATTCCCAAGCTCCTATATGCAAGTGCGTATATATAGTGCGTTATGACGTACTCAGAACAGGTTCTGTCTTCTAACGCTGGACTCAGCTAAGCAGTCTGTGTACATCCTGTCGCCCTCAGCTCCCTTATGTTGACTCCTAGTAAATCTCACCACTTGTCAGCACGTTGCTTCACCCCCCGGGTGTTTGCCTATTAGCAAACTAACTTATCATGAGAGTTTTGCTAAAATATTCTGGGGGATTCAATCATTTGCCTGTACTTTTAAAAATAAGGCTGTGATTGCAGTTATTTGCTGTTTGAACTGATTTCAAAATTCCAAAACAATGGTTTTAAACTATCCTTGTGTTTCTAAAAGCTGAATCTACGAAGAGCTTAGGAGATTGCGGGCAAATACTTGTTGATTTTACATAAAATCCTGATTTTTAAAATAAAATTCCTAACTCAGTCAATGAAATGGTCTTGGACATATTTAAAGACGTGCCTGCGTATATAATGACGTAACAAAATTCGTGATACTTGATATATA
>JAODJU010000041.1:6197479-6212082 GCA_026776725.1 Gnathonemus echidnorhynchus
TATATATCACATTTTAAATGCGAACTCCCTAAGTTTTCTCCATGCTTTTTACTAGTTGTATTCTGGAGGGAACTTCGAGGAACCTGGTAAAAATGGTTATAATAAGATCTGGCACTATTGAGACGGAGCGGAGCATATTTGCGAAAGGGAAACTGGAACTTTGTTGCAGTTACTGAAGCTGCATGGTGCTCTATCCAGTAGTAGCTTTTAGTTTATTTTACATTTTTAATCACCGTTAAACGCATGCTGCGAATGACTAATTAGATAAAGCACAGCAAGTGAAACCAGCATTGATTTAACACAATTCCCCACCAACCACGGCGCTCAATGCAGCCTAACTAAAATGTTAACGGAACACCCCCTTAATAGTAGGAACTTATTAACGACGAGATATCACCGTTAAAATAAATGTATATCGAAGAAAGGTATAAGCAATCGAGAGAGAAAAAACAACCTTTGTAAAATTTAGCACTAAAAAAAACGACGCATCGGTGACGAAACCAAGCAACAACAACAACAAGTATTTAAAATATGCATGTGCGGTCCTTCTGTTTATTTAAGCCACTGCAACTCCCATAAATGCTCTTATATTTTCTATATCTTAAAAAAGTACCAATAATTTTCTTCTTTCTCAGACCATTACATTTTTTTAAGATGGTCAATTTCCATCTTTTAGCCGAATGCCGAGAACCGATCAAAACAAGTCACGAGGTAAATTCAGCTTTTGGGTTCTGCAGAGCGTTCCGCTTCTTCAGGTTTTCATTCGCTATATGGCTTGCAAATATCCCGCCTTCTTCCCTCTCTTCTCCCCGATTGGCTGGCAGAGCTGCCAATCTGAGGGACAACACCAGAAGCACGAGTTCATACAAAGCTCGCGCTGGTTAGTGATCAGTATTAGGCGCGTAGTGTAAGTAAGCAGGTCCGATGCGCTAGTCAAGGCAACCCACAGCAGAGATGAAGGCGGACTCTTATTGGCTCTGATTTTTAAAGCCCTTTTCATTCAAAAGAGGTTGCCCATTAACAACATGGCAGAGCTGTCGGCCACGGTACCCACTGCAAAAATGGCGGCACTGAGCCGGGTCCGAGCCCTGACTCTGGTTTTCTTAACTGTCAGCGCTTGTTTGGTGAGCTCGACAAGTGGAAAGGACGGGGAGGATGAGACGGTTATCATAGGTCTTAGACTGGAGGACACGGATGACATTTCCTTTATGGACAGGGGATATTTGCGGGTTAGTGAAAGGTCTCGTGTCAAGTTGAGGGTCTATGGGCAAAACATTAACAACGAGACTTGGTCCAAAATTGCGTTCACAGAGCACGAACGTACCAAAGTCATTGGCAACATTGACAGCTCATCTGGTGACAACAACAGCCAAGAGGACACGTCCAGCTTCCTTCCCTGCGGCATTAGAACCTCGGATATTATAATCCTGCCCAACATAGTCCTAAATAGAAAAACTTCGGCGATAATTGAAATCGAAGTCAAGCCTCTGAGAAAAACAGAAAGAAGTAAAGCGTACTTCTTGTGCATTGCCACTTCGGCGCCTGCTGCAGCGGGCTCGCACGACCCATGGAGCGAGAATACTTGGGTCTATCACGCTGGTGATGATACGAAAGTTATAGTGGTGGAAGAGAAAAAGTTTTTGCTTCCCTTCTGGCTTCAAGTCATCTTCATCTCCATGCTCCTGTGTCTGTCGGGCATGTTTAGCGGGTTGAATTTGGGGTTAATGGCGCTGGATCCCATGGAACTGCAGATAGTTCAGAACTGTGGCACGGAAAAGGAGAAGAGCTATGCGAAGAAAATCGAGCCCGTACGAAGTCAGGGGAATTACCTACTCTGCTCGCTTCTCTTAGGAAACGTCTTGGTCAATACTACTCTAACTATTCTGCTCGATGATATTGCAGGATCTGGATTGATCGCGGTCGTCATGTCAACCATTGGAATAGTCATATTCGGGGAAATCGTGCCTCAGGCTATATGCTCGAGACACGGTCTTGCAGTCGGTGCAAATACCATATTCTTGACCAAATTCTTCATGCTGCTTACCTTCCCAGCTTCCTATCCCGTAAGCAAACTTTTAGATTATCTTCTGGGCCAGGAGATCGGAACCGTATATAACAGAGAGAAACTCCTGGAGATGCTAAGAGTTACAGATCCGTATAACGATTTAGTTAAAGAGGAGCTGAACATCATTCAGGGAGCTTTGGAGCTCAGGACTAAGACCGTGGAAGATGTAATGACACCCCTGAGAGATTGCTTTATGATTGCGGGGGATGCTATACTCGACTTTAACACGATGTCAGAAATTATGGAGAGTGGGTACACTCGCATCCCCGTGTTTGAAGGGGACAGGTCTAATATCGTGGACATACTCTTCGTCAAAGACCTGGCGTTTGTGGATCCGGATGACAGTACACCCCTGAAAACAATCACCAAGTTTTATAGCCACCCTTTGCATTTCGTCTTCAATGACACCAAACTGGATGCCATGCTGGAGGAGTTTAAGAAAGGTGAGCTAATCGGCGTCTCTTTTCAGCATTGCGACTTTCAGTTTCCCGTTAATTAGTATTACTGGATTGTCCTAGTTTTTTTTTATTTTTTTTATATATAGATCAACCGGTGGATAAAGAGCTAAGCTGCCTTCTTTAAAAGAGAAACTTACCGAAAGTTTTTTATTTATTGATTTATTTGCAAACATCAACTAAGGTAGTTTTGCATCGACAGGCGATAAAGAGGTCATCGTACAGCCTGTGGTTGCACTGGCCAGTTTTAAACGCCTTTCTGCGTTATTAAATTTGTATAAAATGCCCGGGGAGAGACGGATCGACCGGTCCTATTCATACATGTGTGACAAACATGCTGGCGGACACAACGTGCGGAGCAAACCTAAGATCCACGCTGATTCTGAGCGTGCATTACTCACTAAATTACAATAATAACGAAAACGAACACATTTTTATTTTAACACTGACCATGGGAGAAGCAACGGTGTCCGTGTAATGTTATGCGGACTTGGCAACTGCGACATTTTCCCGTCAACCTGGACGCAACCATAACGACATTTGTTCTTTAATTTCTTTAAGTTCCCTCCCTACACACGCGGCCTGGTAACATGTCTGTCTGCCGCATTTTGAAAACTGGAATATAAGGTGTTATGATTTAAGTTTATCTTTTAACTATTCTTTGGTGTACAGAGCTAAATATTGTTACAAACATGATTTGAGGTGAATGTGTGGTGCTTTAAGAAAGGCTCTTGTGATGTAAACCATGCAAAGGGAAACGATGATTCATCTGGAATAAACCCCATGTAGACCCCAAGAAGCAGTTGCTGATAATGATTTGTTGTTCACTGGAATCTGGGCAGATTCTCATACTACAACAAGCAGCTAGACATCTATCAGTGGTACGCAAGTTTATTTACAGTGATTCAATATGCATCAACACACAAAGTTACTGGTTGTTATCAGATCATACCTTTTTATTATCTGTAAATGTACTATGCAATGTTTGCAGAATTCCGCTGCGTTGTCACTTTTCAGATGGATGCGACTTTTTTGTTTTTCACTGTCATATTTTTATGGCTTATTGTGAAATTCAATTAAGCTTAATTTGTAACTACTAAATGGCCTTTTAATATCTCCTTTTGGTGTGAACGACGTTTTTCTGACATTAACCAGCTGTCATTGAGAAGCCCTCTCCGAACAAAAGGAATAGGTGCTGAGTGGAGCTACCCGCACTTCCAACCAATCATTTACTTCAGCCCGGCTGTTATCTCCTGCGATCTCAGCCCTTTAATGTGAACGTTTGCAGGGTTCTCGCTCCTCCCGCTTGTTTCTGAATGCATTAGGACGTGTGGGAATGGGGAGGCACATGGGTTATCAGCTCCGGGCATCTCGTTTGTGGAGCTGCTTAATCGCGCCCCTGTTTTCTGCTTGTGTCCGTGTGATGGTGCAGATAATTACCGCTCCGCCGGTATGCAGTTTTTTGGATAATGAGTAACAGCTCTAACCACCAACATCAGGGGGTTTATAACACACTTACCCAGACCATGTTAAGAAGTGATATTGCTGTCAGAGGGAATTGATTTATTTCTCACTTAGTGTGTTTTGTTTCCACTCAGGCGTTTTTTGTTTGTTTGTTTTTTTGTCTGAATTCAAGCCCATTTCTGCTGTCAGCAACAGATCAGCGTCTCCTCTGCGATGCACTGCACTGTGGCCTGTAATTTTGATGATCTCTTTGCTGATCGTTTTAATAGTCTGTGCCCGGCCCTCGGATATAGCTTCGGCGCTCAGTTTCGGCGAGATTCCAGCGTGGCCCTGTTTTATCTGCTCTACCAGAAAGGGCCCGTGGATAGGAATAAAGGCGGGGCTGCAGGCCACACCCACCCTCTGCCCTACTAGCTGATGTAAACAGTAAACACGGCATGGCTCATTATCACCCCGCCCCCAACCAGGTCTCCATTTTGACATTGTCATGTATCTTCTGTCACAAATATTAGTTAATTAATTTAATAGATTATTTTATGCAAAATGGCCTCTGTTTACATGTAGGTATTTACTGATGGAGTGTAGGTTGGAGCTTAAGGGTGCATCAGCCATTCCTCTGTGTCTGGATATAAGCCAGCTTTATACTACTCTAATATTAATCTCTGTGCTCTAATCTTCTCTGCACTCCTAATGCTATGTGCATGCTCCAGTACTCTTTGTGTCCATTAATGCTCAGTGCATGCTCTAATACTCTTTGTGTCCCTTAATGCTCAGTGCATGCTCTAATACTCTGTGTCCCTTAATGCTCAGTGCATGCTCTAATACTCTTTGTGTCCCCTAATGTTCTGTGCATGCTCTAATGCTGTAATATTCTTTGCACCCCTAAAGGTCTGTGCATGCTCTAATGCTCTTTGTGTCCCTTAATGTTCAGTGCATGCTCTAATACCCCCTGTGTCTCCTAATGCTCTGTGCATGCTGTAATACTTTGTGTGTCCCCTAATGCTCTGTGTGTGCACTGCAGTGCTCTCTGTTTTCCTTAATGGTCTGTTTCTGCTGTTATACTCTATGCATCCCTTAATGCTCTGTGTATTACAATACTCTCTGGGTCCTAAAATGCCCTGTGCATGCTGTAATAATCTGTGTCTGCTGCAATACTCTCTGGGTGTTCTAAAGTTCTGTGCGTGCTTTAATACTCTCTGTGTCTCCTAATTATCTGTGTGTGCTGTAATACTTCCTGTGTCCCCAAATGCTCTGTGCACATTGTAGCGCTCTCTGTGTCCCCAAATGTTCTGTGTCTACTCTGATGCTCTCTGTCTTCTAATGCACTAATGCTGTAATATTCTCTACATTCCCTAATGTCCTTTATCTATTCCATTTTCCACATGCCGTAATGGTCTGTGTATTGCAATACTCTCTGCAAACCAAAATGCTTTGTGTCTGATCCTCAGAAGCTAAAGTCGTGAGGCTTTTTGAAAATACATCTTAATAATTTACAGATTCACACCTGAAGTGTGAAGTCCATTGACTTACCATCCTATTAACTGCTGCGTTAAGCAAAAAGAAAATGAATGGAAACCAGCATGCATGAAATTGAAGAGCAATGTCATGAAACTGGCCACTATTTTTACACTGCTGAGCTGTGCTCTGTTTAGTGAAGGCAGCGCAGGAAATGCATGGAAGATAAGAGCCAAGCCATGGAAATGAATCTAAAGAGAAATTAACATTAAATCCAAAAATCATTTAAAAAATGAATTGTTATGGTGACCAGCTCTGTCTTCCACTGTAATATAGAGTAATATTCTTGGCTGTACTCCTTTGGTACTCGCCTTCCGTGCTGCATTTGTAATTAGTGATTATGAGGTGGTCAGAGTTTTTTGGGTTTTTTTTAGTTTCTTATTCGTCAGACTTTAGTTGCAGGGAATACTCATGTCACAGTGCTTTGTGTTGTAAGTCAGTGTTAATGAATTTGTCTCCACTTGGGATGTTGTACAGCCATGTAGTAAAAGAGTTATTTAGATGTGAGTTCGTTTTTGTGTTTTACATTTCAGGATATCAGCTTAGAGGTTTTTCTAATGTTTTATTATTGGTATCTGGTTTACATAGCAGGCTGTAACACAGGGTTGCCAACTTTGGTCAGCTGGCTGAAGTGAGATTTTCAATTCAAGACAAGTCTTTACACCTATTTACATTTAAGTAACAGTTTAAGTAACAGTTTTATTACCTTGTAAATAGTCTGTAGGGTTTGCAAACTACCCAACACTTTCGATGTAGCTAATTTTAGGTTTATATAGATTAATATAGAATAATATAGATTTGCTGTGAGATTACTTGCGTGAGCGTGAGAGTCGGAAAGCGTGAGTGTCACAGCAGGTGCGTGAGGGTAGGCAACCCTGACACAGTCGACCAAGCATGAACATCAAACGGAAAGGATGGGAACCAATGAAATTCCAAAGCTGCCATAAAGCTGACAGGAAGTGGTTTATCTGCCATCACGTTTGTCATGTTGTCCTGCTGGTCGTGCACTAAACGCTAAATGGAAACTCCGAACGACCTACTGATCACACTCTGTCGGCGACCACAAGAATGGCTTAGTATCGCACAGGAACCAATGAGCACGGCCCTCGTTTTCCAATCATTCAGTGCAATCATTTTATAGCAGTAGGCTGAAGAATCTGCACTACACAAGTCAGTAACGTGTCCTTGCAGATTCGGGGTAAATTGAGCACTTACTTTGAGAAGCCCTTGTTCCATAATTACTGTGATATCATACATTTTTCGGTATGTTTAAAAGACTTGGGGGAAGCCTTTCACAGCAAACCCGACAGGTGATGGCGTAGGTTATGTGTCTAAAAGCCTCTTCCTGTCTGCACGTCGCAATAACAGGTGGCCTGTTTAATCACAGCATGACAGCTGGCACGAGTCGTAATTCAGAGCTGCTGGATTGGTTTCGGATATCTGACCCCCCCGAAAATGAACTTGACCACATTCCACCTGTGTCTCAGTGACACATGACACACCCTCTCGTGTAAGGAGTGCCGACTGGCTCTCGGCTAATGTTTAGGCTGGCTGGACACCTGCTGGCACCTTCCTCCGAGACAGGCAGGTGCCCCTTGATGTACCCATTGGGTATTGTCTTCCACTTCTTTCTCCAGACTTGTTAAGCTGAGGTTCCAGGCAGCAGGTCACACTGTAGGGAGACTGGAGGTCAGTCCTGCTCCTGCGACAGCTTCCCTTGGGACCTGACTCTGATTCCGCCGACACTTGACAACTTTGTCCTCTTGTGGCCAGGAATAGAGTGATCATCCTTTCATGTGCAAGGAAATCAGCACATTATTTAATAGTAGGTAATAAAAATTTATTGCATCCCGCGCTTAGTGGGTTAGACTCTGAGCTTGATGTGACCCTGTACTAGATAAGCGGGAATGAAACATCGAGAGATGGATGGATATATGGCGCTCAATCCTAAATGAACTTTGCAACAATTATAAAGACATTTTGCTTCAGATTCAGCTGCCATATCTTCAGTAAAGATCTGAAATTGTTGAGCCTAATGGTTTTGATTTGTTCTATTATTTAATCAAGAATGGAACTTGGTTAAACATGCATGAACTTTGCAGAAGTGTGCTGTAGGGAGAGGGAGACACTGGTGAAGCAGGGTCACCATCTCCCTTGGGGTCTGCGTAGATGTCAACGGCTTGGGGGTCTGAATTCTGGATGGAGGGCGATCGCAATTATTTCTGCTTTAGGAACATAATTGCATGGATTCACCAGATTTCCTATGATTGTTTTGCTGTGTTGAGAAAAACTGTGAATGGAGTCTATTTTCATGTGACGGACAGGTATGCAAATAACGCAGCCAATTCGTGAGGAAGTTTTTGGGGTTCGGAGTCTGTGTGTCAATGTGAATGCAAGTAATTCTCAGGCTGTCTGGGACGTTGTTTGTTTCTGGAACCACATGACCTCTGATGTCATTTTTCTCCCTCAGGCACGTAACCAAGGTTTGAACCCACCCTCGAAATTTGTGTCTCCGATCAGGCACATAGCCAGGTAATAAAATTACAAATGTGAACCCCCCTCAAAATTCCCCTCCCCCCCCGCCCCCTAGTTGGTGGAATCTACCAAGAGGGACCTATCAGTAGGGTCACCAGAGACCCCGTGAAATTTATTTTTGGCCGCAGGCCTAATTCTGACTGTGCTGTTACCAGTACAGACCCCATCACTGAAGTAGCTGCTTTAAGAAATGGGTTGATGCAGATAATAAATGTAACAAATAAACTTAATAACATGATAAAGGTTCACATTTTTTGATTAGTCTGTGTACAGTCACCGTTTTATGGTCAAATATCATTAATGTAAGACGTTTTTCTGCCAGCGCCTTCACATTTATTACGTTTTTATGTTTTGAATTTTATTTCCCGTTCAGTGGTTTAATGACCTGTTTAGAGCTCATTACTGAGGACCTATTTGTAGATGTTGTAATATATACTGTCAGGTAGCTGGAAATATTTTAAAGGAAATTGTAAACTGTGTTTTCACATGAAATATCCCAACAATTGCTATTTTTTCCTGGTGGAACTGGGTAGCCGTTTTGTTAATAGCAGTTAAATTTGTCTGGCAATGTCTGCGCTCAAAATTCCACTAATGTTCCTGGATGGATCTGATCATCCAAACCTCTGTAGCTGTGTGGGTCTTGTACAGCTACAAAAATGCCCTTGAATAAACTGAAATGATGGTGAGCACCATCGTACTTGTGGTGCTGACCTTCCCAGTGATTCTAAGCTGGTGGACATAGCACCTTCATCACCGTGAGTGTCCTGTATTGTAACTGTCACTTAGATGATTGCTGTAGTGCATCGTGATCTATTCCAGGACTGAAAGAACTGTTACAGCAAGATAAAGCCAGACATGACAACTGGGAAAACAATGCATTCAGCAGTGACAGATATTTCTGTAGATTTTCTTACATTTATGTGCCTAAGTAGGTATTTATGTATGTATATGTGATGCTCATACATTCACACATATTGTATGTTATGCTTAAAATGACAGGTTCTCTTCTTCTTCTACTTTTTCATTCTTTTGAATGAATTAATTCGTATTTATTTTAATGAGGTTCTACTGTAGTGTGTGGAGTAGCCAGGGAAGTTAAAGTAATAGTGCAATTAAATTCTTTTTGAGCTCTTCGCTCAGGGGAGTTTTACTTACAGAAAAACTTCCTGAGGGCAGAAGAAACAATGATTGGTTCAGAGAGAGAACCAGTCAGATTGTAGAAGAGTGGGTCCAAGTAACTAGAGGTGGCCGGATCAATCAGTCAGATGTCTTGGTCCAGCCTCCTCTAGTTGCTTGGACCCACCTCCTCCGCAGTTTGATTGGCTCTCTCTTTAAACCAATAATTTTTCCTTCTGCCCTCAGAACATTTTTGTGTAAGTAAAACTCCCACGAGCGTTATTTTCTGCTTACTGAAGGTTACTTTATACTTATGTGTGTATGTGTTTTAACCAGTGAAAAAAGTGTGATTTCATGTAGGAAAAAAATGTTTGTATGACAGCTAAAAGTTGTTTTGGTCAGGAACGAACTGAGATGAGAAATGACAATATTTATTATTTTTACAGGTATTTATTGTGATAAGCACATGTGAGGCCAGTTAGCTTGAAGGTATTGATGAAACAAATGGGTCAGGCACCTTTAAGCCGACTGGTAAGTACAGTGTAGCATGCATGGTGATAGAAAACAGCCTGTGTGCTGTGAGAGTGAGCGCGTGTGAGTCCTCTGTGACGCTCACATTAATTCAGAGGGTACAGGGAATCCCCCTTAAAGGAGAAATGCACCTGCCTTGTTTTGCATGCAATACTGCGTCAAAATCAGTCAGTAATGTATTTGGATGTTATGGGATTTTGCCTGCGTTTTCCTGGGTGGGGGGGGTGTAGTGCTAAGTGGCGCCATACTGGAAACCCAGCGGGAGTGTCTGGTGTGGGACGCCCATTCAAACACAGCAGGATTCCTCACAGCAAACTGGCATCACCCACTGCGCTTACTGTAGCAGTTTAATTTAATTTTACAGTGGCAAATTCCCTGAAGTATGTTCATCCCTTTTAATGATTATTTCTGTGTTATTGCTGTTATTGTAATTGTGTTCTTGTTTATTACTGCCATTATCTAGTGGCATAACAGTGCTACATCGAGGCACAAGTATCCAGCAACAGTGTGTTTCAGTTTGTAATTAAACTTTTACTATAGCCCTGGCTCCAGGCCAAAGCAGTGCACAAATCCTGCTCCCCAAAAGCTCCATTTCTGTATGAGCTATTATTAGCAGTGATGATCATGCTTATCTTCCAGATAGAGCAGTATTTCGTTCAGATGAATATGACATAAGGACACGAGCGCATGATTAATTATGAGGCCTGGCAAAAAGTCAAGGTCAGATCAGAACTTCGGGATGGTCACAGTGTCGCGTAATGCATGATTTACTTTTGTGGTGTGTCTCATCAAAACAGAAAAGTTTTACATAATAAGGGGTTCATATTCAGCACTAATGGTACTAAAATGATTATAGTGAAATGATTACAGTGCAGGAATAAATAATTTTGGAGAAAAAGAAGCAATCTGACTGTAATTCACTTCCGAAAAGATTATGGGTGGATGTAAAGCTGCATTTTTGAACTGGCCAAAAGAGATATAGAGCTTTTTTCCATAAAGCCTCCAGTTAATGCACATCAGTTCCAGTATAACTACGTGTGTTGAAAGTGTAGTAAAGCAGAGAGTTTGCATTTCAGCCCGTGGAATCGTGCTTGTCTACTATGCTAGTGTAGTGGGGCATTTTTCATTTTAGTGGTGTAAATGTTACATTTTAACACACTGTTTTAAGTATTTATAGTAGAAAATTGTGAAAGTTCTTGCAGGCCCATCTCTAATTCACGATTCCAAATAATGCATACAAGCATAAGAGCCTGGTGAAGTGAATTATTTAGTGCTGGATGGTGGCAGCTTAAGAGGGATCTCTGTGAGGGAGAAGCACTGGCTCCTGGACAGACAGTCTTATGTAAAGGACGCCCCAAGAGGAATGTTCTGCCACTGTTGGCTGTCATTCTTAGCAATGTGTATAAAACTTGTTATCAAAAACTGCACTGCTGCTGTTTTCTGGCATTTATTGTTCTACATGGCTTTGAATGTTTCAGTCTTGGGCCACATGACAAAATTATCACTGGGAGCATTTTACTTAATTTAAAGGGTGAATATCTAAAATGTGAGACTTTAAAGCGTGTAATTTTTATTGTAATGGGAACAGTGCTCGTTTTGGAATGGCAAGGTGCTATAATGACATACACATGGAAAGTACTCTGGACAATATACTTGCAGAAAAGCAGTCATGTCATTAAACTGTAACATACTAGCCCACACTGGGCTAGAAGCTTGAAGCTGAACCGTCACTTTAATCGAAACTTAACAATCATCGCTCTGATTTTCCTGCATGCCAGAGATTTGCATCTTCATAAGTGAAGTTACTTGTCTTAGAATCAGGAGTGTTATGTATTTGGAATGTAAACTTCAGTAGAATAAATTAAATTTAAATGTAGTGGAATCTGCTTAATGCGATCACGTCTGTCCAGGTGAAAGTGATCACTATAAGTGGATGATCATGTTAAACGATTTTTTCCCTTTTTCGTTACGTCTCAAGCAGAATACCATTAATATGTGTGTATTTATTACATGAATATAAGGTAATAGAACCGACAGCGTCGCTAATTACAGAATTTTATTGACTCTTTCAAAATACTGTACAGCTGTTTCAAGCGCTTTTCAAATTACAGTCCTGTAGAAATTAAATTATTGAACTACGTAGAATTCAAATACGCTATAATACTGCAGCGCCGACGGTATCTGCATGTCCCAGCATGCCTCGCGCGCGCGTTTATACAGCCCCATGTCTGTCTTGTATATAGCCCCTGTTTGTATTTTTAGTGTAGGTACTTGTGCTGTGTTTCTGGTTGTCGCGTGTACCTTTAACTGTGGTTGTACTCGGTTCTTGCCTGATCCTCGCCTGTCTTAGCCATTGTGTAATTACCCGCCGTGTGTGTGCCGTGCCGTCTACAGTGTAACTGTACAGTGTACGTGTTTCCCCATCATTCATGCTTGCCGTGTTATTGTTGCTTGTGCCGGGCCTTCAAACAGTAACATAAAGAAAGTCTTCGTGTCAGTTCGCCTATCGTCGTTTTCATGGCGATTCATGGGTCTGCTCGGCGCTTCAATATAGTACAATATTGTATATAAAATATACCTTATTGTAGTTTCAACGGTGCAGTTTTTACGGTTTATCATAAGCTTCGATGGGTCTATATTTTTCCATAGAAAATGTCTGTTTTTCCCGTCATGTTCTCTGTGCACGCAGCATTAGACTCATGTAGCTAGCCAGAAGTAGAAGGCAAAGTAGACTTATCAAAGTAAAGTTTTTGTTTAAAAAATAGAATTAGCGTAGTTTTATTTTTTTTCTCCGTATTTTGTTATGTATAAAAAGATGCAATATGAACACTGTAAGTGCACTGCTTGATTACTCTGATGCTTCTCAGTTTGCCATGTAGGTATCTGCTAAATACATAAATGTAATACAAATATAAGAACATTTCACAATCTGGCCACCTGTTTTCTCAGGCTATGGGCAATGGTGTCTGGGACTACCTGACTATGCAGGTTCCACACACAGGGAGCTATGGGGAGACTTGAATGCTGGTCCTTGGGCTGTGAGGCAGCAGTGCTAACCACTGTGCTATCTGGCCACCCCCCTCCTACTGTCTACTGTCTACTGTCTACTGTAGGTAACTGATGTAGTTGCTTTCTTTAGGCTCCAGCTCACATTCTCAGTGATCAGTTTTTGAGGTTGTTAGCAACCATGGTACCTGCATTTTGGACTGGGTAGTCTGTGTGAAGCTAAGTAGGATTTGGTTTGGTCAGTGTTTGGATGGGAGCCTAGTTGGTCTGGGAAGGTCTTTGTTCTTTACTGTAAGGCCTCATTAAGGTTTGTTTTGGAAAAAGTAGGGGTGATGTCCTGACTAAATTCTGGCCATCTGTTTTCTCAGGCTATAGGCAAGGGTGTCTGGGACTACCTGACTATGCAGGTTCCACACACTGGGGGCTATGGGGGTGAGGGGAGACTTGAACCTGGGTCTTTGGGTTGTGAGGCAGTGTTGCTAACCACTGTGCTATCTGGCCACCCCCCTCCTACTGTAGGCAACTGATGTAGTTGCTTTCTTTAGGCTCCAGCTCACATTCTCATTGATCAGTGTTTTAAGTTGTCAGCAACCATGGTACCTGTAGTTTGGACTGGGTAGTCTGTGTGAAGCTAAGTTGGATTTGGTCTTGTTAGTGTTTGGATGGCAGCCTAGGTGGTTTGGGATGATACTGGTTCTTTACTGTAAGGCCTCATTAAGGTTTGTTTGGTATGTTTTGGAAAAAGTAGGGGTGATGGCCTGACTAAAACCTGGCCAGGGTGTCTGGGACTACCTGACTGTGCAGGTTCCACACACTGGGAGCTATGGGGGTGGGGGAGACTTGAACCCTGGTCCTTGGGTTGTGAGGCAGCAGTGCTAACCCCTGTACTATCTGGCCACCCACCTCCTACCTTCTGCTGTAGGCAACTGATGTAGTTGCTTTCTTTAGGCTCCAGCTCATGTTCTCAGTGATCAGTGTTTGTAGTTGTCAGCAACTGTGGTACCTGTAGTTTGGACTGGGTAGTCTGTGTGAAGCTAAGTAGGATTTGGTTTGGTCAGTGTTTGGATGGGAGCCTAGTTGGTCTGGGAAGGTCTTTGTTCTTTACTGTAAGGCCTCATTAAGGTTTGTTTTGGAAAAAGTAGGGGTGATGTCCTGACTAAATTCTGGCCATCTGTTTTCTCAGGCTATAGGCAAGGGTGTCTGGGACTACCTGACTACGCAGGTTCCACACACTGGGAGCTATGGGGGTGAGGGGAGACTTGAACCCTGGTCCTTGGGTTGTGAAGCAGTAGTGCTAACCACTATGCTATCTGGCCACCCCCTTCCTACTGTCTGCTGTAGTTGCTTTCTTTAGGCTCCAGCTCACATTCTCAGTGATCAGTGTTTGAAGTTGTCAGCAACCATGGTACCTGCAGTTTGGACTGGGTAGTCTGTGTGAAACTAAGCTGGGTTTGGTCTGGTTAGTGTTTGGATGGGAGCCTAGGTAGTCTGGGAAGATGCTGGTTGTTTACTGTAAGGCCTCATTAAGGTTTGGTATGTTTTGGAAAAAGTAGGGGTGATGGTCTGACTAAAATCTGGCCATCTATTTTCTCAGGCTATGGGCAAGGGTGTCTGGGACTACCTGAGTATGCAGGTTCCACACACAGGGAGCTATGGGGAGACTTGAACCCTGGTCCTTGGGCTGTGAGGCAGCAGCGCTAACCACTTATGTGGCTTGTCTTATCTTATCCCAACATTACTGCTTTCCTGCCCCGATCATCCGCTCCTTCCGTGTGCCACACCCCCTCATTAACCTCGTGTGGGATCCCCATGTGATCAGCTGTTTCTGGTTGTACTCTCTATTAAGTCCGCGTTTCAGTTTGTTTCCCCAGTCCGGTCATTGGGTGCGTTCGACTTCCTTACAGCGCTGGCTTAAA
>JAODJU010000041.1:6244595-6260654 GCA_026776725.1 Gnathonemus echidnorhynchus
GGGGGGGGGGGGGGGGGGGGGGGGGTGGGGGGGGGGGGGGGGGGGGGGGGGGGGGTGTCGGGTGTACTCACTTGTAGAGTTCTGCCAAGAAAATGTCCAAGCTCTGCAGTTCCTCGAATATGGCTGTAAAAGAGGAACGGAAGCGAGAGCGTGTGAGGGGTCGGTGCTGCACGTCGCTCTCGCGGCACACGCCAGCCGCTGCGCGACGCTCCGCCGGAGGCCGGCACTCACAGCTCTTGTCGGTCCACACGTGGAGCTCCTGGGCCAGCTCGGGGATCACCAGGAAGGTCCGCCAGCCCTGCCGCTTCTTGGACTTGAGGATGTCCCCAAAGATGTGGTCTCCGATGTACAGGATGTCTTTGCCCTTTGCGCCCAGCAGGTCACACACAATGTCTGAGGACCCTGTGGGGGGGGGGCGAGAGAGACAAACCCGGCACGGTGCTCAGAAAACAGCTGTCTGGGTCTTGTCTGGAAAAACTGACAAAAATAATCCAAATCCTAGGGGCCCATGATTGCTTCACAGAATGACTTTGGGGGGGGTCTGTGTGGGTTTAAAGACTCCCAGCACTGTATTGATCTTGGTTGCTCTTTATACTGTCCTGTTACTTATGGGGTGTCAACCCGTCACGGACAATCTCACCCTCAAAAGCCTGATGATGATACTTCCCACCCCGCAAGACGGCTTTCACACCCCAGCGCCCTGGGACACCATGGGTGCACCGGCGCCCGGACGTGGTCCTTACCTCCAGAGTACACGATGCCATGCTGCAGCGGCCCGGTGTAAGTCCCGATCTTCAGCCGGCCCGTCGTCTGAAACGCAGCGCACGTGTGGATCAGACTGAAAGTGGGTTACCGGGGGCAACAAAGCGAAGAGGGCAGGGAGGGGGCAGAGGGCGAGCGGCTACTCACAGTGTCCACCTGGCGGAGCACGGTCCCCTCGCCGAAGAACAGTGGCTTCCTCGCGTCCACCAGGATCAGGTCGAAGTAGGACTGCCAGGATCGATGGGCCGTACCCACCTGAAGAGAGCAGGACCCCGGCTCGGTGAGATGAACCCACACGGCACGCAGTCGTCAACGATCACAGCCTCGCTTACCACCAAGGAATCGGCATGGAGGCATCATAAAGGAGGAACCTCGCTGGGGCCGATGTGGGCTGGAGACCAGCTGCCTTACAGTAGACTATGGTGAATCTAACATCACACATTACAAACAGGCCACACTGTCCCCACCTACTGCTGTTCCTCAACCCGGCAATTTGCGCCATTTTGTTAGCCACAGCTAGATCAGTGGTCGCCAACTGGCCGACTCTGAAACACAACCGTTGGCTTTGTGCTGCTGATGGTATTTGCCCCCCCCCAGGAGCCATGACCTGGATAATACTGGGTAGGACCCACTTTTCCCTCCAGAATCACTCTAGACAGACTGTTATTCCAAACCGTGTTTTTTGATCATGTGCTCTTTGCGTTTATGGAATCTGACCATTCTCCTTAGACCGCTCTCATTAACATCAGCCACAGCAATGCCATCGACGGAACGTTTTTCATTCATCACACCCTCCTCGGCAAACTCCGCACACTGTGATGCATTAAAATCCCAGGGAGGTCACTGTTTTTCAGACGCTGCCAACAATTGCGCCACGTTCAAAAGATCAGCCATCTAAACGGCTCCAATGCTTAGCTGAACAGTAACTGAATCTCTTGACATGTGCATGTATTGAATTTCGGCCACATGATTTGCTGTTTGCATTAACAAGCAGGTGTATCTAAGAAATTGGCAACTGCATGTAGATGAAACATCATCAAGTAAGCAGCCAATCAAACATATAAATAAGGTAACATTTTTGACTAACCTTTGGCCCGTGAGGAAAATCGAACAGGTATGTCATGATTTTCTGGAAGACAGAAACAAAATAGAATTAAAAATGATCAGTTTTACAGGATTGCCAACTTTCAGTTGGCTGGAGTGAGATATTCAAACAGAGACAGGTTTGCACACACATTTACATGTAACAGTTTCATTACCTTATAAATAGTATGTATATCTTAGGTTTATAATGTAATAAAATAGATTTGCTGTAAAATGTCTTGCATGAGCGTGAGATGTGTAACTGATAACCCTGGTTTTACCAGATACACATCACACATAGTATGCAGCAGACAGATGATGATGTAGATGTTAAACAATGAGGAAGTGCAGAAAGGCAGTGAACGGTGTTGCTTAAAAGCAAGACTCACGTCGGTGTATTTATAGTCGCTGTTAGTGGCCAGGAAGACCTTGCTGACTTCACTCATGCGGCTTAGAAGAAGAGGCAGCTTTCCCTGAGTGCAGGACACAAAACAAAACCAACTTCACAGCTGATCAAAGGGAGTTTCAAAGCTACACTGGAAAACAAAAGGCTTTGAAAAGAAACAGAAATGTATAGGTGGTTACGTTAAACTAAACAATTGTGCCAACTACTACCCATAATCCACTTCAAATAATTAATGAAATTAAGGATGAAAACAAGGCTATTTGATGAGGGTCACATCAGCATAAGTTGGGCACACACATGTTTATTCCTGAACAGAGTGGAGCTGTGAATGACAGTGCACTGCAGAATGGAAGACATCCATGTGATACCTTAGTAACTGCTCATGTAGATGCAGTAGATAAGTGACTCTGTATTAGCCGTGTCCAGCCATTTTTACAGTGATGGCTACTTTCACAAAGAAATTCTTCTGGTGAGCTTCCGAATCCCGCTGATCAGGAGGGTCCCCTCAGTATTATTTGCCAATCGGGGAGGAGAATGGAAGCTGTGATCGACTGATGGCTTAGCGATCAACTGATAATGTCTTAGCGATCAACTGATAATGTCTTAGCGATCAACTGATAATGTCTTAGGGACCGACTGGTTGAGCACGGTCAATATTCCACCTGTGACTGCTGCCTTCAGTGGCTGTAGCTGTTCTGTGTGGTTGCTAAAGCATCATCAGGTTGGCTGACGACATTAGATACTTTGATAACTATTTCACTATTTCAGTGAAAACCAGGAACAGGACCAAAATGAAATTACGCTTAATTCTTAAAGCTTGGAGTTATCTGGTGAATTGGTAATCTAATGAGACATGTGTGTGTGGGGGGGTGGTATTTATTTTATCTTTGTTATATGGTTTCATGAATTTAAACAGAATCACAAGTTTTCAGCAGTAAATAAATTACTACGAAAAGACACAATATCTACTTACATCTTTTACAACATACTTCTCCAGGTTTTCTACAGTTTTTTCCTTCAAAGTTCCCTAAAATGTTTGATGGGAAAATACATGGATTTAAAAAAATGACAAGACTTTGCAATGTATAACAGGAAGATAAAAGGTTATCACACGTATAAAATATTTATGCAAACACACAGGCAAGGAGGAGGAACAGCAATATCCATGTAATACAAAAATACAATAACATTAATACGACTGACGATGACTAACATGGAAGAAGGGAAGTCAGGGACTGTGGGTCTTTAAGGGAGGGGCAGAGTCTGGGAACCACCACCTGTGTAGATGGCTCAGCCATTTAGGCCGCTGGTCGCTGGTTCGAATCCAGCCCTCTGCAGAGTAGTCATATGCCTGTGGGGCCCTTGAGGCCCCGAACCCCCCACGATGCACTAAGGGTGCCAGATAAATGACTGATCCTGCGCTCGAAGCCCAAGCTTCACTCTCAACTGTATATGTGCATATGTGTGCGTGTGATTGTGTGTTTGTCTCAATAGGAGGGCATGATGGAATATGTGAAAAGAGATATTCCAATGTATTTGTGCAAGTGGCAAATAAAGCATCGTTCCATTTCATTACCCCTTGCACAAGAAGGAGCTCTGATCCCATACCCTGCTGACTTAAGGTTATGTCGTGTGTTCTCATTCATCCCCCCAGCCTTTATAAAAACGCATCTCCATTCCTGCTCCCTAGAACCCCAATCCCTCCCCCAAACCCCATACCAGAAGGTTCCGTGTGCCTCCCAGCCTCAACGCCAGCATACCTTGAAGTGAACCCAGTCGACAGCGTCTCGGACATCCTGGAACATGCTCTTGTAGGACATGAAGAGGTCTCCGTCCTTAAAACCCTTTTCGCAGCTAAGGGGGCAAAAATGCAGGACCTTGTGACGACCGACCTGAACCGGATACGCAACGGACATTCTCACATGCTTGCTTTAAACGAGATAGTCTTCCCTTGTTTGAGGTGTCCAGCCAAACAGGAAAGCTTTCTCCCCCTAAAAGACCAACAGTCATTTCAGAGGACGTGCATCCATTTCAGATCACAAACAGTCAGATCACAACTCTTTGTGAGTGTTATTGCATTTCATTGTCGTTCCCGCTCACACGATCAATTACGTGAGCGGCTTATGATACGCTACTCATTCAGAGGGGAAACGGAAATGCAAGGGGAAAATCCAATTTCACCGTGCAACCTCGTCAGCATTAGTAAGTACATGCGCGGTTTGCCGATATGCCAGAGTTTGTCATGCAGTTTCCTACTAATGAGATAGAAGGATCTGGAAACAACGTGCAAGCTACATTAAGGAGGGAAATTAACTCCAAGATGATCAAAATAAAAAGTGCAAAGTAGTGGCAAAGAAAGCTCTCTTGTAGGACAGACAGTGCATTTTCTTCTCTGAAACAGACTGATTTGTAAACACCCATTGGAATAAGCAGCCCCCCCCCCCCCCCCAAAAAAAAAAAAAACCCTGCTCCCTGAGGAGTGTTTTTTCTTTTCACTCTCCCGCAGTACTCCATATATGCCAAAAGTACTTAATAGCGGCATTTTGTCAGTATTATTTGCCCAGTCTCTTTCAGGGTGACTCATCAGCATCTCCGAGGGCTACCATTTATCAAGGGGCATTTTCGGATGCAAACAGCCACGGGCTCTTACCTTGCATATCTATCGCAGTTGGTAAAAAAGTCTACCAAGCATGCAAAGAGGTAGGTCTCTGCAAGAAAAAAATATTAAGAACAAGCTTGTAAAACCTTCCCTTTTCCACAAACTGAGTAATGCTACATGGGCACCCATATGGTATCACTATCCCATAATTCCCATAATGCTGCACACACCGTATAAACACACAGAGGTCCAAGTCAGACAAAGGGCGGCTCACCTGGCAGGTTGAAGAGGGTATTGAGGATATAGAAGCGTTCCGTGTCGTCCCGTTGGATGAACTTGTTTGGGTACAGCTCTCGAATGTCAGGACTGAAGGACAAAGGTGAGGATAACAGGCCAGTCGAGCGAGTGATGGATGAACGTAGCCGAGAGCAGTCCCAGGGTGGGGGAAAAAGCTCGGGCCAAATAACGGGAGAAGCTCGTGTCTGAAGGAACTCACCCCCGCAAGAAGTTAAAGCCATGGACACAAACCAGGATGTTCCCATAGGCATCCACCTTCAACAGGTTCCCATACATTGTATCAAACACCAGGCCCCTTCATTGATAAGGGAAATGGCAACATCAGTATTCGGACATGTTACACCATCACTCTCAACGTACCTCTTCCCTACATCACCGCCACAATGTTTAACCGGCTGTTCCCATTTAGTCATGTACATTGTGAGTGTGGTTGTGAGATTTATTCGGATGATGAAAATCATCTGCCAGAATTATTGTATAAACTTGTCAATGTGAAAGGGACTCAGATTATTTTTGCAGTGAACATGAACAAACGGCAAAGGCTTGTATAGAAACAATATCCCTTTGATTTGGTTGGTAACTCAAGATGCAAGTCCTGCATGCAGATGTATTAACAGGTAGAACTGCTCAACACACCTCACAGGGCAATCAGATCATTTAATATTTAAAATCAAGGACTTGCTTTGCTAGCCAGCGGGTGTTACTGTCAATACACAGTGGTCTGTATAACTGAAAGCCAGCCTGTTCTATGCCCGGGGCCCTCCTCACCTGGTAGGGAAAGTCGAATCGTAGACAAAGTTGAGGAGTTCCTGAGGGTATCCGATGGAGACCAGTCTCTCCACAGTCAGGTCGAAGCCCAGGGATTCGTACTCCGGGGACTTATATACTACAGCCAGACAGATAAGCTGCTGTTAGAGGAATTCCTCCTTGGGCCCCTTTCAACTGTTGAAAACCCCACTAGTCGAAGAGCCTTCAGCAGGTGCAAGTCAGTATTATGAGGAGGAATAACATGTATTTAGTACAGGCAAACTTAAAAATTTTTAAAATAAAATGTACGAAGCCATTTTCAAATAAGGAATGAGGTGTGTGAAGACAATGATGAAACACTATATTAATAAAAAAATCCTTGTTCTTCCATGACATTTTCTTGATTATTCTGTGAGACTCGAGGCGCTGAGGGAGTGATCTTTGAAGGGATTTTAGTAAACGGCCGAGTTAATCAACAGATTAATGGGCTGACTCACCCACTTGTTGAATAAAGCGGGAATGCAGCGCAGCAGAGCGGCGAGATAACGACGCGCTCCGAGGCCCCATGAGCAGCCAAAGGCTGGATCGCGCGCGGATGGGGGGCCACGCGGGATCCCGCGGTGCTGGGCCTGGCCACCCTCCAGGAACCCATTTGGCCTGACATTTAAGAGAAAGTCGGCTGCAGCCTCAGGGCCAAACAATGTGGGGCTGTTCTGAGGGATGATCTGAATGCTGCGCTCGTACGGAAGGCCTCTGCGATTCCCACCAGATTCCTTCTGGGGCACAGTACCCCCTCACCCCCCCCCTGCCCCCCCCATTTCCCCCAAGAGCTGGTCTCGGCTACAATAGTAACTATTTTGAGGCGGTGGCTTTTCGTCACCTTGCCTGCTGGCACTCAGTTTTTCTGAAGTGCAAATCTCACTCGACCTTGGAAAGTTCTAGGCTGACCCCTGCCCTATAGGAGTGTGAAGACCGGTCAGGCCAAAGAAAAAAAAAAAGGGGGGGTGGGACATTTAGGCAAAGATAGATAGCCTACTCTATACAAATGCATCACATTTATCTAGCAGTTGCTTTCATCCAAAGGCAGAAAGCAGGGTTAGGTTAATCCCTGGGGCAGCTGGGGTTGGGGGCCTCTCTCAGGGGCCCGAAGGTGATGCCGGCCCTGGGATTTTAATGGCTACACTCCTGGACACAGGCACAGGAGCCTATCATGCTGAGCCACACAGCACCCCTACAGCCTTCCTGGGTAATTTCAGTGTTTACACGCTAACAGCGACATCTGCAAGGCGTAGAGCCCTCTGCACAGTGTGGAGTTATTTAGGGCCGGGGTTGCTGGTCTCCAGAAGGTTTGGGGCGCCCTGCTTCTTCTCCGGGTCATGGCAGTCGGTTGTTAGTCAGAGTGCTTGCGTGGCTGAGAGGGAAGGCCAGCCATGCATGGCATGCTGAGCTCTTCTCGAGCAACTCGTCTGACCACAAATATGCCTGGGAGACCACAGAAAACATCGCCTCACTGTCAAACTCACTCTGGTTCAAAAACAAAACAAAATGTGCAAAAATTAAGTTACGGTTAACTGAAAACACAATACAAGCAGGTTAACCTTGTGGGCATGGGCTGTGCCTCAGATCTCAGCCTCTATTCTGACATTCCTCAGGTGATTGTTCTGTACAGAGCGCCTCATAGAGAACGATTAACTTTCACTTGGAAGCATGATTATAGGGTGGAATCTTTAACAGCCATTACCAGCACACAAAGTCTTCAAAGAACGGTAATTTTAAGAGTGAATGAGGTGTAATTATCAAAATTACAGCACATCAGAGGTAAGGCAGTCCACCTTGCTATATGCAACATACAGAACTGCGAGAAAAGAGTAGGATATACCTTAAACGAATGAGGGGAATCAACTTAGTGTGGTTAGGAAACGGTACAGGTACAGATATTAAACTCACTGGCAAGCTTTCCCTTGTCCACGTGCACCATGAAGTATCTTTACACAAATTGTCAGGGGCACAGTCATTCATACAGCTAATTACATTGACTTTTTCTTTTCCAAATTCATTTCTCATCAAACATAATCCTACTCCTGTAAGATTTATATATTTAACAGGATTTAAAGTTTTGAGTGTGTGTCACGCGCACGAAATTTTACGCACCACTTCATGATGTCCGTGGCACAACCTGCGACTAACCCAAAACTGTGTAGTTCATTACAGGAAAACAACACAGTGTGGAGCTGTACCACTTGTTCTATAGTAACATAAGACCAAGGGCACTCTATGGGAAAGGGGGAGATCTGGGACACCAGACAAAAAGAAAAAATCGGAGGAGACAGATCACTAGTACACACTGTGACTTGTCCTTCTTTCTGTTCATTGCTGCTTATTCTGGCTCACATGCTGTGTACCAGTCAAACAGTAACTGCATGGTAACCCACTTATACACTCATATGAGGCAAGAGGTCAAAAGATTCAGTGAAAATGGGATGGGCTAAGATCATCAATGAACGCCCAGCAGCACCTAGAAGCTCCTACTCAGCTCCTCTGGTGGAAGGAGTGGTCAAGGGCAGCAGAGGGGAGGTCCTCAGATGCTGGAGGCTGCACTCCACTTTTCACACCATGTTTTATGCCCCACTTGGCCCTGTAGACCAATATTTCTCAACCTGGTCCTCAGGGACCTTCAGACGGTCCACATTTTTTCACTCCATCGCAGCTCCCTGGAAGACTGGTCGTACTGGGAGCTGGGAGGGAGCAAAAACGAGCACTGTCTGGGTGACCCCAAGGACCGGGTTCAGAAACACTGCTGTAGACAAACTCATATTTCTGCCACACTGACAGCTCCCCCAGCTCTGGTTCCATCCCCGTTATATCACGGCGTGAACACACTCACTGACAGATAATTATGCAGGCCGCTATAAATGCCCGCCTGCCCCTCTGCCAGCAGTGACACAGGCAGCATTGCCTCACTTTCCAGTATCGCTTACATTTCGGGATAAACAGACCCATGTCAGGTCCAAGTGCTGTGGGGGGGGGGGGGGGGGGACCTATTTATCCTTCACGGCTTCAGTCTGCCTGGCAACCTTCTTCTGCCTGCCATGAGACTACACGCGAAATGCATTTTACACATGCAACTCTTTCTAACAAACAAACAACTCTTGCATTCTGAAATTCAAGCTGACCATCATTCAAAGTAGAAGGGACTTCTGGAATAAACAAGTGCCCAGAAACTTGCTCACTACGAGCCGCATCACAAGTGCCGCCTTCCATGCACACTGTTCCTCATTTTATGTCTGTTTTTAACCACTGAAAATGTGTATCTTCTTCCCTCTAGTACAGATCAAACTGCCTGATCCACCACAAACTGTCTTCCTGACGTAGGTAAACCTCATATTGACCTCCAGTTAGTTGTAATGTTTCCACACAAATTGTATGATACCTCAGTATATTACTACAGAAATTAAATTTCACCAATGGGCCTAAATGTGGTACAATTCAACTAAAGATGCCAAACTGCACTAGGTGGTCTGTGGCATCATGTGGTGTTGGCCATAAGACAACAGACAAAGAATGAAGAAACCAACAGAGAGATAAAATAAAATATGTAGTACATGGTCATTTAGTGATCCACATTGAGGAGATGAGAATACTGCATAGTATCTTTGTAGTATTAAAATACTGACGTAACGGCCCCTCTGAAATATTGCTTTTGGATCCACATAAACAGGAAGACAATGGTAGCTATGCTCCATGGTGTCTCGAAGGGGCAACGTTCAGAAAACCGCACAAATGATGAGTAAACGACCACCCTGCCACGCACCGATTGATTTCACAGGTCACGCGAGTAACCGGCCTCTGAAGCCGTGCTATTTTAGACAGTTTACCAGAAGAGCAGCTGAGAAGAGTGGGCTAGAGCAGCACTCAGATGTAAAGTAAACACCCAGCGCCATTTTCTGCCCAATATTTATTTCCAGGGTGCAGGGCAATATAATATTAACCAAGTTTAATGTATAAAACAGACAGTGAAGAAATTAAACTCAGCACTGCACAAATATACAGTTAGAGACTTAATAACAACAGATGAACATCATGAAAGCTAATTTTGTAGCACCTTCACGTTTGTTTCCTACTTTTACTCTTGGCCGGCGAACGAAAAACAAGCTGTCCGAGATACAATGTATCATCGTGGCATAACGATGTTAACAGATGCTAGTGAACTTTATCTGTGTGGCTTTTCTCGTAAAACATAACGAAGCCAGTAGCTACAGTTATACTGTTGGCATACAATTTGAATATTTTACAGTAAACTTCCCCTTTTATCTCCTTACGCTAATAAACATGTACAGTGCTACTAAAAAGGACTTACTTACATGTTGTAATCCATATAATACTTTTCGGAAGATATTTAAGTGTTTGATGGATACTGCTTAGCACTTCATTAAGAAAAACAAAATGATGCGTACCAAAGGCTACATTCAAAAGTCCGGCTGCATGTCACTTACCTGCTAAAGTGTAATCCATATCAAAACCAAAGCATTTGATCTTCTCCATTGCCAAACTTCTGTTTACAAACACTCTGAGAAGAAGGTAAAGAATATGATCAGCAAACAGAATTTGCCAGCGTGGATTGAACAGTAAGATAGATGTATTTTTAAAAACTGTCTTTTACCAAGGAGTGGCTCTTGTTTAGCTTAGGATGTCTTATCTGTATGTAACTGTTTCAAATAATGTGCGTGTATGTATGTCATTACTCACAAAACCAACACTGTTATGGTTTAGAAGGACACACTAGTTGTTGGGATATCATCAGGAGCAAAGAGAGCCCTGGACAGAGGCTGGCTGAGTGCAGCAGCAGGACCAGCGACGGATCGGTCTACAGCTTGTGCGTCTTGACAGCAGCGCGGCATTGCTTATCGCACCGATGAATCCACAGTTGCATTGGCATAGACTGGGTCTCCTTAAGCAGAGAGGCGACCGTATATATGGAGCGGACCTGCTCCAGCACGTCACCTTACGGAGACAAAGGGAGTCCTCTGTTCTTCTGCACCCCCAGGCCCCTTGTTGGTTCAACATAGCCACATTCTTAAGCAGTCAGGAAGACCACAAAGAGAGGCATCACCTCCCAAGGGCGAGAATTTTTTTATTATTTAAAAAAAAAAAAAAAAAAAGAATAAAGCGGCATTGTCAGCAAATGTTCAAGTCCCCTAGTACTCATGGGCCAGTGTCTGTAGTTTTGCAGAGCATGCTGAGCACCATATCATTTACGATTTACCAATTACGATGGTAGCTGAAGCAACCCACTGCCATCTCTCAGTAATCAGACTCTTAGCGGGGCACTCCAGAACCGGCCGTAAACGACACAGATTCAATCTATTATCTCTTAGAACAAAGTAGGGGAAAAGAGAATAACAACTTTGATCAACGTGATTCAGTGTAACTGGCTTTCAGTATAAAACGAAAGGAAAGCATTACACATATACCAATTCTGCTAACCATATTAACAAAAACATAAACATAAAATATTTCCAGGTGTGTGTATACACACACACACACACACACACAAAATTCTTTGGGTGGTTTGAATCCAGTTCCAGTGTAATTACACTGACAGTTGTTTAGAATTAACATGACAATTGCTGCGGCAGGAACTTTGCACAAAGAAAGACAAACATGCCAGAAAAAGTAAGTGAACGTGTCCTTAGATGCACCTTCAGTTCCAGGGTGACAGCCAGTGTGGTATTACATTGTTTCAACCAGACCTCTAGAACAATCAATAGCAATCATGGGGAGAGAAGATACAATTAAACTTAATGATTACATTCACAATATTGTTGTTTTCTTAACAATTAAATAGCAAATAAGTACAAATGAAACAAAACTGAAACAAGAATCAAACATCTGAAATGTTATAACAAATACAAATACTCCCAAAAATATTACAAGTCAATTAACTTTACACTTTTTAACACACTTGTGAGGATTAGGATGACCTGCACGGGTAGCAGAAGATGTTTTTAGTGTGATTTACACAAGAGTTCTTGTGAAATATATGATAAGAGCACACAGAGGAGCCATTTGGGGGTTGTAGGTACCAGTGACTGGCCCATTTCAAAGACAAAGCAACAGAAAATTATTCAAGACGGCACTACAGAATAAGGCATAGAACAAACCTTCGAACTGACAGTAACATGAAATGTAAACACGTGGTATGTTTAAATTCACACAAAAACCACAAAGAGTCTTATTGACAATGATACTTTAATGAAGAAGATATTCTTCCTAGAATAAAAACAAAACCTAAAAAAGCTCTACCACTTTTCCATGAATTGGCTGTCCAGAAAAAATATATTAATACAATGGTAAAATACAACAGTAGGGAGAATATACCATAGCTATAAAAACAAGAGACCGGGTTTTTTTGAACCATCATTTCCTGAAAAATCCAAAATAATTTTATTCACAGAAAGGCCCTAATCAATCAGCAATTCACACAAGCAAAACAGCCACACAATAACGCCATAAAAAACATCTAAAACAGCCAAGGATTATGTGAAGTCTCTTTGCAAGCCAGCCCTTGAAGTTTCAGCTATCCCAAAAACATTATACCTGTGGTAGGCTTCTCGGCGATACTTCTTCATAGCAAGTCCATCCATGTTGGCTGGAAGGTCTGCATAGTTCTGCAGACGGTCACTCCATGATGTCGTCATTTTTAGTGCCTCAAAATGTAGCGTTCTAAGAAAGCAACAAAAACATAAAATTCAACAGATGGACTTTCCCCATTATTAGACAAACATTCACAATGTTGTTTTTAACACTTAAATAGCAAATAAGTACAAATGAAGCAAAACTGAAACAAGAACCAAACATCTGAAATGGTATAACAAATACAAATTGAACATTCATACACTAGATATATTTCTAATAGATCACACAATTAAAGTGGGTGTGGTGCATAACACTGATCTTTAATTCTTTAACCTGAGCTACAGTTGCCTTCTTAAAACCAGGCCATAAGGATGGGCTTTAACATGGCTTACAGATGGCCTACTACCAGAAAATATGACGAAAGGTACTCCAAAAATGATCCTATATTTAGCTTCAAAATCTCCCAGCTAAGCCTGACAAGCACATTCCCAGAGCCAAAATGGTACTTTTCCAATGGATATTCAGCTTACGAGAGGAGAAGCAATGCACAGTGCCTAGCATGCCTCATTCATCTCCATTAACACCAGCAGAGTCACTGGGAAGCAAGAGGGCAGCTAACCTGTCAGCCATTCCAGTGGAATAATTCACACAAGCTCGTGCCAAAGTCATAGAGGCTCCCGTAAGGAAAGTGAGAGCCACAGTGACCTTTCTGATTGAGCAAATTAAATCAGGACTACTTAATGACGTGAGTAAGGGTGCCATATCACTGAGACAGACAGTGACAAAACAGTAAGCATGGTGATGCCATCAGTGCTGAAGCAGAGAGAAAAGGAAAAGAAAACAACTCAACATATTTTGAAACCAAGAAACTGCAGATATGTTTGTCTTTATTACTGATTGGCTGCTGAATTTCACCTTTGCCCTATCAACTACAGATAACTGACATAAAGGTGTTTAGTTAATGTTTATTTTCTTCTGTCAGACCCTTGTGCCCTGCAAAATTTTCTATTTCCACCCATCATTAAAAAACCTTCCTGTCATCCAACCCGGAGGGATGTGTCCTCGCAGTAAATGACACAGCAAGATAAACCGCTTACACACACTTGTGTGCTCAGTTGAGAAATGAAGTGTTGCAAGACAGCGTGCTCAAATGTAGAAAACGTTTATGCCTGAAGTCAAAAAGACAACGAACAGAAATTTTAAAACTCCGTTTTGTAAATCGAACGTCAGCTGAAAGGAAAATGTAGAAATAGGATTCACTGTCAGATGTAAGTTACCGTCAAAGTAGATACCTTTAAATTTGTTCCTCAGTATCGCAGATTAGGCATAATTAGCACTGGTCCTTGGACATATACACATCTTTTCGCTTTTACTTTTACTCACATAAATAAAACAGCACGTTTAACCGCATTTGCATTCACGTTCACAGAGAGAACGAGAATCATTTTTTGTACTTTCAGACCCCAACCTCCCTCCCCCATCTACAGGACGTGCACATCTCCCGAGGAGGGATCATCTAGTCTGCCCATCACGACCAGCTGCAATAATCCCAGTCCAGGACGGAATCTTTAACGGGTCTCCAGTAAAACCCACACATCATTACCAGAGGCAGCCACAGCTGACGCTATACACATCACTACTAACGCAGACAGCCCGACAGTACCGTTAACGTCGACATAAGACTTTCAAAAACAAAAGTTAAATCACTGCATTACCGTCAGTAAGGCATAAAACCAGAACAAAATATGTGTAGCTCTGGATAAACCGATATATATAAATCACGGCCTGTCAAACCCGACCGACAACAGCTGGTTAGAGCGAGATAAGTAAACAGGTAAATAGGGGCGATGAGATGCGGCTGTCGGTTACGTCATCCCTGATATATAGCAGTAATAAAGTCACCCAAGTGTCCGAAATCCCCCTCAAGACAAATATACAGGTAATTGCCAGCAATTAACATCCAGTTATGCACATCATCCAGCGGCAAAACGGCAGTTAGCCATTTTTCTTTGTCCTCTGAAACTCCGATGTACTTGAGCTAAGAGCTATTTGACAGCTTTATGTTAACATTTTCTCTCAGTTTCGTTGGCTGAGGTGTTACCACTAGCCGGCAGCCGTCCACCTCACTACTCGAAAGGTTTTTAACGTATAACAATGCCCCATTTACTGGGAAAAAAGACACTTATTGCCCCCCTCGCTGAGTAAACACTGGAGATAAAAATCCAGCGAACAGCCAGTCAGCTCTCCGCACAGGCCGGTTTGCTGGCTTACCGATGCCTCGCCGCACATTCAGGCAACGGTCTATTCTCATGTATACGATTTAGGGAAACGTGTCATTCGAATGTGGCCCACAGAACCTCAGCTATTCAACTATTAATAATAAAAATGAGGAAAAACACGACCCGCCCGCTAGTTTCATTAACGAAAGCGCAGGGCACAAGATTCAAGACACCTACCTCAGTGCTCCGCAGCGCTCGTGAAAATACGCATGCGTCCTAGTGCGG
Source organism: Gnathonemus echidnorhynchus (assembly GCA_026776725.1). Lineage (NCBI taxonomy): Eukaryota > Metazoa > Chordata > Actinopteri > Osteoglossiformes > Mormyridae > Gnathonemus > Gnathonemus echidnorhynchus. The sequence goes on from JAODJU010000041.1 coordinate 6,259,630, forward strand.
CGCGGTCCCTATGGGGCGGCAAGAGAGATGCGCCTGCGCTTCGGTGCTCGTTCACGAGTCCAAGTGACACGTTGGAAATTCGCTGCGCATAGTTCAGGGCCAAAAGTCCGCAGATAGTGGTCAGAAAGACACGAAAGAAGCATGTACGAAGTAGAGAAAGTCATATGCCGGAAAAAGAGTATAAAATGGATTTTTTTAAAAATTCAGAAGTTTTCTCACACCCATTTCAGAGAGTGGCGTTTGTGGTTAAAAATCCATTTGTCTTTGTGTTTAATAGCTAATATTATCCCGCTACCTTAACTAGGATAAGTGGATCATTTGTGGAAAGACTCAAACATTTATTGCAGTACCCAAAAAAATGAGACATCTAGTGGTAGTTTTTGTTAGCCTACTTGCTACATCTTCCTATGCAACTTTCAAACATCGGCTAATTTCTGTTAAACGAGGTATGAATCGGGTGTTTCCGTAAGAAACGGAATACTGTAGTTGAGAAATAAAGCGTAGAAAACAGGTGGACTATTGGCGCATTGTTAATAATGTTACTTGCTACCTACCTCACCCATAGGGCAACGCTACAAATGTTTAGTTAGGCCTATTGTTTTGCTTCCGCAATGTATTTTTAATTAGTAAGTTGCACAATGATAAGTATACCGTTTTAAAATGTCACTCCCTTCTGACGTCATGGTCATAACTATTTTTTTTAATATGCTGGTACCCAAAAGCAACACGTCAGCAGAGGGCAGCATATCCCTCTTCTTTTGACGCGGACTATTTGCACGCACAACCTAAATTGGGAAGGCTTACTTTATAAGAATAACAGGCTCATATAAAGACAAATAAAACAAACCACGTATTCTGTGATTATGTTATGTGTTTATGTAACAAATCTTATAAAGCATAAGAACACAAGAAATTTACAAACGAGAGGGGGCCATTCGGCCCACCAAACTCGTTTGGGGAGAACTTAACTAATAGCTCAGAGTTGTTAAAATTTTATCTAGCTCTGATTTAAAGGAACCCAGGGT
>JAODJU010000041.1:6260754-6280130 GCA_026776725.1 Gnathonemus echidnorhynchus
TCAAGGCTAAACAGATTCAGCTCAGCTAACCTCTCCTCATAAGACATTCCTCTAAGACCAGGAATCATTCTCGTAGCATTTATATTAAGTGGCTGCTGCCATACAATTTAGTATATATCGAGAAGTATATATTTATACAATCGCAAAATGAATCAATAAACCAATTATAATATGTAAGAAAATGTTGAAGTGAAACAGAAGATAAGTTTACCATAAAAATATAAATTAAAGATAAAGCCCTTCATACGATTCGTAACCCAATGTATGCACGCTATTTTTGTAGAGTTGTGTAAAGAGGAAAAATCATGTCTAAAAGTAAACATACAATTGGTATTTTTAAACGTGACATGGGCTGTTACAACAAAGAGTGAAGTATATTTCTTGCTGACATCAGCACTGCGCCAAAACGGACAGTTCCATTTCCAAAATCCTGTTAACTAATTTGAAGGAATATTTTACGCAGCGGTTTCATAACATAGGGGGTTTCATAACATAAAATGCGTCTTGGTATGACAATAATTTTAAACCAGCTGTTATATTTAAATGATGTTTGAATAATCGCTAAAAATCTGCAACGTGACGGTCTTAAAGTTCGCATTAGACCACGTTAATTATTGATTGGCACGGTCCTGCTATATAAAGAAGATGCGAGGGGTGTTCTGCTCTCTCTCTCTCCTAGTCCTTGGTCGCCAGGATGAGTTACGGATCAGAGCTGTACTCTTCCTCCTCCTACCGAAAGATTTTCGGGGACTCCCCTCGCTATGCTGCCTCTCCTCCGCGGCTGGGCAGTGCCCCTTCCTCCCGAAGTTCTTTCTCATCTAGTGGCTTTAGGTCTCAGTCTCTGACCCGCTCCTCTTCTTTGAGCTCCTACAAAAGAGCAGGGCGATCTTCTTATTCGCCCGTGCTAACCGAAAGCCTTGATTTGACCCAGAGTTCAGTTCTCAACAATGAGTTTAAAATTATCCGAACGAATGAGAAAGAACAGATGCAGGGGCTCAATGACCGCTTCGCAATGTTCATTGAGAAGGTGCGCAATCTTGAGCAGCAGAATAAAGTGCTGGAGACCGAGCTGGTGGCGCTGCGACAGCGGCAAAGCGAGCCGTCCCGACTTGCAGATTTATACCAGCAGGAGATCCGAGAGCTCCGTTCCCAGGTGGAGCTGTTGAATGGAGAGAAGTCGCAAATTTTGATTGAACGTGAAAACATTGAGGACGATTTGGAGAAACTCCGATCCAAGTATGAAGATGAAATAAGGGTACGAGAGGATGTAGAGCAGATGCTGAAAACTTACAAGAAGGACGTGGACGATGCCACCATCGTCCGACTGGACCTGGAGAAGAGAGTGGAGTCTCTACTGGATGAGATATCTTTCATGAGGAAGGTTCACGACGAAGAGGTGGCTGAGCTAATGAATATGATCCAGGCGTCCCAAGTCTCTGTTGAAATGGAGGTTGCAAAGCCTGATCTCACGTCTGCGTTGAAAGAGATCCGTGGTCAGTACGAAACTCTGGCAGCCAAGAATCTGCAGTCAGCCGAAGACTGGTACAAGTCCAAGTTTGCGGATCTAAGTGAACAAGCAAACCGAAGCAATGAGGCGATCCGGGCAAGCAGAGAAGAGATCAACGAATTTAGGCGACAACTGCAGTCCAAGACTATCGAAATCGAAAGCCTCAGAGGAACCAACGAGTCATTGGAGAGGCAGATCCGGGAAATGGAAGATAGGCATAATATGGAAATTGTTGGATTTCAGGTAGGATACCATTAAAAATAATTTGGTATTAGATTATATATGACATTCCAATTTACCCGAATAACAGGCAGTACTTAAAATGTATTGGTTGTAAATGAAATATACACATGGTAAAAGATAAACGAAACTGTTATAAATAAAAGTTAATATCTAAAAACCTGATGTAAATAATTGCACACACGGAGGCTAATTTTATCCAAACAAACGATTATTTTGACATATGCGCTGAGAGATTACATTACATAACAAAAAAAAAAAAACGTGGGCTCGGATTTAACTTAATGTGGAATTCACGAACTGATTAATAGGCCTATAGAAACGGAATGTTCCACTTTTACGTAGTTATGCGGCCGCAAACGCAGGTTGCGCGTTCTGTCCATGGTGCTGAAACCGTCTCTCAGCGCACTGGAAGGCGCCCCACGCAAGCCAGATAAAGAAAATTATGCTCAAGGTTACTCAAGGTCACAGACTGGCAGTAACTAACTACTGACTTAAGGGCTTTACTCTAAATCTGTCTTTGTAACTGAATGCCAAATTACCATGTCAGCTCATGGTTGGATGTAGGGGAGAGAGTGCTCAGTACTCTTTGAAATTCTGACAGACAAATGTAGCAAGTAGCCTTTAATAGGAAACAGTTGTCAGTCAGTTGTTATGGGTGCATTATGTGCTGTTTTCTTATACATCTCTGCAAACCCAGAAGTGAGGGGTGACAAGGAGGTTGTGATTCCTGAACTTGGCTGAATGTGCCACAGATTCTGTAATCCATGCAGCACATGTTATTGCAACATTCTTTATATTTGGTGACCAGGACACAATCAACCAGCTGGAGAATGAGCTCAGGGCCACCAAGAGCGAGATGGCACGTCACCTGAGAGAGTACCAGGACCTGCTGAACGTCAAGATGGCCCTGGACATTGAGATTGCAGCCTATAGGTAGAGCATCATTCTCATTGACTGATTGGGAAGGAAAATCAATTGAGAGTCTCAGCTTTAGGCAATTTTAATTTCTATTTGCTACATTAGCTATGACCCAGTAAAAATAGTATTTTAATTATCATTCACAGTATGGCTGTTTACTGTTTAAATTCTCACTTCTCACAGAATAATTTTTATATTGAGTGTTTTTGCTTCAACATGTTATTAGAGTACCATAGTAATTTAGCATTAAAATAAACAATAGCTCTCTTCACTGACACATGTGACAATAAGACAAATAGGACTGACCTTCCCTCCTAGCACTTCAAATTAAATTTATATATATATAGCGTCTTTCACAACAGAGTTGACCCAAGGGTGTTATATATGGGTGTAATTCATCATTTGTGCACAATAATTCAAGAACAGGGAAAAAGGAAGAGAAAGAAAGAAAAAGAAAGCCAGATGACAACAGAGGAGGGGAACAAAAAAACTCCCAAGTGGAGAGAAAAAAAATCTCTGGGGGTCCAAGGTCAGCTGGCTGCCCAGACCCCCCAGGCATGCTCACTTAGTAGGAAAAGAAAGAGTGGGCCTGCTTGCTAAAAGCAAGGTATAAACTGTGGTCAAAGCCAAAGTCCATCAGTGAGTCAGTTCTCCACGCCGGCCCACATAGGGGGGCAGATTGAAGTCCTCTTTTTTGTCTTCCCTTCACAGGAAACTGCTGGAGGGAGAGGAAACTCGCATCAGCTCGGGGATATCCTTTGCCGTCCCCAACCCCAGCCCCAGCTTGAGCTACGGGTACCAGACCCGCATCTACACCAGCACCTCCAAGGTCGGGAAGAAGGAAGAAAAGGAGGAGGAACCTCAGGCCAAAGCCAGCAAGACGAGCACCCAGCGCGACACATTCGAGGAGATCGTTGAGGAGACCTCCTCCACCAAAAAGGTGGAGAAGAACGAGTCCATTAGCATCAACTCCACCAACCAGAAAAACTAAACCCCCCCCCCTTTCTGTAATGGAGTGGTCTCAGAGAGGAATCCACCACACAACTGTTGTGACACTGCACTATGAACACCTTACAATGTGAGTTTCCAGAAACATCGCTCCAGAAATTTCAAACGGCACTTTAAAACCACACGTACAATACAGACACCATTATGGACTTAAATATTAGTGCACTGCCACTGAACGTAAATCATTCTCGACACATTCCAGACGGTGTGTGGGTGTGTAAGTTCACCAGAAATCACAGACATTTCAGAACTACAATATATATTCTATCAAGCATTTCTAATTCTGCAAATACTGGTATGACTGAAAATAAGCATTTGTCTTTTTCAGACCGTGTTTTAATAATTCATGTATCCAGCACGAATAATATCTAAATGCTGGCTTAAAAGAACTAATCGAGAACTAATGTTGTTAAGTCATTAGTGATGGACAATGATCAACCTTTGGTGTTCCAAAGTAGAGCATCTAGCACATTTTATTAGAAGTACCCAAATGGAGTGTATTAAAACCATTTCAAAGACAGTGTAGCCAATGAATCGGCAACGATCAGCGTAGACAACGATCCTCTGCAGGTAGGCATCTACTCTCCACTGAAATTTTACCGTCCAAATGGCCTCTACCTAAAACGAAAAAGAAAAATTCCTCTCCAAGATTGCTCTTGATATATTAATGCATCTCTTTACTTGAACTTAGAAAAATAAGTTATCAAATTCAAGAGTTAGTTGCATGGTGTATTCTTCATGTTTGCATGGCGTGTCATTAGGCCGCTGTCACTGACTGTGTCTTCCTGACCATAGGGTAGAAAATGAAGTCTTCTCCATTTCCTGCATTTCTATGTTCATTGTAGCATATCTCCAAGCAACTTCAAGGCTCAAAAGTGTGGCCGAATGTTGGAAATTATGTTTAGCATTTCAGTAAGTAGGGTGCATTTCAGTAAGTAAGGTGGTGCATTCCTGCAATCAGCTTCTACGATGAAGATGAATTATTGAAGTTTCAATTCAGAGAGTCTCTGTTTCAGAGTAATATCATTTCAGCTGTGCTCGTTGATTAAATGTGCTAAGAACATCTGCACTAGTCAATCTCATCTATAGAGTTACCCAATGTACACTTTAGTCAAGCAGGGTTTTGGTTTACAAAACGTTCAGCACAAAATTCATAGGTTGATAGACCACGGCTCTTAACTACGTGCACAAAAACATTAAATATCCTTAAGGATGCCTGGAATACTTCTTAAGAAATCTATACTGTGCTACCCTGCCTTAGCAATACAAAATATATGAGCTAGAATACCACAGAACAGGGCCTCGATTTAATCAGCTGTGACTGTTAGCTCGACTGTATCAGAATGTGTTGTGTGTTTGACCACTTGCATGAATGAGACCATTGTGTTACTGTGAGATGGAATTTATCTCATCCAATGTCTCAGAGTTAAGTGATTGTCCAACTAATTTGAAATTTATATTTCAGGCACAACTTTACTTGGTCTGATGTGTGTCCTCCAACTGTTTGTGTTTCTATAGAGCTTCCAGTCATTTCTAAGCCTTTAGTGGGGGGACGTGGATAAGTGTTTTGGAAAAAAAAAATACAAATATAAGGACAACATATAGTTGTCAGATGTCCCTTCAATGCAGTCACTCCGGCTAATATTTTGAGGGATCCTGGTGGATATCTATCATTCTTCTGTGTTGTCTGCCATAACTATAAAATGCTGCTTGATGAGGCCAGGGGCCCTTAATTGAATTTGTTCCAAGCACAGCGAGGCACAGGTGACTAAGCTTGCTGATGATTGTATGAATGCAAGTGGCATGGATGCCCTTTGGCAGAACGCATGTGCATCAAGGGTTCATTAAATGTTTAACAAAAATTTCCTAAGTGTTACCCACAGAAAAGGAGAGAACGCTGTAGGTTGTCAAAATGCCTTAACGACACCAGCTTGTTGAGTTTGGCAGTTGTGTATGTGCAGTGTGTGGTTTGAGTACTGATGTGCTGTATCTCTTTCTAGAATTAGTCTTCTTAAATGGCAAGACCAGTTGTTTCTGAATCTAGATAAACAATTTTCCTCTGTTCCTTACCGCTGTATGGCACATACAAATAAAAAAAATGTGCTTCAATGTCTTTGATTATTTTCACCTTTAATTTCACTTGCAGTCACAAAGGTGTAATGTAATGAGACAGCTTGTCGTCAACCTGTTAATCTGAGATTATTTGCTTTGCCACCAAGGTAATGTAGAAACCCTTCAGAGTCCAATCAATTTGAACCAAAAATAAGGTGCTTTTTAAAATCTACATTAACATTTAGAAATACAAATCGTCTTATAAAATGGGTTTAGCCAATCCAATTTAAAATGATTGACCTTAATGTGCATTCAGGTTTTGGAAGGGCAAACACCAACAACCTTACAAACGTATGCCATGCTTAGACAGTGTTTGACAGGTAAATAAATAAAAGGCTCAGTTTAAAGAAAATCCAGTCCTTTATAGTAATTTAAAAGGATACCCAAAGATAACGAAAAGAAGATATTTGCATCCATCTGTCCATTTTCTCAGAACCTTTTATCCAGCTTGGTTTACACTGATCCTGGAGCTTATCCCAGAAGGCAGGACACACCCTGGACAGGGTGCCACACAGGACACACACACACACACACAGACCTGTACTCATAACATAACAATAACAACCTTAACCCCTACCCAGCCCTACCCTTTACCATAAGTAACCAAAACTAAATACAGTACAATACTTTTGGCATTTTTTGATTGCAGTCACAGATTTTTTTATAAAACTCAATTTACCCTTTTTGTCACATTATGGGGACCAAAGTTTTAGGACAGACATAACAAAATGTTAATCAAATTATCACTAAAATCAGTGCCTCGGAGAAGTATAAAACCACTCTTAAAATGATCAGATTTTTCTGGGTTACGAATGATACATACACACGGTTTCCTGTCAGAATTTTGAGTGCTGAATTGCCGTCTCTCACAGTAGACCTTCAAAGTCAAAATCAATTCGCTGTCAGCAAATCTTTTTAAAGAAAATCAAAAACTGCCGAACGCTGCTTGCATAAGTATTTAAGCCCTGCACATTAGTAATTGGTAGAGCCACCTTTTGCTGCAATAATCGCTCTAAGTATTTTGCCACCAGCTTTGTGCCCTGTTCAGGAGTGACTGTTACCTGCCCCTTCATGCTGGCCCCCCCGCCGCTCTCCTGTTTGTGTGCCTGCTGAGTTTTGAGAGACGGGCTGGCCTGAGCAGCTGTTCTGTAGCTTCCTCCCCCTCAGTACTGATCCAGCGGTGCCTACAGGGGTCTCCAATACAGTTTTTTTTGTACTCTATTCTAATTCTATTATATTCGATTACTTTATTTGTAACTTCCTTTTAAGGAAGGGGGGGCGCACAGCGTAACCAGCCGGCACCCTGCTACACCCCCTCGCTGACACTGGAATCCTGATGCAAGCCTCATGTACAAGACGCATCTTTGATGAAAGAGCAGCGTGTGGGGATGACCAGTTTCCAGTCTCACAGTAAAACAGCTCTATTACCAAGAAGAAATCGAGCAATATACCGAACTTCCTGCTCTGGGTGTCACACATCAGGTCACCCTACCGATGTCCCATCCCGAGGCAAAGACAGCAAATTACAAAAGGAAATTAAAATAATTACCGTAAATCTGCAACATCAGCATCCAGCATGTACAGTGCAGGGATTAATGGTCAGATTAATGGTCTAATTACACTAAATCTACACTGTCTTATTTAAGAAATGTGTTGGGCTTTTTTTTTTTTTTTTTTTTGCTTAAATCAAATTTCCTTAAATTTTGCTTTGACACTTTTGGATTAAAACAATACACTGAATAACCGGCCTTTGCCCACCCTTTGCCCAGATCCTTTCTGGTCTCCTGGGAAGAAAAGCACAGGGAAAAAAAAAACAAAAAACAGAAAGTGGAACCCGGTACTTCAGTACTGACCTTTGGAACCACCAGCAGCAGGACCCGGAGGCCTCAGCGACTGTGCAGATTGTCACACATCCCGCATATCGTCAAAAATTTATACCCCTGCAGTGCTGCCCGCTGACGGCAAAGGGAGAGCCACTCCCTAAAAACTCGACAAGCTGCATCTGAGCTCCTCTGTGCGTCTCGTCTCAAATAAATAAAAAAATTCTTTGTGTACAAGCAGTCCCCAGTCCCCAAAGTCTGTCGTTAAGTTGTAGGAAAAATAATTATACAGTACATAATAACAATAATAATTTATGCAGTAGTGTAAGTGTCTACAAACGGTACTGTACTGTACCTCAAGATGACGAATCGTTGAAGCTGTGCAATGTTTTCAGGAGCATCATAAAGTAATGTGTGCGTTCCTCATTATAAACCATTGTAATTAACTCAAATTTTTAATATAATAGGCTTTATGACAGTCCATTCTTAAATAGGAGTTGTCCGTAAGTCAGACGTTCTTAATCCAAGGACAGCCTGTATTCCATAGTTGGGAAGAATACAGAAGAATATCCATTAAAACACTGTAGATTATTACATGTAGCCTGGCACATGCTCAGCGATGTGTCCCAGGTAGTGAGTGAGATGTGGACTGGTGATATAACCACCATCACAAACCCTGTGTGTAATGAAATAACATGTGAGCAGAGGATTTGGGTCAGAACCCCTCTGATTAAGAGTCTCCAGTTCATAAGGAGAAACTGCCCCAGTGATAATTATGCCAGTTGGCAAAGAGTCAACTTTCTTGTCTACATTAATTAAAGCTCTACCTACCCAAAGTGCATGGTGTCAGATTAGTCTGATATCGACTTTCTGCGTAACCTAAGTCAGTTATATGACAGGGCAAAAGCGAAAGCTTAAGCTGAAAGAAGTCACTAGCTTCCTGCTATTGAGATTACATGACAAAGACACAGACGCTCTCAACAAAGAGACCTCCAGGGTGACAAACCCCCCCATGAACTCTCCATTTCATTTTGCATGTCTTGCTTTTTATTAAAATCAGCAAACAAGAGGCAAGACACACAAATTTTAGAAGGCAATCAACTGCAGCATTTTCTATATTAACATGTATAGCATTAACTTTAAAAAAACACACACAATAAATTAAAAGCAGTACATCAACACAATGCCACCAAAGCTATCTGTTGTCACTGCGATCAGTTCATGTGGCTTCCGCGGCTCACTGGCCAGCACCTGTGACAGGGCTGATGTGAAGCGTCAGAGACACTGAGGAATAAACGAACAACGGCCAACAAACCCCAAGACATATAATGCAATCGACGGCGAGTGAGCACATCAGTAAAGCTGCAGTTTCTGTTTTGCGTAAACATGGAAACGATTTCAAGCACGATACACAACTGCAGTGCACAATTAAACACACTAATAGGTGGAAGTGTCAAATTCCTTGAAAGTAATGGGTTAATTAAAGCACAGAGTGTCGCCCTGGATACGGCCGCCGACTTTCCAAAGGGTCAGACCGCCTTTTAAGTTGCGCCCCAGACTGGGGGGTAGAGCGTCATGAAGCTCAGTGGATCTGACAGGCAGACAGTTCAGGGAGGCAGCGCCGCTGGTCCGATTCTCAGCCAGAGGACCTCTATGTCTGCTAAGGCCAGCCAATCCCGTGTGTGCAAGCAGACAGCCTGCGTATTCGTTAACAAATGGCAAATATCCCTCGCACATTGTTACAGAATTGATGTTACTCAGAGAACTAAACAATGAGGTAAACATTCTTTTACAGGAAGCTCACACGTCAGTATAAGTAAAATGCCTCTTACATTTAATTTTTTTTAGTGTAGAATTCATGTCCTCAAAAAGCCTCTTTAGAAACACCAGCACTGAAATCAAGCGGCACGTGAGACTTTTGCATATTGATTTCTTTCCATGAGGACTGACAGATCCCTGAACAAAGTGGACTGCTAAAGGTCCCCGATACAAGTGTTTAGTATGACAGAAGGAACCCTGAACTGTTGTCCTAATGATTCATTGCCAGGATTCAGACACATGACCCTGAATCAAGATATCCTGAAGGACAGAATAAATTCTCACAGTGGATAAAATGCATACTTATTATTTTTCAAAGATAACATTTACAAATATGAACCAATTTCTAGAACCATTGTGTAAAAAACAGATGGTTAAATTCTAGCAAATGTGCCTGCTAATTACAATATCATCAGTCAGTCTTTCTGAAAGACAGACTATTCTGTTTTCCTATAAATTTCATTCAGAAATACTAGCAAGTGCACATGCCATGCAAAAACATTTAGCCCTTGATGTAAGCATTTTCATATCTGTTTTTATTTGGATACAGAGCACACTGGGATCTACTGTTCGTAACCCTGTGAGCAGAGAAAGGTGTCCTGTTCCTGGGGATGGGGGACATTTCATTGATGTTTCAAAATTCAGCCTTGCAGGCGTTTAGAGAACATTACTGCAGTCTAACCCTCCCAGAAGGTGCAGTAATCAGGAAGCGCGAAAAGGCATGGCGCGGCACGGTCGATGTTATGGTGAGATGACACACCCCCTGCGTTCAAGCGACGAGGGACCCTCCGCGATCTGCCCTCCCCTACTCATCTCTGGGGAGGCTGCACGAGTCCAAAATGCAGCACGAGAAGTCCATCCTGGAGGAAGGAAAGGGACAGTCAGTGCGGCTGAGTCTGAGGTGGTGTAATGCAGGCGATACAGAAGCAAACATTCCAGGGAGAGAAGATAAAAACCTGCTGAGTTTCCCTATGAAAAGAGAAAAGGCCAAATTTATCACCATTTATGCACAGAAAATATCTAATAGTTCCTGCAATGATCATACCATGTAGGACAGAAGACAAAGTCAGTGACTCCTAATGTGGAACTGGTTGGTGATTCTGACAGCCATTTTCCTCCGAAACGCATCACAAAGGCGAAGATGATGATGAGAGAGAGGAATGGGGCCGGAGCCTGGGGTCCCCTGACAGAACCAGGCCGGCATCCGTCTTCCGGTGTTCAGTGAAAAACGAGCATCGGGGATGGGGGGCGGAGGGGGGGGCGGTTCATGCTAATTAACTGGGGCGGCTGGCGCCGGGACGCCCCCTTGTGCCAGATACAGAGTCGAAGAGGTTCCTTAGGGAGGCCTTGGTGTCCTTGTGTCCCAGGTGCCAAATGTGCACATGAACGGGGGGGTGTGTTTAAAAACCAAACAACAGGGGGGGAGAGGAGGAGCCAGAATTAAGGGATGAACATGACATCTCTCAAGAGAACAATCAAAGACTCCTCAGCCATTTTCTGAACACTGGCTTTACATTTCTCTTTAACCCCAAATTACTGCTGCGAGACACAACAAACCATTCTCTCTGAGAAGTGTGTGCACTGTAATTATGGTTAAAGTGGTGGTGTTGAGCAGAACCTCAGGGCTGCTTGTCTCTAAAGACCCTACAGCGCGTGAACCTGGAGTCGGCTCCCAGTTTACCCATCTGGCTAGGAACCTTCACTCACTGCGGCCAGCTTCGGTCAGTGATCATTCACCAAGATGCTGAGCCTATGATGATCCGAATGCCCAAAAATGAGACTGTGACTGATGTTAAGCGCAGGGACGCACGGGGTAATGGCACAGCGGTGCTTGGGGATGCCCCCGCCAGCCTCCTAGCTGGGTTATAAATAGCACCATCAGGAGGGACTCTTTGGTGGCGACAGAGGGCATCTGCTGCTCGGGCTGGTCTCCTGACATTTCCCGACAAAAAAAAAAAAAGCTAAGCCGCAAAAAAAAGACAGAAAGAAAATCCATTTGCTTCTAGAAACTTCCCCAGCTCTAACAGCATAAAAGCCAGGGGAGAGAAGAAAGCTACAGTAAATATCTGTTAGCAGGCAGGGCTGGGTAGGATATGACAGAGCCTAATACGACCGGGAGCCCACCTTTGCCAAGGGCTGCATGTGGGATTGTGCACATCTGCTCAGCTGGCTGGGCTCCTCTCTGTCTGGACACAACCAATCACCAATTTGATCACTCAAGCCTGCTATTGTTTTTACGACTTTAATGATCAGTATTAGATTAAAGAACACCTAGCTAATAAGATGTTTGTGGGGGGATCCCAGGCAGCAAAAGGCAAACCCTCTTTTTACAAAATAGGAAACAAGACTCATGTACAGGAGAGAAATGACTGAATTTTTGTTATGCTCTTGTCTGCACTCTATTCCAACCACTGCTTTAAAAACATTTTTAAGTTTAGTCTATTAAAAATGAAATAAAACCTTTCCTCTGAAACCGGTTTTGAGCCCCTGTGTTTCTCACCAGGAAGTCAGTATACAGTATGCACACTCGCACATACACAGACACACACACACACACGTACACACACACACACACACATTTGCACTCACATCTTTGTGGAGGCTAACCGTTGATTTCTATGGATAGGACCCTAACCCCAACTCTAATGACCATAACCCCCACCCAGCCCTGACCTTAGCCATAAGTAACCAAACTAAATACGAGACTTTTGGGATTTCTTGTTTTTTTTGATTGCATTCACAGATTTTCCTCCTGTGGGGACTGAAAGAATGGTCCCCACAATGTCAAAATATCAGGCTTTTATCACATTGTGGAGAAATCACACACACACGCCACACAGACCTCTGGGGTGCCTGCAGAGGTTCACATCAGCCAGCATAAACCACAAACACACACAACAAAAGCCTGATTATAACAATTTATGGTACAATATTCATTTCCACCTATCCCACCCATACAAAGTGGTCTTGCAATTCTACAGAGACTCTAGTTCTAAACCTATCTTGGCTTTGAAACAAGTCACAGACGTCTTGCACTCAGAACCGCTAGGCTTTCCTGCCTACAGCTAATCATTAACTGAAAGCAGCCGACACTTCTAAGGCTGTGTGAAAGTTATTATTAATGTGACTTGGTGAGATATTATTAAAAAATGCATTAAAGATCCACCCAGTCTACCCAGTCTCGTGTAACACCAGTACGCTCCAGGAGGCAGGACACGCAACACCGTGTAACGCGCTTCTGGGTTTTTAGGGGTGTGTTCATGAAACCAGAACCTGGCTATTCAAGTGCGGATACCCAATGTTGCATTCCAGAAATTTCAGAATGGAAAACATATTAATACCCTACAAATAAATACCACATCCTCGCTGACTGAATGGGTTTAGGACAAAGAGCTCTATTGTAGCTATGCTGGAAAACAGCACCACAGTCTGAAAATGTTCTGGAGGACCTTCACCCTGCATTGCATGAAAAGGGAAGTCATTTCTGACGGCCACCCCCGTACCTCTGAGCTAAACCGAGCTTGGGGGGTGGGGGCGCGCATCCAGTCTTCCCAGCCAGGATGGCATTCCCCCTTGCTGCTGAACAATTTAAATATCACAATATATCTGCCACGTGCTTTAAACACACATCTTAATCTTGGCATCAGCTTCTGGTTCTATTTCTGTAATCTGTAAAAAGAGCTGTAATGTGGGGCTGAGAAAATGGGTGTGAAGCAGCTGCGCGCTTTTTACCGTTCACTGCACGCTGACAAATGTATCCGGGGGGCCTTATTATGCTCACAGACGGGCATCTTCATTACGAGACACAACACGGGCGAGTCCCGGGAGAGCCCAATTTGTGCTGATAAACTGGAGGCCAGGAATAACAGAAAAGTATTTCATCATGGTATCTGGAAGGGCTCCGGTTCTGCGGTGCTGGTTCTCCGGCTCGGTCCGGAACGGAGAGCAAAGGATCAACGTGCGGAAGCTTCCAGAAACAGGGGTGCCCAGGCGGTCTGCTCGCGCCAAAAACAGCTAATGGGCTAGGAGACACTGACGTGGTGCCCCCCCTGTATCGCACACGGCTGATCTGAAAGGTCTTTGGATTTACAAAGAAAGGACATATTTAACAGCCTAAATATAACATGCTAACCAATGAAAATCTCCAAAAAGTCTCACACCCAAACCATGGGGATTAGCTGCATTTCTACAATGCTTTCCAGATAATAATAGAGTCAATTATAAAACTGCAATAACCCCTTCCAGTACTTGAGGCAAATCCCCCTATGTCACAGAACCCATGAAGAGCTTAATTACACCTTAAATATAACTTAACGCATCCTCTGCATCCTTGGGAGACAACATCCCCACATTTTACACTGAAGTGGAAAACATGACAAAACAGCATCTAGGTCTTGGTCCAAGGTAACATCACTTCCTATTTCTCGATTATCGGTCAGCACATTGAACAGGCATTGGCGTTACTGATGTGAACCTTTGTCGGGAGTAAAGCATAAATCTCTTTCGGTAATGGGAACGACAGGATGTCTGACAGCACAGGGGTGAGGTGACGCTAGGGGTTGGGGGGGGGTAGACCAAGGCCTCCCACCCCTCCCCCTGCCCAGCACCATCGGGGACGTTCTGGCCCCTCATACTAATTCACCGCCTGTCAGCTGTACGGGCTGTCCAGCGCCCTGGCTGACCTCTGGGGGATAAACAAAGCGTGATATTTAACCTCAGTGCTGGGACCCAGAATGATCCAGCTACAGCCAGTCCTGCCTCTAATTTCACACTCACTGTTTGTCGAAGATGTAACCATCCTTTAAATCAAGAGAGAGCTACCATAATTAGAACGGAATTTCTGTCTGGGGATGGCCAAAACCTCGGGTAATAGCGAACCATCTGCAGACCCCATATACAAATAGAATAGACGTGATTTTCGTATATTTATATATCGTACTTGATAAATTACGCACAGCAAGACATTACCAACATTAACTACAGTCATAATAAAGTACATTGTACATTATTATATAATTCAGTACAACTGTACTCTCTTGAATGAATGAACAAACGAAAGGGATTCTGATGTTTGAGCCTAATTCTCAACAGGCGACAGAGCAATAATCATTCATAATAATAATCAATAATAGAAGAAAAAAATATCACGTATCAAGGAACGACAGACCAATGACAATCATCCTTTTTGTACTCCTCAAAGGACAAAAGAACAATAAAAACATATATTGTTACATGTCACAATCTACATGGAAATACAAGGAAAATACTGCATATCGATGGACACTTCCTGCTCATTCCGGGGATTGTACTGCATTTTTAGCTCTTATAATGATTTATCGGAAATTTAGACACCACAAAGCCCTGTGTTACTGAGAGCAGCCCTCCAGAGATACACCACCATTCTACACACTGACGCACGCAGACGTTTCAATTAGTGAGCCTCTCGCCCCTCAGCGTCCACAGGGCTTCATAACCCAGAAAACCACCATAAAAGGTTAATGCACTATAGATGGAGGTGATTTAACTGGCTACCTTTTAATGTGGCCTGAGGCTCAGCTGTGGTCCAGACACGGCCCAGTAAACACCATACCATACCCGGGAGTCCACGGGCCGTCACCTTGGCGACAGGCTGCCCTACCAGGAATATGTTATGACTTGTGATTGTCCACTGGGATGCATTTACTGCATCTTATTTTAGGCAGCTCAGGTGCGAGGTGCAGGGCATGGAGACACGACTGCAGTGGTTCACTGGAGGTGTGCTGCATGCGTGTCCTGCAGTGTGTGTGTGTGTGTGGAGGGGTGTTCCACTGCCTGCTGACTCCACACTTCTCTGGCATAGCATCATCCTCACAATCATGGCTTGCATGCGACGCCGCAGCACAGCAGAGGGGGACGCCGCACTGCGCCACATGCCTCGCAGTTATTTATGCGCCACATAAAGAGAAATTGATCGGGCGTACAATTTAATGCAAATTGAAACAGAAATGTAAGGGGAAAAAAATGTGCAAAACAATATGAAAATAACAGTAACGCACAAATTAAGCTAACAAATGCGGTCCTCCCTCTCAGCAGAAACATAGGTTATTAATTCTTTGCATGTAACAGTGGGCAAATCTCACACAGCAAACGGCCACCAGCTTATCTCAGAGATGCTGAGGGCAGCAGCATCAGGCCTGAACTTGACACAGAGACTGCACTTCTTAACCTGGACGCCCAGGGTGCCACGGACCACAACCTGCAGAGCGCAAGAAACTTCATTTTATATGCTTAATCTCCATGCAGCCACTTTCAGCACCCCCGACTAATTAGTCTTATCAGGCGTAAAACAAAGCAGTAAAATATGCAACAGATGGATTGCAACATTACTGTGAATGCGACAACTAAAAGTAGTACAATACACACATCAGGGATAAACGACATGATTTTCAATAAAAATGTAGTATGTCAGGACAGGAGGATTATGTGTAAACTGATATATTATACATTTCTTTTATTCCTAGGGCAGTATTAAGAAAAAAACGTGGAACCCTATCATATAAAACGTGTCGGGTCATTCCGCTCACTCTCCACCATCGCCAAAGTCCTGCGCCGTATAATTTATGCACAGTAATTACACCCAGGACTCAGTCGAGAGAGAGAAACACATGCACGCCCTTCCTCTCCTCATCGCCTTCACCGATCCAAATCCCTGCTGTTCCCGGCTCTCGCTGTATCAAAGTGGTTGTACTCAGATCATTTTCACTCCATAATTACTTGTTTTGCAGTTTAATAATATGAAACACAATTTAAACACGGGAATAATATTTCTGATGTGGGCAATTCTGATATAAGCTCAAGGGCAAATTTTAGCCAAGGAATAAAACTGACAATTGCGCTTCCTTGTAAAGCGGAATCATTATGGCTGAAATGGAAACTCCTTTGCTGGTCAGAGACACTTTGTAAGCCTCTCAGACAGCCCACTCCCCAGCTCAGCCCAAGCCTGGGAGAAACAGCCTCTCTGACTATAAGAAGCCACCATTGTTTTCAGCACAACCTTATAAGTATTAACATATCGCAGACTGAATACCATCAAGTATAGCTGAGGAACGAAGTGAGGGCCGCCGGAATGACGTGGATCCAGCTGAAGAAAACGGGCCAGAACAGAGTCCGTTGGAGTGGTGTTGTTGAGGCCCTATGCTCCACCAGGAGTCTAATAGGACTAATGAATGATGATAGCTTTCAAGGACTCAGAGACAGGGCTTGTGCTGAATCAGCTGCACTGCGATCCGTCCTATGACCCCTTTCACCGTGAACCTCGGGGCTAAAGAGAACATTCCGGATACGCACCTGAAGCGCACCTTCTCCCATGACATTCTGGACCTCCCTCAATGACTGGTATCGGTCAAGCAGGTGATCCCCACAGACAACGTCCACCTGCGAGATAAAATACACAAACCAGGTCAGACCAGCAAGCCAAGGCACAAATTCAGCATATTTGACCCAAGAGCCCACAGCACATTCCCCATGAACACCGAAGACCTCTGCTGTTGTTGGGTAGACTTCCGTCACAGCACTCGTGATCTCATTTGTGCTGACACAGAGGACGCCTGAAACAGAGCCAGCGGCACAAGCCAAAACAGTCATCGATTCTACAAACCACAGCATTTCTTTATCACAACATACAAGTAATTAAATAAGATGAACGCAGTGGCTCGTGTGAACTATGCTTCCGAAGCCAGCTGGCCTTTAATATCCAGCGTTAAAATATTTGACATGCATGAACTGCGACGCCAGGAGTCTGAGCTAATGAACAAGATATGGTCTGGGTGCCTTTACAAATGGGCAATGAATCAATGCCCACAAACAAGTTATTCATTAGATGGCGATTAAGGGTGTCTATGGCCAGCATACAGAGAGGCCAGGAGAAAAACGAACGTCGACGGGGAAGGACGGGTATCTGTCAGTCAGTGGCTTATCTGGACACAGGTTCGAATACCTGACAGCAGAAGTGTGAAGTCTATTAAACTAATCAGCTTCAGCTCTATCCAAAAACAAAGAAAATATGCCAATGAAGATGTGCGAGATCCCACATTAGACAGACATGTTTATTGTTGTTCATTGGCCATTTAAGATCATATTAAGCAGGTGGTTGCCATAACGACCACAGAATAGAGTATCAGTAGGAGAACAGAGAAACATAAGACCTCACACAGTCAGCTTACAAACAATATCACAGCAGGCATCGTAATATCATTTATTATGTAAATATATACACTCTTGCATAAATTTAAATATTGCATATGTGCATACACAGGAATGAACCCTGCTGAAGACACATACACCTTCGGCTAGTTTCCTACATTTTCTTTAGTCAACATGAAGTATAAAATTACAGTATAATAATTATAATTGAAGAAATGGGGGGATGGTCTAATGATTAATTTGGTCACCAAGCCAATAGCCATCAGAAAGGTGTGATTTATTTCATTCACACATCAGTACCCCTTCAGTTTCCAGCAAAGGTTGCTTCTGAATGGTGGCGCCCCCTGCAGGGCATCTGGCACTGAAAAATGCATGGAATGCCCGTTATGGCATGGCTTCCTGGCTCTTGCTCAAAGCTCCTTCTGACCCTCTTATCAGAGTCCTGCTCAGAAGATTAGGATGGCTCAGCCTCCCTCACATCTTCCAGCCCGTGCGCCAAGGCCCACCTCCCGTAGGGCTTCAGGGTCGGGAGTCCGGAGGGTGCGACTGAAATCTGGCTGCAAGCCTAAAAGTGTCCAGCCCCAGGGGACATCTCAAGGACTCTCAAGGACATCTCAATGGTACTACAAAGGGCTGCACCACTGAGACACGGAGAGCCTGAGACAGCGACCATGCAAGATGGGAATAAATTAAACAGCACAGTTTGGAAATCAAGGTTAGGCATGATAAGGAAAATCAATGAAAGCCAAAATGAAAATCAACAGATCCACTGCTGATTAGTGAACAAAGAGGCTCGACATTTGGGATGAGGTCGATGGTCAGATGAGAATGATAGGACTGTGTCTGGGGAGGAGTCACCCATGGGAGATTTTAGATACTCCTATGGGCCTTTAAAAGTACTGATCAGGAGGACAGGGCGAGCTGACAATCCAGTGGCCAAGAGTCACCTGCCAGGCCAAATGGCCTTTGAATAAAAAGACCTGGATCTATTAAATCTGGGGAGGCCATTAATAAGCACAAACAATCCTGACACCCCCATGATGCGTGTACACCTCTCCACTAAGGTCAAAGGTCATTCAACATAACTTAATTATGCACAAAGAAGATGGTGACATACTGACAAGCTGTGGCACGGCGTAATTTAGCAGAAAAATTTACATGTTGGGAAAAATAAGGGCACCTTAAAGACACAGGCACTTTCAAGCCATAAAAGATATAGGGCCCTATTTTTTAATGACCTAAAGCGCATTGTCTTACACACATGGTGAAAAATTCTTTTAGGGTGTGGCCAACCCACTTTCGCTAGTTTAATGGTGGAAAAATGGTTGCTGTGCCAGACGCATGGTCCAAAAGGTTCGTACTAAATCTTGTAATTAGTCATAGATGTCTTTGGGTCGTAACCTGGTATATACCAGGGTGTCATCTCCCATTCTTTTTAAAAGCCAGGGGTGCCTGCACCTTGGCAGATTGCTATTATAATGGCGGATTTGCCGGGTAGGAGAAAAGCACACTTCTCTGCAGAGGAAATGGGTCTGCTCGTGCACAAAGCGAAAGTGTGCAAACAGACCATACACAGCAACAGTATGATTCCACCAAAGCTCCAGGAAGAAGAAGGAGGAGGAGTCCCCCTCGATATGTTCCATGGCAAGTGGAAACCACGAATAGCGAACCCCATAAATAACCAGAGGCGGTCATTTCAGGTCCAGAAAGTAAAAATCCAAACCATGATTTTGTTTCAACCAACCAGTTGAGCATAAAGAGTCACAGTC
>JAODJU010000041.1:6286201-6296540 GCA_026776725.1 Gnathonemus echidnorhynchus
AAAAATTATTTTGGAAAAAAAACTGGGGGATGAGAAAAGGGGAAAGCTTTTTATTTTATTTTTGGTTAAAAACGCTTTTGTCTGGGCTTTATT
Organism: Gnathonemus echidnorhynchus; assembly: GCA_026776725.1. Lineage (NCBI taxonomy): Eukaryota > Metazoa > Chordata > Actinopteri > Osteoglossiformes > Mormyridae > Gnathonemus > Gnathonemus echidnorhynchus. Next base: position 6,286,295 of record JAODJU010000041.1, read on the forward strand.
TAGTTTAGGGTTTTCCCAATCGGCTGAGCGGGACCAAGGGCAGGCAAGAAGCCAAGTAACTGCATGTTCATAGAGACAGAGACAGAGCAGGCGGTGTCACGGTCAATCGGACTTTCATGCCGCTCCTTCCTTAAGAAAAGAAGCCTTAAACAGATTATACTGCTGTCTTACGATGGAGCCAAAAAAGACCCAGACCTACTAACACTTCTATAGCCTTGCTGTGCACTTAATATTCAACAAGGCAGAAGCATATTAAATTATGCAGACAAGAACAAAACTACACGGTCTCTCTGAAAATAGTCTCAGGGTTCATGCTTTGCATCATCTGTTTGAAGGAGAACTTCGAAAGATATGCTGCTCCCGACAGCCACAGAGGATATGAAGCCAGCCCTCATAAAAAATGTTTTCTGCAAAACATCCACCAATCTTCTACATACCTTGTTTTACCTGCATTTAAACAGAGCCGCATAATGATATAAAAATGTGGAATAAATCAAATACATACCCCCAAGTTTAACTGGAGTATGATCACAATGGCAAAAGAAAGTAAATGGGTTTTTCAAGAAATTTATGTGCCCTGGTGATGTAGCCTTTGGCTGCCACGCCCCGAACCTACAGCAGGGATGGGGGTGGGGGGGGGGGGTCGAGGCGTATTATTACTGCCTTCTGCACACACCTCGAAGATTCATGGCGCTCACCAACAGAACCCTGCTCCGGAACAGCCAGCATGGACCTTAGACACGGCCCATTTTAGTGACCATGAATCAGTCGTTACTGAGCTGCTGACTGCCCTGATATTAATGCGCTGGGACCCCACACTGTCTCAAAACTGGCCTGATATCAAAGACAAACATTCGGTGGGGAGTGGACCTTCAAACATTACCTTATAGTTGTCAATGCCCTCTTCTGCTCTGTTAAAGAAAAGAAAAAAAACATAAAAAATCCATGTTTATGAAATTTAAGAATGTCAATTAAGTCATCCACAACATCATCAACATCACAAAGGAAATTACAAATTAAAATACAGAGTTAATTAAAAGTCAGTAATTTAGAAAATAACGGTGACACAAAATTACAACCGACGGCAGGTATTATCAAGCGAAATTCACACACTATTCTTTAGTGAGTGCATGCAGATTACTGCTTCAACACTGTGGAAGATATCGACATGATGCTAATTGTATCCATCTCATGCATAGTAATTAATGAATAGTAGGCAGTAAAAGCATCGAGCAGCTATGTGTCATTGTGCGATCGTCAAATATCTATTAAAAATATGGATGGGGGCAGGTGACAAAGTGCTTGCTAATTAATGCGATGCCAGACACACCAGATGTAAAACTGCAATGTGTCTGAAAGCTCATCCTAAATCAATGGTCTTCAGCCCTGCCAAGGACATCAACACTGAAGCCAAGGACGCACATTCATTAAAGGTGGGTACAGGGCAGGACTGTGTTAAGATGAAATGCACATTGCACTTCACTGGCAGGAGATTATTCTAAAAGATCTAACGTCTCCTTCTTTAGGTGTCCTTAATTTTAAATGGTACAACTTTTCAATGGGGACCAACGATTTAGTTTTTTTAAGCATCCTACCCACAGTGGCATAAAAATCTGTTTTTAATTAAACAGAAATAAATGTTTACAATGGAAGACTTCAACAATTAGAGAAAACTTGATTTTTTTTTTGTCACCATGGCTCCATCTACTGGTTAACAGGGTATATGGCAGGTTCACGCCCAGGTACCCCCGAGGGGGCAGAGCAGCATGGGCGTTTTCAAGAAAGTGGGAGCTTTCCAAGCCACAATGGCCGACATTTTCTATCTGAATAGACCATCTGAGCTGGTCACACATATTGGTGCCAGTTGCCCTGGTGTAAGTTTACTGGGTGGGAGAACACAGCGATGATGTTGGACCACTTTCAGTGACACTAACAGTAAACCGTAGGCATATATCACAAGATAAGCACAAGGTACAGATTGCAAGAGAACTAGACGAATCAGCACATTTGGACACATCAGTCACAGACTAAAGAAGCTGCTTGGAAGAGCCGTGAAACGTTTCTACCTTAGAAGAGAGAAGTCCAGCTGCCATGACTCAACCACCCGATGAACCATAACAGTCTTTTCTAAACTATATTTTAGCAAAACGATTTGAAAGACAGATGATGTGTTTTCAACCTGTGGCCCAGCATCGTCACCTAATTCATAGAACATGAAAATATTAAAGGGTTCCATATTGATGATGTATTTGATTTTCTTCTTTCATATTTACTCTCTTAGTCTTCCCCTTTTTCTGTTTTTATGATGTAGCGATGGATTACAACACACCCATGTAAAGTGCCTTATTTTTGGTCGCTATATAAAAATGAATTGAATTTATTTGAATTTGTGTAACGGTGCCCCTAGCCTCTGGTCTAATTATGAAGTTTATTACATTTTTTTCTCACAGATGAGCAACAAAGAGAATACAGAATTATTATAGGATGCCACCTGGGACTCTGCTCACGGCCAACAAGTAGCAGAGGAAAGGCGCTCACTCACCCCACAAACTCCAGCACGAGCGAGACGTCCAGCTCGGATGGGATGGTGAACACCGACTGGGCCAGCGGGCTCTTCTTCTGCTTCGGGGCCTTTGCGGAAGCCACAGGAGAAGGAGCCACTGCAAGTGAATACACAGATCGCCAGGAAAGGGCAGCCGCTCAAATTTAATAATATGTTTCCAAAAAATAAAAGCGTCTGAGACGTAATTAAATAATAATTAATACAAATGTCGAGGACCTGTCACAATGCCTTCAGTGATAAATCTTACAATATTTAACCACCAGAGAGTGAAGCACTGGTTCATCATTGTGTTATATGCTGTAAGTATAATTCAATTCTACGAAACTTAATCACTTTATAAGCAGTTGGAAAATGGATGGATGAATGGATGGATCACTTTATAAATAACGAATACGATAATATCCTCACCAGGTTTTGGCACCTCAAGTCCTCTTTCTTTGTAAAAACTTTGCATTCTTTCTCTTTCTCCTTGAAAAACCAAAATATATATATATAAATGAGAAAGAAGATGTGAATGGCATGTAACCAGAAATTACAAACTCAAAATTGATTTTTTTAAAACACAAGGTAAATTTCAGTACGCACTTTCTTCCAGATGGGGGATCATCTTGAAGACAATGTCCTGCAGTTGTCTGTCAAGTCTGAATAGGAGTATAAGAGTTTCCTTAAAAAAATCACTGGCATGACATCCACGCAGTTAGCAATGGCCGCCGCTACCTACTGCTCTTCTGCCACCTTGCATGTCACATATTTGACCATGTTACAAAACGCTACTGTACCTGATATTGTACAGTGGCTGCGTCTGATGCACGACAATGTTGCAATTAGGACATCTATTGCTGTAAAAGAAGTGCTTGACGATGCAGCTCTTACAGACTAAAACAAAACACAGTTAAAAGCCATTAAACCCAGAAACACATTCCTTTTTACTTAGAACCTGCACACACGAAAAATCCAAAAGGTTTACATTTAAAACGTTGCTATTTCAGTCCTGCTCCTGTGTAAACACACTAGGACAAGTAGTTAAATATAGCAACAATTTTTAAGAAACCAACACAAAATGCACAATTTGAAAGAACTGGACTTTTAAGGAACATCTAGGGGTTTGCAGGTTATTTTTGAGATGCCATACTTATACTACACAGGACTCAGCGTTGTGCCCTCTGCTGCCTGGCATAGGTTCCAACCCGTCTCCCCCCCGGCCCCAACCCACCCAACCCGACTCTGAACAAACAATTAGAAAAACGATGGCCGGACAGATGATTCTCCAATACGAGTCATTCGTTTGCTTTAAATCTGAGCAGGCACAGATTATACGGAGCACAAAATGGCCTAAAGCACAGACTTCCAAAGACGGCCTTAGATTAAATCCACTCACATGTGTGCAGGCATTCAGTGATGGTTGTGGCTTCTATGAAGAATCCCTTACAAATAGTGCAGCAAATGTAGGGGAACAGCTCTACCAAAGACAAGGAGTGCTGCAAGACAGGCTGTTTATAAGACACTCAGACATGACAGGGTACTCTTTAACTCCATCACACAAAAGAGCCACCTACGGCCTGCAGGACCCTGGGACTTGAACCTATAACCAGTGTTGGGGAAGTTACTCACAAAAGTAATTTCAGAGAGGTGGAAAGTTCGGGTCTAGAAAGTACAAATCCAGACCGAGGTTTGTTTCAACCAACCAGCTGAGCACTCTGTGACTGTGACTCTTTATACTCAACTGATGGGTTGAAACCAAAACTGGGTCTGGATTTGTACTTTCTGGACCTGAACTTTCCACCTCTCTCCGTAATGGGTTACTTTTGTGAGTAACTAACCCAACAGTGCATATAACATTCAGCTAGTCAGTCCACAGTCTCAACCACTACTTCAGCTCCATATTTAGTCTAATGGAATTGTGAAATTACTATTTCCAGATACCTGAGAGGTATGTAAAAATACTGTCAATTGCCTTTTTGACATTAGAGCAACTGGATCCAAATGGACTTTTGGACACCTTAATCATTCTGAAATTATCACCTAATGAAATGTGTGGTACAAGGCAGGTAATATTTGTGATACAAACTAAATGTTATGAGATGTAAATTCTCCTGAAATTTCCATTAGGGTCCATACCACTTTTGTTCCTGGGACTTCCTACTATTCTCCTGCAGCACTACAATTGTAAAACACCAGTCTATGTTTCAGGTATGACAAGGGGTCACCTGCCATTTTACCTCGTCGGTCCCATCATTTGAGCCGAAGGCCTGCGACTCCTCGGAGCTGCTCGGTCCGGCGCGTCGCTCCCAGGATGTACAGGGACGGGGGAAGCCCTCGACGCCCGCCTCCACCTCCTCAGCCTCCGCGTCTCCAGCCTCCGCTTCTAGGTCCATGGCTTCCCCGGTGGTGTCCTTCCCCGTTACGCCGCTCGGGCTCTCCGGCGGGTCACCGCGAAGAATCTGCTCGTCTTTCGCTTCCATCCCGTCTCACTTTGTCGCCGTCGTCTGGGGCGAAGTGTGAAACAAACTGACAGCCGGCGCCGCGGCAACAGGTGCGCGTGGCACCAGGACAACCGCGGAGGAAATATGGACTTTGTAGTTTTTATTCCGCTCCCGTTTTTGACAGGGTTGATATTTTTAAATTAGTTATTCCAGACATCCTTCGACATATTTACAAGACTTCGGCATATTTAACATAAAAACAATCAACCAACTTCACACCGCATTTGACACATCTACGGCTCAGCGATAAACAGCATTTGCAAGGCAGCGGTGGACATCTAGGTCAAAACCCACCATATTAAGTTTAAAAGCCCAGTATGATACTTGTTCTCTGCTCGGCTTTTTGACACACAAATATAATTCAGAATATTTATTGTATCATACATGTAGTGTTTTCTGTCACAAGTTTACAACCAGCTATCATTTGCAACATCCCTAACGTAAACTCCATGTCGACTGTCGCAAAATTCTATGCGCTGTCGTAAATACTATGGTTATAGATATGGTACTGTATATGGAAGACGAGCAACCGTGAGTTACATAGCTGCATGAGTCTTTACTTGTTCTTGCGTGGAGAAATTTGATTATATCAGTGGTTGCTGTTTTAATGAGCACGCGAGAAATTGACCACCAAGTGCGGATCGATTCATTGTTTCATATCTCTTATGTTTATGGACACGGCATACTTATGTTTTGGTTATATTTATTCTTACAGTTTTTTATATTCACGTAGTCCCTATCCCAAAAAGGGGCAATGAATATGCAAAAAATTGTGGCCCTGGCGAAAAAGAAACTTAAAACGCCGCTAGGATTGTAGATCGTAGGTTTCAGGTTATCATATCAAGACTTCGACGCAGTTCAAGACCCACGATTCGTGCGCTGTTCAGGTTTTATTTTGTATGTGGTAACTAGAAGTGTAATCCAAAGGTAAAATCCTTCAGCGATAATCTTATTGCGATTATCCTAATTTAGTTAACAATTCGATATAATCATTTCAAATGATAAAAATATAACATCACAACCAAATATAATGAATTATTAATGCCAATATGACCGAATTTAAACAACAATCTTATTCACTACCTTAGGAAAAACACTGCATTAATAATTAACGCCGCTGTTGTGTAAATACTGTACGTTAAAGTGAACAAACAATTGTCTTAGGCTTTGGTGATGCTATAGGAGTGGCCCTGGGTATACTTGTTCAGACATCGGTTCAATAAAATAAAAATATTTATTAAATCATAATTGATGTCAATGATCAATCTTTGTTCAGTCCATGATCCCACCCACACTGCTTGAAAATGGTTGCAGTTCAAAATATACCAACTGAATCGGACAATAAAACAGAAAAATCACACAAGGCTAAGTTGTGTATGAATACTTTAGCTGTCGGAAGGGTACCTTTCCCATCTCCTACAGGCACATCCAGCAAAGCGACGGAACCCTCCAAGATGCCGGCGGCCAATGATCAGGGGACTTCAGCAGCTGTCCTGCAGCTCCCCAAGAAAAATAATCTCCAGAGATTCCTACCAATTGCTGAAGAGGCACCTTCAAGAGCAACAAAACAGGTTTGGAACACCATCCAGGAACACCTCTACAGGAGAATCCAGATGGGTTACCAGTGCAGCCAAAGCAGAAAAACTTGCTTACAGCTCCGCCATTGGTAGATGGTGTCAGTTTAGTTTATGTTTTCTGGGAAGAGTGATCTAGCAGATTAAGGAAACTCCATACTGACAGGAAAGCAGTGTAACAGGTGTTCTGAGAGCTGCTCAGGGAGCCTGATATTGAGGTTCCCCTTGACAATGAGGATGAGGAAACTGAAAGCGAAGATGAAAAGCCAAAGAAAAAGAAACTAAAATATAATATTATATTTCTACACCAACATGAAAATCATCTGAACATCATTTTCTTTCACGGCCCAAGATTCTTGCACAGAACTGTACCTTTTGGGACACTGAAGTCCATGTAATGGTACATATGTGGTATTAATGATGTGCTGCTGAACTCCTTGATTGTCTTTTAGAATTCCTTTTCTTGAGCTAAAGGACTCAGACAGGGTCCTGAGCAGAGGTGGAGATTTCAAGTCCAGAGTAAAAATTCAGACCAGGATTTTGTTTCAACCAACTAGTTGAGTATGAAGAGTCACAGTCACAGAGTACTCAACTGGTTGGTTGAAACAAAATCCTGGTCTGGATCTGTACTCTCTGAACCTGAGAGCTTGCCTTTCATCTGCTTTTACTCATTTCTCAGTGCAGACAAGGTAAACAAATAATATATATATGGAGCTTTTTATGACAATGTAAGCAAAACAAATTATGTAAAAACAATGAGTGAGACAGAGTGTAGAAACAGTAAGTTTATGGAGTACATTTTCTCAAAATGTCCTCTTTTTATTCGCAGGGTGTGACTGCTGTTGATTTCACAGTTGATTCCAGTCTGACAGCAGGCAGCTCTGCAGATTCCACCATGTGTGTGGCGTGTCACACACAAGATACTGCGCTCTGTCAGGCCAGCTGCAGGTGGGTTGAGGCCACGGTCAACAAACAGCACCAGTGAGGTCCAGTAGGTCTGTTACACGAGGCTGAAGGCAACAAATAATCATTCACTATGCATAACCTGTTTAAGATCAGCCTTCCCACGAATATCTGCTGACACTGTGAATCAACCGTTTGAATTTTGATTTGGTCAGCTGCTCACTGATGCTGTATTTGTACTAGATTTGAGCTTGACTGACAAAGTCTGATGATGACTGGAAAGGATAATGGACAAAAAAGACGGCAAGTGAGTCTAAGATGTGATATGGAGACAGTGGCCCTGTATATGGAGTAAACTTCAGTCCCGACAGGTAAGGAAGCCGCACGAATCTTCCATGTTGCATTAAGAGGATTTATCACATAAAGGGGAAACCCACCAAGAAAATGATTCTCATTTTATACACCACAGAACAATTGTATTGTATTATATGCCATATAAACAACAAAACAGCTCTACCTTAATTCCACCCTTTATGTTATTATATATTTGAATACTGATTTGTATTAATCATTTATGGAACTTTTCCTGATATCCACATCAGACTGTATTTATTATTGTATTGTTTAGTGTGTCTGGTCCTTTATGTTCTTGGCCATGATGCTTATCGGAAAAAAGTACACTTTTGAGCTGGGATGGAGAGGGTCTGTCTCAACTCCAATTGAATATTCATTTTACGACCTGAATACAAATGCCACGAATTTACCTTTTTAGATGTAACATGCTTTAATACTAATGTCAACAGGTTCCATGGATAATTCAGTGCGATTGTGGGACTCAAAGTACGAGGACATAGAAACTGAGAATTTTACAGCCACGACTGGTCATGCCCATTTACCCGAGAACTCCCAGGATCTCCTGCGGAACATATACGACAAGATCAACGCCTGTCATTCATCTACATTTCACACACCTCAATCTACGTCTGGATGCAGGTGCTTATAATCCCCAGACTTGAAGATACAGTGTAAAAACTTACATTCAGTCCTAAAAAGAAAATGGCAAGCCACCCCACAAGTGGTTTGAATTTACTCTTTTTCCTCCACATTCTGATTTACTTTTGAGATACTCCTCTTTTCAATGACTTCTGTTCATAGCCATTTTTAATCTATTTTACCAAGTTTGTGAAAGTGTGTATAGTCCTGAAAGAGGGATGTTATGTAAATAAAGACATTTTTTATGTTGGGTATCAATTTATTCTGCAACTGAAGAGATCAAAGCCATACATCCAGTCACCCTCACCTTGCTCTATACAACAGAGCACAGACAGGACAACCTGTGAAAAGGAAGGGGGGGGGGGGTTAAATAATTAACACCAATCCAAGAATTGTACATCTTAACCAAACTAAAGCACCATGCCATTCTGAAAGACTAATTCAGAAAAAAACGTTACGCATGCAAGAGGGAATTGCTCACTTATCTACAATTACTTACCAATATTCACTTTTCTGCAATTTGCTTCTGTTTCTTAGGCTTCAGTTTAAAGTAGAGGAAAATTGCAGCAAGCCCCGCATATGTAGCCAGGACACACTAAAACATGCAATGAAAGCAATTATTTACTACACAGAAAACAGCTGTAGGAGAGAAGTTAGAACACAAAGGTTTCAGCCTTATCTGCGTTATTACACATGTAAAACATTCAATGGAGCAAAGCAGACATTTGTATCTAATGTGTATATTTTAATAAATATTGGGAGTAAACAGAAAACGTACATTTTTCCTTCCCTGGAGGGTATATGAATTGAAGTACTTTGAGAAACCAGTAAACTGGTGTTGAGATCCAGCATCGTGCCCTGCCATGGTGAATACGGCCTCTGTAGTATAAACGACATAAGAAGTAATGTAAAAAAAAAAAAAAAACTCATCTCATAAATATTTTTTCTTTAAAAATGAGCTGAAACTGCATATCATTTGCTCATTTATGTAAAAAATTATACTATCGTATCTATGACATTAACCAACCACTGCAGAAACATGACATAGATGTGAAAGGCCCTGTTAGCAAAGGTGCAGCTCTTAGTTATAGCTAGCTAACGAGATAGCCATGGTCAGCGAGTTCGTTGCAGTTTTACACAAGTTGAGGATGTCATAAACGCCTTACTTTAGCTTATTTTTCACACATTCAAAACAACCAGTATGATCACCGTTTTGCACCGTGATTAGCCGATCGGCTATCTGGATGCTATGTAATCAGTGAGACAAGATAAATCCACACATCGTCCGATTTACTGCAGTCAAATAAAAAAATGAACACTATAAAACGCAAATAAATATATGCAGAAGAAGTATGCTTGTCAAACCTCCACAAAATAAATGAATCCATACCTACTAGTCGATCTCCTCTTCAGCCTGACAGTATGTCCTTCATAAAGCGGTTAAGGAAACTGTGAAGAGGAAGTCCCGCCTTTTGTGACATGACTAATTTGCATGATATGTGATAGGCGCATAGGAAAACTCTTCTGTCAATCTATTGGTTAAAATGAACGTCAATCAACAGTTATGCCCTAAAGAAAGATAAACGCCAATCATTTGAATAATTCCTTTTTATTGGTTACAGACCTGCGTTTCCGTTGTAAATAGGAAGCCGGCATAGATATCAACACTAGATGTCGCGTCCAGCCTCTCAGCATGCGTTAATACCGCCGCCATATTGGGACGGGGTTCC
>JAODJU010000041.1:6296640-6316992 GCA_026776725.1 Gnathonemus echidnorhynchus
GGTACCTGTAGTTTGGACCTGGTAGTGAAATTAAGTAGGGTTTGGTCTGGCCAGTGTTTGGATGGGAGCCCAGTTGTATTGTTGGTCTGTTTGGTATATTTTGGAAAATGTAGGGGTGATGTCTCCCCTATCGGGGGAGAGGGGCTTGAACGCTGGTCCTTGGCTTTTAAGGCAGCAGTGCTAACCACTGTGGTAGGTAACTGATGTATTTGCTTTCTTTAGGCTCCAGCTCACATTCTCAGTGTTTCAAGTTGTCAGCAAGTACCTGCTGTTTGGACCTGGTAGTCTGTGTGAAGCTAAGATGTTCATCTTTCATATTAAATGTTAAAAAAAAGTATTTTCCTTGTCTGGAAAATGTATTGTGTATAGTTCGTTGTCTATCGTCTCTACAAATCTATACAAATGCCCGTTGCTTTGGATAAAAGCTTCTGCTAAATGCAGAAAAATGTATGAGTGGTAGCGCTACGTACGGGGCTTATCATGGAGATTGCCAGGGTTTTTAAGTTAACGTTGCTGGCCTTTTTTGTGGTGTTTGTATTCGCATTGTTCTGCATGTAGTAGGAGTGTGATTTTTTGTTTCGAATGGAAAAAATACCTATATGCGCATTATATTTTGAACGTAAAAGTAGGCTATGTTAACAAAAACCGCTTCGCCATCATTTTACTCGCGGCTCGCTCGTAAATACATGTCTGACATTAATAAGGAAACAAGAAAATAAAAATCGCTTCTCAAATTTGCGAATTTATAATTCTTTGATTCTGTTTGCCACCTTGGCCCTGATAGATGTTCATTCATTTAAAAGGAGCTCTACCCCGTCCCAAGATGGCGGCTCTGTTGACGCATTCGCTCCCATAGACGGCTGTATTCAACGCGACATCTAGTGTTTATCTATGGGAAGCCGGCAACAGAAAAATTCCGCCCCTTGAGGAAGGAACATCCGATTGGTTGGTATTTTTTCATTACGCTAGGCGGCGCCGTTTATGCTGTTTAGTTACTTCCGGGGCACGCACGTGTGGATTCTTGATTTCAATGTGCGTTTTGCGGGTAGAGGGTGAAGGTAGGTAGTATATTTATTTTTCTTAACAGCTGTATACAGATTTAATGTCTTGAAATTATTTATGTTTGTAGGACATTTTGTCATGGACGTTTCGGTTATGGTTTATTGAATTACTGCAGTACTGTATTGATCCGGTGTTTTTCAGAGTTTCAACTAGAATATCGATCGTATTTAGCATTGTCACGATTGTGCATCAAATCATTGCTGTGATTTAGCAACCATGTTACGTTTAGTGTCACATGTAGCGTAAGTTTCTATATGAATTATACTTAAAACGAAAAAATTGGTTAAGTTGTAACCAAAATCTGCAAGTCAAGTGTCCAGTCAGATATCCAGTATTGCGATCACAAATCGTACATACAATGATACATGACTGCTGTAAACTGCATCTTAGTTCTCATTATTGCGAATACGATAATATCCCTGATTTTTTTCCCAACCCAAAAAGTGTAACATGGCATCGTTAGAAGAGGATTTCCCACGCGGGGGGACTTCAAAGAAGACCGCTAAAAGTAAATCAACTGTCGAGCGCATTGAAGTGGATAACTTATTCCAGGTAGGTTTATGAAAAGAGCGTCTCTATATCAGTTGAAATAAAGAAAAGAAAACTGATACATCATCTTCTTCACTTGCTTAGGAACATGCAGCTTTAACTTGCACTTGTAGCTGGTTAATTGAAGAAAATGACATGCATAAACATTTCCATTTGTCATGTCTTTCAATCGCATCTTGTATGTAGTTACACTTTCCTTACGTCATCCTCGGTTACTGAAGCCTCACTTTTTGCGAGTGCTTGCGGTGTTACTTATGAAGCACAGATTTTTTTCAAAATCTAGGCGTCTTTGAAATGCATTTTCAATTATCTTTAGGAGGATGATGGTGAAGGCTAGTTTTCATATGCTTTCCCTTATATTCAAGTTGCCACAACGTTTTATCTATGCCAAGACATTTGCATAGCTTGCACTTAGTTTCTGTTGCAGTTTAGTAATTAATACAACTGAATACACTGAAGTATGACTGGTTGAATACATTCCTGACAGCTAACCTGACTTTTGAGATGAGAACTCGGTGGCCTTTATGTCCGTGGTATTAAGCTGCTCGCTGCCATTTTCTTTCTGAAGGCTAAATGATTCTGTTGTTCCTCACAGATATGTGAGCCAGAAGTAAAAAAACGAAAGTCGGCCAAAGGCGACACAAAGGGTGCGAAGAAGCAAAGGATCGGCAAAGAGAGCTCGCTCAAGCTCAACACAGCAGAAGCCACAGATATCCTCCGTTTTAAGGCAAGTGTATGAAACCTGCGCATTGAAAATAATTGTTTACCAACTTCTGTATGCTTCGAGACCCCGTTTCCTTGTGTCACGAAGGAAGTGGATGAAATTACATCTTTCTAATCTTGCGTTTTCAGAACATCAAAGTCGGAACCTTATTTTTGGGATGTGTGAAAGAAGCCACTGACTTCCAGGTGACTGTCAGTCTTCCAAATGGTCTGAAAGGATTCCTCCCTGTGGGCAACATCTCAGCATCCTTTACAAAGATGCTTAGCAGTCAGCTGGAGATGGAAGACAGCCTGGAGGTGAGGACTGCATTTGCTTTGCTGTGTTGTTTTATAATGTAAAATTAGAATACAGAACCCAACCGCACACTTATTTTGGATTTTCTGCAGGAGATATCCTCACTGCCCAGCCTTTTTCCTCCGGGAAAGTTGCTTCGGTGCGTTGTGTCTGGTCTGGAAGCCACTCAGAAGGGACATACGAGCGTCAGGCTGTCTATTAACCCAAAGGAGGTGAACAAAGGATTCACCCCTGAATCCCTAAAAGCTGGAATGGTGAGTCTGGGCAGACAATGTCAGGTTCCTCAGTTCTGGTGGCATGCTTTCAAGAACCCGCTGAGAAAATTTGGGCGTAGACCAATGGAAACTTGTCGATTACAGTATTTCTATTGATCAGGGGATCTGCCATCTTGGTATCTTTACTACACATGTAATGAAAAAGGTGGAGATGGGGGCTGTATATAATGCTTTCTGTAGATGGAAAGCTCAGGAGTTTTATGACCCTCCTAGTTCGTTTCTGTGCTAATGAGCCCTGCTCCTGGTCGTAGACGCTCAGCGGATGCGTGGAGAGCATTGAGGATCATGGTTTTCTCGTTGACATTGGTGTGAGTGGAACCAAAGCTTTCTTGCCAAAGGGAAAGGAGTTGAAAGGCAGTACGAAACAGGGGGGTAAGTACAGATACGACTTGTTAACCTACATCTAATAAGTTATATTAGCCACATGTACGTGCGGCTGTTTTCTGTATTAATGGTAGTAAAATTTAATCTCATGCATAAATCAATGCTTGAGGGAATGTTCATTTTCTTGGATTGGCTACGATCATGTTGGCAATGCATATCTTTCAATGACGTGAGAAGTACGGGTCCCATGTGCCGTTTTGTAATCTGATGAGAATGTTCATCTACTGTCTTCTACTATACACTCTTGTTTTTGGCACAGGGTTCAAGGTGGGCCAGCACGTGGACTGCGTTCTGAAGGAGGTTAAGAACGAGGGCCGCATTGTCCTCCTGGCCACCACCTCCTCTGCCGTCACCCAATCCTGCGCCGAGACCCAGCACGGCTGGACTCTCCGGAATCTTCTCCCGGGGCTGATGGTCAAAGCGCAGGTCCAGAAGGTACGTGGCCTGGGTTATTCCTCGTCGTCGTTACTGTTGCTCCTCCCCTGCCCTCTGCTCACGTGCATGATTGTTCCAGGTGGTCCCTAAATTGTCCCTATATTGAATCCAGTTTGTTGGGGTTTCAGTGCACACATAAAAAATTATGTGGTTTTCAGAAGTGTTTGATATCTCCTTGTTTGTTTCTTTATATCATTCCCGTGTCCTCAGTGGATTAGGGTTAGTCGTCCCCACGTCTGAGGTGAGCATTTTCCCCCTGTCATTTAGGTGGGCAAACACGGGCTGTTTCTGGAATTCCTCTCCTCCTTCTCTGGCACGGTGGACTTCCTGCACATGGATCGCGACAAAGCCTCCAGCTACAGCCCTGGAGAGACTGTAAGCCCCCCCCCCCCCCAACCAAGAAACACACTGCCTTCTCTCTTTTAGGACCCTTTTGTCGCTGTAACGTGCTTTGTCTGCAGTTTGGGGTATCTTAGCAGCCTTTAATTTGCTGTTTGTTTGCTGTTTTGTTTGTTTTGTTTTTGTCTTTTAAATGATTTCAATATCTCATTTAAATCTGTCCTTCTGCCTTTGTAACACACTTTGAATTGTCTTGCGTCTGAATACATAAATAAAGTTGCCTTGCCTTGCAGTTGAAGGCCCGCGTGCTGTACGTCGAGCCCTCCTCGCGGTCCATGGGGCTGTCCCTACGCGAGCATCTCCTCAACCCAGGTCCGCTGTTGGAGCCTGTCACCAGCGACCTCATCGGCGAGGTCTTTGAGGACTGCAGGATGACATCCTTACATCCAACCTCTGGGGCCATTTTGGAGCTGCCTGAGAAGATGGCGGCCTTCGTGCATGTGAGTTGCTGTCCCCCCGCCCCGTACAGATGTGTCCTTGTGTACCATTCCAGTTTCAAAGCTAAACTCCTGGGGGACCTGGCTCTCCTTATGTGTATGTGAGTCTTAAGCTCCTGCTATAGTCTTGCTCTGAAAGTAGAAAAATGACATTAGCATGAATGATTGGGAAATATACTGTTAGACTTTAAAGCTTTTTTTCCATGCATGAACTCCGGGCTTCTTCTGGAGAATCAGGTCCACACGTTTGGTAGATTTGCTCTTTCAGAGGTGGGATATAACTGGAGATTGTCTATGTCAGATGCGTTCGCACCCACTGGAAACACTCCAGCTGGTTCAGGCGAGGGGCGGAAGCATGCAGGAAGCAGGGCATGATGGGAAAAGCACACTGGAAATCGCGCTATTTTGTTTACAGCACATCCGAGATGTTTGCTGTTCCACCTGCGCCTTAGTTCGGATTATACCGTGGTCATGTACTTGGTTTATAACTTGACCGTAAATTGTTTGTACTGACATAATTTTCTGTCTGTTTGTATTCTTCTGTTTTCACGCCTGTTGCATGATAGAAACATCATCAACGTGCCTCCTCGCTCACGGTGAATTCTCTAGACCGTTTCCTGCTCCATTCACACATGGGGGTCATTCAGAAATTTCCCAGACTTTCTACTAGGGACCTAGCAGGGTGAAGTCTGTTTAATGTCGCCTACGACTGATTCAGACATTTGTGTTCATACATATGGCCCCTCTTGGCAACGTCTAGAAAAGTTCTGGGGGGGTGGAGTACATGTCTGAAAGGGCTTTAAAATGAGAGCCTTACCAGACAGCTGCTCTCCAACATGCCATGCAGTAATATTTCGCCGGTAAGCGAGCAGGGTTTGTGCGTACTGTTTATCAGTTCCAATCAAGGAATGAAATACCTCTTGGGAGATTATGACAACATGCTAGCCATTTAGTGATTGGTCGGAGTCTGTAACCCCCCCCCTCCCCTTGATATGTGATGTTTTAGAAGCAGCACTTGAAGGACATTGGTGAAACCTTCACCTCTGACCAGAACATGGCCAGGTCGTCTCACACCTGCAGGATTCTGGATTTCAGCCCTCTGGAGCAGATGCATACAGCCACACTGCGCAGGTGGGCAGCTGGCGCAGTCGACTGCCTCTCTGATCCCTTTCAAGTTTCTAAGTCTTATTTATTTTGCATTATCTTGTGTTATTAATTCTTAGATGAGAAATAGCCTGTATCCAGTTTTTTTAGTTATGAAATTCTAACTATGGTTAGAAATGTGTTATGTGCCTAATTGGAATTTCTTCTGCTTTGTAGGGCCATCGTAGATGCAATGTTTCTCAGATATCAGGATTTCCAACCTGGACAGTTGGTAGAGGTGTGTGAAATCTCATTGCATATATGTAACGTTGGAGTTCCAGTCCTAGGTTGTCATTCCCTGCTGCAAACCCCCCCTACCCCATCCAGGGCACGGTGTCCTCTCTGCTGACCTTCGGGGTCATCGTGGAGTTGACGGACTACATCAAAGGGATGGTGCCCAGGATTCACCTGGCCGATGTAGTGCTCAAGAACCCGGAGAAGGTGTACAAAGTGGGGAGCAAAGTCAAGTGTCGGGTCAGTTTGCTTATTGGCGCGTCTAAGAAATTAGCCGTAAACTCCTGAACGGTGATAAGAAATGGGAGGATTTCAGGTTAAACGTATGTCTAGAATGCAGCTGTCCCCCCTGGGGGTTACCCTCCAGTCCGTATCGTAAGACCCAAAGCCTTTCCCCCAAATCACCGGAAGAGTGTTCAGCCCTAGAAATGAATGATTTCATGTAATGTGTTTTTGTTTTTTTAAAATAAACTTTTTGTAATTTTTTGTGGCTGCATTTCATAAAACCTTTGATCCTGACCAGGTCTGCATGATGTTTCGTTTCGGCGTTGTCATCACGATGTGCGCATGCGCGATACTCATACCGTATTTGTTGCTACTGCTTTGTGTCTGACACAACTCAATTGCGCACAATACTGGTAGATAAGTTCTATTTGGTTATAGTTTATTTCAGCTAATTTCATCTCGTTGTTTCATAAATATTGCACTGTTACTCGCAGTAATGTCACATATCGCGATGTGATATCGTGCCGCCCTAATCCTGAGCAGTATAAACATTTGGTGGATGGATGGTCGTGGTTTTTCATAGTGAAGCTCACAGTTGTCCTTTGCGGCACCGTTGGTCGTGTTGCGCAGGTGCTGTCAGTGGACCGCGTTTCACAGAAGCTGCTTCTGACACGGAAGAAGACCCTCCTGAGCTCCACCCTGCCCCTGATCAGCAGCTACTCCGACGTGCGAGTCGGCCAGGTGTCGCACGGCTGGATCGTCAGCGTGCAGAACTTCGGCTGCATCGTCCGCTTCTTCGGCGACGTGAAGGGGCTGGTTCCCGTCGGAGAACTGAGCAGGGAGCCGGTGTCTGTCCCGCAGAGCCTTTTCTACATCGGCCAGGTCTGTGCCCCTGCAGGCGGGGGTGCCCCTTCCGTACTGTTGCTTGTTTAGCTCGGGGTTGGTCTGAGCAGAACATGTCCCGCCTTTTGGTGGGTTCTCGTTACAGGTCGTCAAAGCGAAGGTTCTGTCCTGTGATGCCGCTCAGGAGAAACTGCTGCTGTCCTTCAGGACCGTGGCGGATAAGGAGAGCCAGGCCGCCCAGAGGTTCAGCTTTGAAACTGGAAAGGTACGCACGGACACATCTGTACGGGTACCTGAAGCTGTTGGCAGCTCCCGTTCAATACCAAGCGGTAGTATGCACTAGATGGTGATTTTTTATTTTTTTTTTTACACTTTTTCACAAGAATTTTTCATTTTAGACTGCATATTATTTGGCTTTTTAATATTACAATTTTAACTACCTTCATTAGGAAAAGTGTTGGGGATTTTTATTTATTTATATATTTATTTTTAACTTAATATTTTTGTGACTTGTCTCTAAATACTAGTTACAACTTATACTTTAGTGCAGTGTTTTCCAGTCCGATCCTCGGGGACCCACAGACAGTCCATGTTTTTGCTCCTACCAGGAGCTGGGAGGGAGCAGAAATGTGGACTGTCTGGCAGGGAGCTCGGAGGGAGCAAAAACATGGTCCGGCTGTGGATCGGTCCCCGAGGACCGGATTAGGAAACGGTGCTTTAGATGATATGCACCTATGAATATGTAACCTTACATAGTCCTAAGAAAATGGCACTGGGATGAATCTCGCCTGAGAGGTTGGACGTGTGATTGATTCTCGGTGCTTTTTTGTCAAACGGCAGGAAGTGGAGGCCAAGGTGTTGAGGAAGCACCTCGAAGGCCTGGAGGTTTCCATCCTCCCTGAAGATGCCCCTGCTTTCCTTCCCATAGGCCATCTGTCTGATCACATGTCCAACTGCTCTCTGTTTTGGGGGGCTTTGAAAGAGGGAGACACCCTCTCTAACGCAGTTAGCCTCAGGACCAACAAATCCAACACCGTATCCTTTGCTTGGCACTGTCTCTCGTGGCTTTTTCTGTAAATAATTTAGCATGTGTAGGTTAGCGTAGTTTCATGCTTTAGCCCAGGATGAACCATACTGGGTTTTACACTCACCGTCAGGATGCTTCCCTAACCGTCTTCGAAAGATTCTAACCCAGAAGCCCCTCGTGAAGGCCGCCATCACAGACGGCCTGGTAGCCAAAGAGTTCTCTGACATCCAGGTGGGGATGCAGCTCGTGGGCTGGATCAAGGACATCATGCCATACGGGGTCTTCGTGGAGTTCCCCTACGGCCTCGTGGGCCTGGCGCCCAAGTCCGTGAGTATACCACCAGCCGCTAGCTTAAGCGTCGTAACATAAGCCGTGACCGTAGTCTTAACGGAGTTTTTAAAAGTGATTCTCAAATTTTTTGGAAGACCCTGAGTTACGTACTGATTCAGCGGGAACTCGGGGTGAGGTGGTGACGTGTTCGTATTTGGTGCTGAAAACATTTTCGGTAGATTTCGGAAATGGGGTCTTTAGCGTCCGTGCAGTTGCTGGCTGAGTATTTTTGCTATGTGCACAAAGGGTCTGTCTTTCAATGGATTGTATCACTTATCTTTGATTATTTAAAAGGCCACCTTTTCTTAAAATGTAGGTGTTGCCATGTAACTAGCCGCACTCTGCAGTCTCTTTGAGATGTTTGGAAACAGTTCTGTGGGGAGATTCAGAGAAACTTTGCACTTACGCATTAACTGAAGTCACTAGACGAATTAAAGACCTTCACAACACTGTATAGATATAGCAGTGTAGGTTAACTGTTCACTGATGGTGTGTTCATGCTGTTTCTGTAGGCTATGAGTGATAAGTTTGTCAGCAACACCGAGAGCTTCTTCCAGAAAGGCCAGACGGTGGCTGCCAAGGTCACCGACATGGACAAGGAGAAATGCAGGTTCCTCCTCTCCCTAAAAGTGTCGGAAGTCTGCTTTGAAGAAGGAGATTCCCGGAGAAGGCTTGTTCAGGGCCTGCAGGAGAGGAACGCCGTGGCAGAAATGGTGGCTGCCAAGGGTGAGACTGGCGCTTTTCCACCACCACCAAGAACTGAGCCGGATCCGCAGAGACTGTTTTCCATTGCAAATTTTGCAAGCCTTACCTGAGCCGTAACCACGGTGACATGGCCCTGCTGCTAGTCGAAAGCGTGACTGAACCAAGCTGGTTGCATCACCACCATCTGATTGGTCAAAATGCACAGAGACAAAGAACCGGTTATCTGTGTCAATATGATGTGTTACCAGTAACTCAGAACTTGAAAATTTCCAGCCTCCTACTTGTAATAGTATTTATTGATGGTGTTACAGCCACTGGGTAAATATCCTGTCTCCTACCTCCTTCTCCTGCTAGATCCTGACCTTCTCCAGTACCTTCGCCCTTTGGCAGTAGGGCAGAAGCTGAAGCTGGCTGTTGACGCAGTGAGCAGCGACAAAAGTGCCACATTCGTGAGAGAAGGACTAAGCGGCGTCAGCATAGTCGCAACTCCGGACCATCTGAGCGGTAAGATCAGAGTGTTTATATTCGACAAGTGCTTTTCAAGGAATGTGTCTGCAGTTGGTGGGAGACCCTTCCAGCACAGAGCTACAATAGTTCAATTTTATGGATTTGGTGTTTGATGGTTATTTTTTGCTGTAGGTGTGACATTGACCTCGGGGCAGAAAGTGACAGCCGTTATACTCCAGGTGGACCCCTGTGCATCGAAGATCTTTGTCTCTCTTGATCCACAGCTGTTGGGGAAGAGGAAGAAGGTGGGCTGAGATTATCTGTAGTTGTGTTTGAGGTCACTGGTGGTCTGAGGGATGTGGCCTGAGGGATGTGGCCTGAGGATAGTAGGTGGATAACCATCAGGACACATGAACCGGTTTCAGGTTTAAATCTCAGATCTTAAATTTTCTGGTTATTTCGTTCATATAATGACTGATGATTTTACTTTAATGACTGGATGCTTGCATTTGAAGCCACAAAATAAATGTTGAATTAAACTAAATTAAGGGACTGAACAGGTAAACCTAATTAGTCAGGGATGCACATAACTGGTGCACATTCGCCGTATAAAGCGATATAACAAGCGATTTCTTGTTATAGCCGTGCAAATGCACATTTATGTGCGTTCGTGCTGGTGTGACAAGAAATTACTGTGCATTTTAGCCTCTGTGACTAATTTGTACTACTTTCGCGGTACTAAGGTTAAAATGTGGCCAGTAGTGTACTTGCGTACCAGTTATGTGAATCCCTGATTGTATGCATGTTAAAAGTACGGTTTCCAAACCATGTTTGCAGGCCAGCAGTCCCAGTCACATTTCTTCTTGTGTTGTGTAGCTCATAACATCAAGTCCCAAGTCCCTTTAGGGAAAAAGGTTTGCTAAACTAAAAACATTTAGACTAGAAAGACATAGTGTTTATTATTTATTTGCTTTTATTTTAGCACTTAATTAGAAAAACGACATTGTGGTGGAGCGAAAATGGGATCTTTTTTTTTTGTCAAATTTTGCCTTTTAGCTTAACGCAGGTGCAAAGCTATCAGCTACAGTGCAGTACGTGGAACGAGACTTTGCCGTCATCTCATTGGGCGACAGCGGTCACCTGACCATAGTCCACACGACGGTTCATTTGAACGACACGTTCCGCTTCAAGTCGGAGAAGATGGCCGTGGGGCGGACCCTGAACGTCACCGTCAAGGAGCCTCGCTGCGAAGACCTCGGAGGGCTTCCGCTGGTGTCGTGGACGTCCATCTCGGCGTCCGCTCCCAGCAGGGAAAAGAGAGCGATTCCTGGGAATGTGGCAGTGCGTAGGAAGCACAGCTACAAGAGGGGCGACGTGCTGACCGGCACGGTCAAGTCGGTGAAGCCCCTCTGCGTGTTCGTCAGCCTGCCCGGCGGCGTCCGCGGAAGCATCCATATTTCTCAGATCCAGGAGACCTTCAAAAAGGCATGCAGCTTCCCCACGGCCTCCTTGAGGAAGGGCAACACGGTCACCGCCAGGGTCATTGGGGAGAGGGACTGTTCCGATCACAAGTGAGTCATCCGAGTAACAAAATACTCGCTGTGGTCAGTCAGTGCCCGTCTTTATCACATCGAATATGGAACTGTGCCGGAAACACGTGTTAAGCGTCTCGGCCAAACATCGGACAGTAATTAATACGAGTAAAAATTAAATTTCGGTGATGCACTGGATGTCACTGTTGCCTGGCAGCGTCGCGGGTTTGAATCCCCCATCTGTGTGCGCGCACTGGAAAGCTGCATGGGGATGATGTCATTCACAGGGACAGATGGGGGTGGAGAACATCTAAACCATCTCCACCCCGTCACCAGCACACCAACAGTACAGTACATCTCCATATTTGCCTTTAAAAATCTCAATTATTAAATCACTCACTTGACACTGCCACTAGGGGGTGCTGGAGAGAGAAGTAATTTAACAGAACAAAGGGACTAATTATTGATATAGCAGATATAGGAATTTGCATAGACAAGCAATTTCATTACCCTGACCATACATTTTATTACCATCCTCGCAGGAATATCGTAATTATCTCCGTTCATGCAGTTAAGCTAGTTGCTGTCTGTAAATTGTCTGTAGTATATGACTGTGTCTGTGTTTGTGCCCTTCGCTGTCTGGGATTGGCTACAGGGCCCTCCATGACCCTGGGGTGGGTCGGTGGATGGATGGATGGATTTTTATTCAGTGAATAGCAAACTTGCTCAAACGACAAAACATCTTTATAATGCCTGGTTACTTGATTAACATCTATGTATTTCACCTAATTATTTAATGTTTATATTTTATTCTTAATAGGCTTCTGCCAATTTCCCACCCAGAATCCAAGTTCACAGAACTTGAACTGACGTTACTCCCAAGGTAGGATCTTAATGAAGCGCGTGAATGTCTAGACTTGTTCATTTTTATTCGTACAAACTTTGGCCTTAGTGACAATATAAAGCTTTCATTACATAATCACCATTTAATATTTTTGAAAAGCTAATTACAATTTTTTTTCTTATCCCATCGTAGCTTGCTGAAAGAGGACGCCAATCTTGAGGACGTCACGACCGGCAAGAAACTGAAGGCCTACCAGGCCGGGCAGGACGTCACCTGCTTCGTGTCTAAGGTGGCGTGCGAGCAGGGAACTGCTGTGAGATGTTTGTCCTGGCGTTTCCGCCGGATGTCTTGCTTATGCCTGTCGTCTCTCCTCTTCAGTATGACATTCAGAAGAAACAGCTGAAGGTGATCCTCACTCCCTCCGTTAGCGGGACGGTGGACTTTCTGGCCATGACCCTAGATCGCCAAGTAAGCAGTGCTCCTGGGGCTTCACCCCGTTTTTAAATGTGCGTCGGGAATAGGGTGGCCACCTAATCCATGTCATGGGGGGGACACTTTGAGCTACTTCAGGTTTTACATACTGCTTTAAAACTGAAAGGCTCCTGTTCTTGGGTAAATGGTTCAGTTATTGTTGTGCTTTGACTGGTTTGTTTCCTTGATTGAAAGACTCATCCAGCTCTTTCCTATTAACATTAGTGACACATGCATGATTATAGGAGACTGACCAATCAGCACACAGCAAGAACTCGGTGCTAAAGTGAAATCCAGGTCCTTTTAATCGAAATGTTAGTTTACAAACCCTGTCGTACCTCAGTGTCCCTCCTGACATGGATTAGCTGGTCACCCTAGTTAGGAATCATTCTTCAGAATAACTTCCGATCTCTGCAGATGGGTACATGCTAAACCTTTGATATAATAGATCGTCTCATCACCCTTTCCCCACCAATCAGATGATTGGCTCTATCTCTCTGTCTGCGCCTTAGTGTTTATGTGTTAATGTTGTCATGCTTATATTATCTCTATCTCAGTTTTTATGTTCTGTTTATTCTCAGCTGCATTCTGACCAAGGAGAACGATATTTCTGCTTCAGCTCCACATATCATATATATCTGAAGTTGACAATAACCCTGACCTTTAACGATAAATACACGACAGTAGGAGAGGGATACGTTACTCTGTATGCTGAAACACTTTTTTAGTTTTATTTTATGTCCAGTAACCCCCCCCCCCCTCCATTCAGGTGGCCAAATATCCAGAGAGGATGTTTAAAATGGGCCAAGCTCTCCCAGCTAAAGTCGTCGGACTGGACAGCTCAAAGAAACGGCTTTCTCTGTCCCTTACAGGTAATGTCTGGTTTACCATTATGACGGTGATCCCGCATTAGTAATTATATTTTCTATGCCATCCTGTGTGGTACAGTGCTGTTAATGGTCCCATATTGTGGTGCCTGGTCTGTGAGCCCTTAACGGCATCCTTCGGCTCCCCCCTGATCCGCAGGCGTGTACAGACTCACCCCCGGGACAGTCACTCTGGGAAGAGTGCAGGAGCTGCTAGTGACCAGCGGCCTGGTCGTATCGCTGCCCTTCAGCCGGTTGGGCTACGTGTCAGTGGTGGACCTCGCCGACTCCTACAGGCCGAAGCCCCTGGAGAGCTATTGGGTCGGCAAAATCGTCAGGTCGGTGCCTGCCCCGCCCCCTTCCTGTTCAGAGCCTTGGGGTGTTTCTCAATATAAGAACATAAGAAATTTACAAACGAGAGGAGGCCATTCGGCCCATCAAGCTCGTTTGCGGAGAACTTAACTAATAGCTCAGAGTTGTTAAAATCTTATTTAGCTCTGACTTATAGGAACCCAGGGTTTTAGCTTCCGCTACACTAGCAGGAAGACTATTCCATACTCTAACTACTGGTCTGTGAGCCCTTAACGGCATATGTGTAGTAGACTGGACTTCTATTCTCGCATACCCATATTATGTCATCTTCCATTGCCAAAGACCAGTACCAATACTAAGAACAGAAGTACAGATGACGGTAAAAATCCCCGGATGTCATTCTTACGCCCTTAGTCCTCAGCTTCCTGTATGCAGGAAGGCAGCTGACGGCAGGAATGGCTTCCTGTTTCCTTCCTGGACACTGACGCGGGCATGTTGTTTGGGATTCTCAGGTGCTGCATCCTCGGAGAGGAGCCTGACCATTTGCAGCTGTCTCTCCGTGCATCCAGGTATCGAATATGACCGCGTGTGTTCAGAATGAAGCCACAGGCTGTGCAGAATGCACAGCTGCCTTGTGTTGCCTTTAAAGTCTGGTCTCGCTTAAGCAGATAATGCATGGATTGGTGGATGCGCCCGGAAACCAGGAGATGTGAAGGTCTCGGTGTTCATACTGTTCTGTGTTCTGTAGGATGGAGCCTGAAACCACAGTTCCTGTGAAAGATCCGGAGATCTTATCAATCGGTGACCTTAAGAGGGGCAGGCGTGTCCGCGGTTACGTCAAGCATGTTGGAGCCCAGGGTGTCTTCATAAGGTACGTCTTTTATAGATTATAATTCGAGATAGTTATAACCCTGTACTCTACAACAAAGTGAAAATAACTGGCCCTTTTTGGTGGGGGAGAGCTTCGGAATGGCATGATCTTAAGTGGTCTAAATAAAGATGGTCTATTTCTCGGCGTGTGAAAGGAAAGTGAGACTTGGAGGGAATCTGCACCCAGATACGACTGAAGAAAACTGTGGGCTGCTGCTCATTGTTCACGGTGCTTTTCTGAGCCACACACCGGTGCGAGCTGCCATCGCCCGCCAGCCCATCTGTCATTCCTGCCGCTATTTTTTTATGTTGTTTTATTCAGCTCGGCATTTATTGTGGGAATGATAGAGCTGGCGGATGGTGGAACAATTGGTTTTGTTTTTTTTGTTAGTTACCATATGTAACATTCAGATTGTTTTGTGCAGGTTATCCAGGACGATCACAGGACTGGCCAGATTTGAGCATGTGACTAGCTATCATGTGACCGATAAGGATATATTTGCCAAGCACATACCTCTGCATGCCCTGTACACCACCAAGGTGCTCAGGTAAGGTCAGATTTGCAGCTCGTGTAACAGGAACATCAGTCACAAACAAACAAACAGCTGCTTTTTTTTAGTCAGATGATTCTGCATTTTGTATTATCTACTAATGTTATCTACCAGATATACTTTGTATCATCAGTGCAGTGTTCCTGGTGGTATTGTTGTTGTTGTTGTTGTTATAAATGTTGTACTTTTGGTTTTGTAGAGTCAACAAAAAAGAAGGTCGGGTTGAACTTTCTCTGCTGCCAGAAAACACTGGAAAACCAGACATTCTCCCAGAATCCCTTGCTCTGCCACTGAGAGAGAAAGCGCCGGAAAACAAAACAAAAGATTCAAAGAAGCGAAAGAGGCTGCCGGTGAGGGCATCGTGTGCCCCCTGTGTGCCCGCCCTCAGCCTCGTGTCCCCGGCGCGCTCGCCGATCGTCACCGTGTCACCTCTCTCCCTTTCCTGTAGGGGGAGCCTCTCAGACACGGGAAGGTCGGGACCACGGAGACGGCTGGGGAATCGGAGGAGGAAGACAGCGGGGTGGACGCCTACTTCCATGAGGACGAGGAAGAGGCTCCTCCAAAAAGGGTCAGGCTTTAACACGCTGTGTTTTGTAAAGCCCCTGTTTCATGCCTGGCTGTAGCTTAACCTCTCTCTCTCCCTGCTCGCCCCCCCCCCCCCCCCAGCCCAAGAAGGCCCCACAGCCCGTCAAGGCGGCCCAGCAGAGGCTCCAGGTAGCAGGTGGCTTCTCCTGGGATCTGGGCCTCAGTGCTCTGAGACCAGCCGTCAGCCAGGAGGGGCCCGACTGCAGCGACGAGGAGGAAGAGCAGGCCCAGGTAACGGGCCCGTTGAATCTCAGCCACCGTATTTTGTGTGATTCATTTATCCGACGTTTTTATCCAAAGCGGCCTACAGTATAGGGAAGGGTCATAATTAATGTGTGGTCTCTGGGATTTGAACCCACGACCTTTGTGTTGGTAGGAGTACTCTGAACATCAAGTGCTTCCACGGCCCCCAAACCCCAAGACCACTGGTAGAGATTTTGGGCCCCCAACCCAGACCAATCCAATTAAGTTCCAAATATTTTAGGCCCCCTGTCATCCTAACTTGCCCCCCCCCCCCCCTTACAAAGCCCCTGCCCACTCTTCTCTGTGCTCCCTCCCCCACATTATCTCCCTCGGCGTCTCGTTGACCTACGACCCCAGAAGAAAAGCCGTAAGGACAAGGAGGTAGAGAAGCAGCAGGCGGAGAGGGTGCTCTCCAAGCTGGAGAGCGAGCTGATGGACCCCAGTCTGAGGCCTGAGTCGGCCAGCAGCTTCGAGCGGCTGGTGCTCAGCTCCCCGAACAGCTCCCTGGTCTGGCTGCAGTACATGGCCTTCCACCTGCAGGCCACGGAGATCGAGCAGGCGCGCGCTGTGGGCGAGAGGGCCCTCAAGACGATCTCCTTCAGGTCAGCACCCCCGAGCCGCGCGCCCCCTGCTCAGTCTGATGTTACGCACACCCCGCTGCGATCGTTAACCTCCACGGTCCTTCGCCCGCCCCTACAGGGAGGAGCAGGAGAAACTCAACGTGTGGGTTGCCCTTCTCAACCTGGAGAACCTGTACGGCTCGCAGGAGAGCCTGCAGAAGGTGTTCGAGAGGGCACTGCAGTACTGCGAGCCGCTGGCCGTCCACCAGCAGCTGGCCGACGTCTACGCCAAGTCTGACAAGCACAAGGTGAATTATGGGACGTGTAGGGCTTAAGCGAAACTGCATAATTTCCTCCTGGTTGTGTGAGTTGAGGGTCACTGCTCACACACAAACCGCACGCTGTTTCCCACAGGAGGCCGAGGCGCTGTACAAGAACATGGTGAAACGCTTCCGCCAGGACAGGTCCGTGTGGCTGAGCTACGGCACATTCCTCCTCAGACGGGGCCAGAACGATGCTGCTCACTCTGTCCTCCAGAGGGCGCTCCGGAGTCTCCCAGACAAAGAGCGTAAGATTTCGTTTGTCGTCTCAAACCCTGCTCAGTGCAATTGTTCCGATAGTTAAAAATAAAACTACCTGATTAATGCTTAAATTTATTATTCTAATTCGACATCTGTATGTGTGTACTTGCATACTTTATGTGTGTACTTGCATACTTCTTGTAGTAGACTGGCATTCTGCCCAGGTTGTTCCCCTGTCATGTGCTTCCTGGGATGGCTAATGGCGCGTCTTTAGCCTGTTACTATATTATTGATAGCTGGAAGAGTTTTATTTTAGGTGTTGCAGGGCTGAGTGGGTCTGTCAGCTACATGGTGTAATGATACTCTTATGGTTCTCATCTTTCCCTGCTTACTGAGCGCAGGATTTGACTCCCTGTCTTGCATAATGGAAGCTTGTGATTTCTTCCTTCTCAGATGTGGACCTGATAGTGAAGTTTGCTCAGCTGGAGTTCCTGCACGGAGATGTGGAGCGGGCTAAGTCTATGTTTGACAGAACCCTGACGAGCTACCCCAAGCGCACGGATCTTTGGTCTGTCTACATAGACCTGATGATCAAGCACGGCACCCAGAAGGAAGTCCGGTGAGACGGCCCTGCATTGGCGGCTTTTTGGCCCTCCATCTGTCCACCTGCCTGGAAGCCGTCGCAGTGGCTCTGCAGACCTTCTGTTTGCCTCCCTTTGCTGGAGCTCATGCAGTCAGATTTCAGTCATATTCAGAGATCCCCTCCACACATGCTATTCCAATCTATCATCTTGTTAAATCCGTTGAGTCATTGCTGCCTTTATGTAATAATTTATGTTCACTTAATCATCACTATAAGCATGCATTTTTGATTAAGCCGGGCTTCTTATTTTATGAAATAGTCTGTGAACTTCTAGGGACTTCCCTGCAGTCCGTGTGCTTTCATGTGCTGGGACATGTCAAGTGAAACATCAGCCGTCGTTTAGCAAGTCTGGACGGGAAAAGCTTTACCAGCAGGGTGTTAGTCACCCTGTACTGAAGGACCTACAGTCAGCTGTGTTGCAAAATACCTCCGACAGTAACCGTTTCAGTTCCAGGGTCCACTAGTGAGACTGGCAGCATGTTCTAGACCTTCCTTTTTTTTTTCTCCTTCCAGGGATCTGTTTGACCGCGTAATCCACCTGAGTGTGGCAGTCAAGAGGATCAAGTTCTTTTTCAAGAGGTACCTGGAGTATGAAAAGAAGAGCGGGACGGCAGAGAGCGTGCAGGCCGTGAAGGAGAAAGCCTTGCAGTACGTGGAGGCCAAGGGAGCCAGCTAGGGACGGGCGCCTGAGCCTCTCACCAATGAGATTCCCGACTCCCCCCAGCATGCAGGTTTTGTCCCACCGAGCAGCAGCATGTGCCTGCTTCCTGCTTTGGGGCTGTGTTGTGATTGGCTGCTTGGATGTAATGTCCCGCCTCCTGTCGAACGGTCTTTGTCTTCAGAGAAACATGGACCACACATTCTTCAGCCTGAATATATGGACTCTCATTATCGGCCTATTAATAGATTTTCCTTGAAAAGACACTTTGGTCGTTTTGAAGATTTTTCTTCAGTGCTTAGCATCTGCGATATTAGTACTTTTCAGCTAAATTATGTAGTGTGAATAAGAATGTATTGAAGGTTAAAAATCGATACTTTTTTAATGCAAATTTTTTTTTCCAGGAAAAAAAAGAAAAAACCAAATGTCACGAAATACACTGTTGTCTTTAATAACATTTATAAACTGAAGATGGATCAGACATCCATAGTTTGTTTTCTGGTGTCAGTCTTGTGATGTGATCATATATAACGTGATCAGATATTCATGCAGTGCCCGGGGGGGGGGGGGGGGGGTGGGTTTCATAACCATTCAAATGAGCCAAAGTAACTTGTGAATGGAGCCTCCCCATATTAGGAAAGGGCATTTTGGCTTTCGCCGTTCATAATTTGTATATAGTGGGGGCTATTCAGAAACCAGTCATTCTTAACTGGGTGGAGTGGAAAGTAAAAATTGATTTGTACCACCAAAACATTACACTTTTATTTGAAACAAAGTAACAATACAAAATAACTAAAAAGAGGTAACTTAGTCTAACTCACTCTATGTAGTCGTTTATGGGGTTTAACTGAGTCGTTCGCTGCATGGGGGGGGGGGGGGGGTCCGTTCCCTTTCGTTGGCACTGGGCAGGGTCGCTTGCTGGTGTATGTTTATTCTCGCGCACAGTCGGTCCCCGAGCGGCAAACTCCATGGGACTCACGTCCCAGTCGCTCACCCTTCCTACAGCGTCTGTTCTGGCATGTTGCTCGCTTCCAGATAGTGTCGAGTAGTAAGGTCAAAGGTCAGACACGTGCCGCACATAGACTCCATATCGGGCTCGTGTTGATTTAGTGGAAATATTCTTAATGGTGGCAGTGGGAGGGGTGGGGGGGTGTGTTGACTCCCCCAGCCTGGGACCTGCTCCCGCTCGTAGTCCGTGGGCTGGTCTCCGGGCCTCGGCCTCTTCCCTCACACCTCCTGGGGGTCCTGGGGGCCCTCGGCGCCCTGGGGGGCATCGGCCTGCAGCCGGCAGATGGGCTTGTTGCACATGGGGCAGACGCTGCGGATCTCCAGCCACTTCACTAGGCACCTGAACCAGGAACACGGAGAAGATCCACTCAGGAAGGAATCCCATCAAAGTACGAGATCCTTTGGACACAGGGCTCCTAGACTCCAAGATACCTTCACGGTGCATTAAATGTTTCCCTGGAGAGTCAAAGCTTGCGTGAAGAGCGTTTTTGCAAACGTTCGCGACTTACTTCTTGTGAAATGCGTGTGTGCATGGGCACACTCCGAGCTCGTCTCTGCTCCTGAACTCCTCCAAGCAGACTGCACACGTCTGCTGCAATGGCAGGAAGCGGGACATGCATTAGTCACACGTGTGGAAGGAGAGGCTTCAGAGCGGCTGGAAACCTCCCCCCTGGTGAATGTGCAGAAGTGTTTATGATCTTGACCATTTCCAAGCACTGGGCCTCGACTCCCTGTAACAGCTGTGAAATGCCTCAGTCACAAATTTTTTGTGGGTTTACGTCAATTTCACCTACCCTCAGCTATTTTTGAATAAGCTGTAGATATGTTATGAATAAAAGTTAACGTGTGCACTTTAAAACGACGTGAAAATTATGTGGAAAGGACAAACTTACTCCAAGAAGACTCAGTTTTTTCCCGGCTCCCTTTAAAACCACCTGCGAAGGAAAAAAATTAATACCTGCAGTATTTTGTACTGTAAACCTTTTTTTTTAAGCTAACAATCATTTATTAGGCCTGGTTAATATATCATTAATGTTCTTTGTTTTTCTCTTATCCGTCCATTTTCTGTAACGTCCATTTTCTGGAGTCAGGACAATTTGGTAATGCTAATTAACCTCAGCATGTTTTGGGACTGTGGTGGGGGGGGGGGGGGGTACCGGAGTACCCAGAGGAAA
>JAODJU010000041.1:6321926-6361906 GCA_026776725.1 Gnathonemus echidnorhynchus
GAGGATGAGGAGGGGGGGGGGGCTCCCCCTGACCTCGCTGCTCAATTTAACGCCGCCGCTCCGGAGAAGATGCGCCATTGGCGTAGACAATGGCGAGAGGGGTTGCCTTACTGCAGGTCCGTGCGATGAGAACTTCTTAATATGAAAAAGCCCTGCGATCCCCTGTAACCTAATTTGAAATGATTGTGTCGGTGCCGTCTGTTGCCAAGGGGGCATATTCCTGGGAGCAGGGTGTGGGGGCGGGTGCATTATGATAGGAGGATGCCAGTGAATCACTCGTTATTAGTAACCAGCAGAAATCAGACGCTCCTTTCAGCACGACAGTAGAGGCGCAAACCAACCCGAATCGGCTCTTCTGGCTTGTTGTCGGTCCGCTTCATCAAATTTATTTATTTATTTATTTTACTCACCATTACACCACTGGAGCAGGTGCATGAAATCTGACTCCAAAGCAACAGTAAATTCAGCAGAAGGAGACCAGTGACCGTCTCCCGAGGGACGGGGCGGTGAGGGGGGGAGAGGAGGACTGGGCTGGAGCGGAGGCTGAGCCAGCGGGCTGCTAGACGGCTTTCTGGGCTCCGTCCGGACTGCCCACTGTGGATGACGGGGAGCAGCCAATCCCGGAGTTTTGCGGTTAACACCTCATGCGCCGCAGCTCCGAACTTGGTTATTCCCTGGCGCTGACGATCGAAAAAAAAATGTACATTATTTAGAGCTTCTCTAATTCCCGCGGCTGCGTGACATGTCACAGGATGAAGAAGCTGCTCGCTTTTAATTTAAACAAAAGAAGTTACGAGGACGATCTGATGCGTCTAACAGGAGGGCTGTCATCAAAATGGTGTTTTGCTTCCTTTGTTTATCTTCTTGGCCAATAAAGGGAGAAGAACGAGGATGTGTGGAGCTGGAGGGTCTCGCAAATGCTCGCCGACAGGAACATACGCTCACAGGTTTAAAGTTCACGGGACATTTGCATTTAAGAATTTAAAACAACTGTCCTTTTAGATACAGACAATGATAATTCCTGCTCCGGTATTTACAATCATAAGGGAAACTGAAAGCATTCCTGGTTTAACGAGCTTCTTAAACAACACCCCAGATATAGTGACTGCTTTGTCTTCCATTAAAATATTTTTACAAGCCTCACCCTTGACTACCTCCTCCAGCTGCTTGCAGATCTTCGTCTTATCTGTATTTTCACACGTGCATTCCTCGCTTGCCGAAAAACAGGTGTTTCTTTCCCAAACAGCAAAACAAAAGATTATACGATATCAGATTCCTGTTAATTCATATCACTAAGACTAGTCCTCGGGCTGTGACCATTTAATTGGATGTTTTCCCCCTCCGCTGTAATCACCATCTGCTCCGAAATTGTGGGGTAAACACGGCGGAATGGAGAGAAACTGCGAAAAAATGTCCAGCGTCCGCCCAGCTCCTGTAACGAACGCCTCCACTGGATCGGCAGCTCTTCAGCCGATGTTCCTCATCATGGAGCGGAGTGCTGCTCAGTTTGTAAACAGATCCCAGCTCATGTGATTTGCCGTCTGCATCACAGCTCTCCTTTCCCCTCCCTCCCCTTCTTTCTTCCTCTCTCTCTCCCCCCCCCTCCCCGCGCACTCTCATACCCCTCCCGGCAGTGACAGCAGGAGCAGGCAGGCGGGCTTTGCTAAGGTTTCCGCAAACGGAATGTGTGTGTGTGTGTGTGTGTGTGTGTTTGCGTGTGCTGGCGTCTCTGCAGCTGTCACAAGTGCGCAAGGCCCACCCTGCGTGCATCACTGCCCCGACACACAAAACAAGAGGGAGGGAGGGCCGGCTTCCCGAGAACGGCGAGCGTTTCTGCTGGGAATGAATGACGGGGCAGCCACGGGTCGGTCGTGACAGGAATCTTTTTCACGACAGGGTCACGACGATCTCAATGGCGTATGAGTATTACGGTCCATAAAGGAGCACAAGCTGAGACGGGGAACCAAGGCTTGAGACAAAGACGTCCACCACCCCCACAGAAGAAAACCTGCCAGCTTCACAGACAGCAGCTGCTGGCTTTCCACTTAATGTGTTTCCCAGACACCGGAGTCAGGGCACTTTTGTGTGATTCCGTCTATTCTTTATCTTCTGTCCAACACAGCACTAAGTAAACAGATTGGAAATAAAAAATAACTCAATGATTTATACTGAACATAATCCTGCGTACTACAATTAAAGCAATAAAATATTATGACCTAATTTCAATATGACTATATTCTTCAAGATGACCACATTCTCCGTTGACTTTTAGAGTATCATGTCTGACCGAAAGAACTACTGTGGCTGGATTGTACGTTACCTATAATAATTCGAGTTGACTGCTTTGCTATCTTTTAAAATATTCTTTGATGTTTTTTGAGACTTTTTAATTAATGATATTACTTACACTCTTTGAATGCTTAGGTTACCTTTTAAAACTAATGCCATTTTATTTGAGGCTGTCCTGGAAAACAAGCAAAATAATTTTCTCAAGCAAATGCACCCCCTAGTGACCAAAGTATGGAAGTTAATGCTTTGCTGCGATCCATATTTACTTCAAGGCTTCTTTTCACATGCTGTTTGTACAATGCCTGCATTTGTACATTCTTACGTTTTCACATACACTAGCTCTCCATTATCAGACACCCAGCAAGTCTGGAGTCAGAGCACAGGGTCTACCAGAGACCAGTGCCCTTGGGGAAGTTGGATGTAAGGTCCTTGTTCAAGGGGTCAGTGATGATACAACTATTCTGTTGTCTCCAGGTATAGATTCCTTACCCACAGAGCCACACACTGCCACTGTATTATCTGTCAAACGCTCTACCTTATATTTATATGACCCATATTTAAGTATTATAAAAGCTTGAGTTAAACATTGTGTGTTATACATTCCAACCTCACTCTAATGGGTTGGCAAATATAAAGTTCTATTGTACATGGACCATAGACTCCATGTTATTTTACATATTTAAGCAGCAGACTAAACAAATCCAACCATTCATCCATACATTTTCAGACCACACTTCAAGGTGAGGGTCATGGTCTGCTGAACCTTTTCTTCTCAGTGTCATAAATTAAAGATTGTTCTTACTGATGATGATGATGATGATGATAAAGAACAAAACCACTTGTATTATAGACATCGTCATACCAGACACAAACAACCCACAAAAGACACAAACGGATAAAATACACAAATACACAGATGAGGCACCTGAAATGCAGCACCTGAAATGCATCACCTCTGGAAAATACGGTGATCATTGTCCCTGTTCTTTCCTGCACAGGTATCATCCCACATGCACTACATGAAAACCTACAAAAACATTTACACCCAAACACACACATTACTCTACAAAAAGCAACAATAATAAACACAGGGCTCAATGTCAGGAAATTCCTTTCACATTTATAGTCCTGTCCTGCTGTCTAGGCCTTCGCCTGACATAGTTGGCAGCCATGGGGATATCCCACAACAACAACAACAATAATAATAATAATAATAATAATAATAATAATAATAGTAATAATAATAAACATGTGGCTCAGTGAGCTAAGCCTGTGTGCCTGTAATCAGAAGGTTGCTGGTTCAAACCCAGCCTCAGCGTGTCTGCGGGTCCTTGAGCAAGGCCCTTAACCCCCAGCTCCCTGGGTGCTGCTACAGGAGGCTGCCCTTTGTGGACAGCTTACTCTACAAAGAGCATGTTGAGGCAGGTGTAAAAAAAGACAATTTCCCCACGGGGATCAACAACAGTATCAATTATAATAATAATAAATATCCTGAGCTGGGCATTTATATCAAGTATAATGTTCTCGGCCCCAGTTTTTAATAAGATAATTAAACTCTTTCAGGATCTAGAGGTCATGCACAACTTTGTCGCAACTTAAAATCAAGTGTAGAACCCACATGGAGTGTGATTATGACTGAAGTCATCTCAAATATCACA
Organism: Gnathonemus echidnorhynchus; assembly: GCA_026776725.1. Taxonomy (NCBI): domain Eukaryota; kingdom Metazoa; phylum Chordata; class Actinopteri; order Osteoglossiformes; family Mormyridae; genus Gnathonemus; species Gnathonemus echidnorhynchus. The sequence continues at coordinate 6,325,874 of JAODJU010000041.1, forward strand.
TTAAAGCGTTATTTACTTCAGGTCTTTCATAGATAACAGGGAACCAACAATAATTAATATTAAAACTCTGAATAATGTTTCACCACTTCAGAACACATCATCTTACTGGGAGATTATAAGTATGTCGATACTTTACCTGAGCTGTAAAAACATGATATCTGGGAATATACCTTTAATGGATAATTAACACCTACTGGTATTCTGTTTTGCATGAGTAATATCTCTCTGGGGGAAAAATATTAATAATTCAGTGAGATATGTCATATTATCTGAAAATATAATTAACATGAACGCAGGTCACATGTTCCGCTACAGCTGTGAATAACAGGATATATGCAGCATATAGCAACATTATAACACAGCAACTTGCTGAGGAGTCTGCAAGCAAGAAATGGGACGCATACACTGCCCCCCCGCCCCCCCCCCAGGCCGGGTGATGGCTGTCATGAATGAGTTTCCCGTTCGTAAGTTCTATGTTAGAAGATAGAACTTAAAAATGGTGTAGCGTTAAGAAGTTGTCGGGAAAATCACCCCATAAATCATTAAATGGCCAGTCAACAGTTTAAAGGAAATTGTGGCATCAGCTTCCACACAAGCGTCACGGTTTGGGGTGAGATGCACTATGAGGACGAGCAGGTCATGTGACCTGGAGGTGATGTGAGTCTTCCTATGGAGTCCAGCATCCGCACTAAATGAGTCAAGAACATATCTGGTTCTGGTGCTTGGAAAAGAGTTTTAAAAAGTGAAATGGCATCAGATCTGATCACATACAGATTTACAGTGTGGGGGGACAGGTTCAAATGATATCAAAGCCTTCAGGGGTATTACCAGAATTAGCACAAAATATAAAAGAGTGATTAACACATCTAACACTATAAGCTAAGTTCCCTGCCCTTATGGACTCTCGTGGAATTTTAAAAATGACTTTATTGGGCACATTTGCATATGCGCCAGAATTACAAACAATGAAAACAAAATGCAAACGACAACCTGAGATTTTCCAGCTCTCAGATGTTTGAAGCTGTTGCTTATATTTGCATTCTCTTTACATGTCACCAAAGAACAAACATGCAGCTGTTCATCATACATATATATGAGACAAGTTACATCTTAGTTTCATTCTTTCCTAAAATATCCCTCATTGTTTGCGCCATATAAGTAAAATGTATAAAATGCGAAACAAAGAAGAATTTTAGGTTTAACACTTCTAAATGGATTAAAGACCACAGTCAGATCTTGAAGTAACTTAAACTTGTGTCTAAAGATTGCGTCAATCTGAATTGGCAAATTAAATCATCTACAAAGAGACTAACCACTTGAAGCTTTTTTATTTAATACTGTACTACAGTAAAGTAACAAAAATAATCCACGTTTCAATGGCAAAATATGTCTTAGATATATAGTACTATGCAAAAGTCTTAGGCAGCCAAAGAAAATGATATTTAAATGATCTTCATGTTGGTGTAAAACTACGATGTTATATTTGTCAAAGTGTGTCAGTTTAGCCAATTCAGAATGTCTGCTAATGTCACTCCAGTACTTGCTACAACCATCCATACACCCATATATTTTTTGACTAAACCACTAGCACACTAGCTAATCAATACCTCATTGACTTTTCTTAACTAATTAAACAAATGAATTAAATAAGGTGCTGGCGAAATTTAATGAAAACGTGGAATAACTGAGGTGCCCCTGAGGAGATGTTTGGGTACTGAAGCGGTGTTCATCTAACCATCCAGCAAGATATCAGTAACTTTTTGGAGAACAATAGAAATTCTTACTAGTTTTTATTGTGTTACTCTTGATTTGCATAAGGTTAAATTGTGTTTTATTTGTTCGGAGCAGAAGTGCACTTACTACCTAGATAAATACCTTTAACCGTTTCTTTTGACAGCCTAAGACTTTTGCACAGTGCCGCAAAATAAACATTTTCTTCTGTCAAGGTGGATTTTTATATATTATATTTGTTTTTTGTTAAGTTGTTTAAATATTACTATAGTAGGTCGCCCACTCTTTCTTGGACTGGGTTTCAGGTTGGTGTGTATGACCGTTCGCGAAAGTGTCCAAGTGTCCGTTGGCTTCTTCATACCGAGGCGGGTCCTTTTTTAGGTTGAGCGATGGTTTGCAGCTGTGCCAGTTCCAGAGGACTTTGTTCATGTCGCCCTCGACTCGGATGCCCAGAAGTCTGTCCTCGTCGCTCTTCGGCTTGTCCTCCTCGTCTCGATCGGGAGGCTGTCCGTGGAAGGCGTGCATCTCGCCGCTGACGCTCCCGAAGTACTGCTGTATGCAGATCTTGGCGAACGCCTTCGCGTGCTCCGTGCACGTCTCGTCAAACAGCTTGCGCTCGATGTCGATGTAGTGCGACCAGTACTTGGTTTTAAGAAAAGCGGCTTGTGTAAAACAAGGTCTGATCGCCCTCACCAAGAATGCCATCAAAGTCATCATTAGCAGAAAAGCCCAGCCAAACGCCTGCAAGATAAGTACAGTATGCAAATGATCTACTTCTCACGAGCCTTCGATAGATCACAGACCCCTCTGTAATCACTCTGCGAAAGGTGCTTGAGTAATTTCATTTTTTAGCATCGCTTCTTGTTTATGCATTTTCTTTACAGGCTTAAATGTAACAGACTTACCTGTGATATACATCGAATGTACCTGGAAGCCGCCTCCCGCGATACCACTGCGTCCCCATCAAAGATATGTTTGCAGGGAATCTTAGCGAGTAACCTTTCGAGCGCGGCATCCGAAAGCCCGTGATCGCTCTTATTTCCAAACTTCTGCACGTCCAAGTTGATACTGAAGGCACACAGGAAACTTTTCCCGTCCATCAGCGTCACAGATATCCAGACTGCGGGCGCTATCAAAGACCGCTGCGTGATGGAGCAGAACATGTAGCGCAGCACCGTGGGGTCTTTCCTCCGTTTTCCCATCGGTCGCCGCCACTCCTCCGCCAGCATGGACACGTTATTATTTAGCACAAACCCAAGCAAGAAAAACCAAATCGGCGGAACAACCAGTATTCCGATTCCGTACGCAAAGTTGTATTCTGGTAAACAGGGACAACTGAATTCAAAGGCTGAGTAGAGTTGCGCACTGGCAAGAACCATGATACCACATATACCATTCATGAAGGATTCTTGGTTGGATTGCAAAAACTGAAACATTATTCTAAATTTATCCATTGTTGAGGATTACTGTATCTTCGGCTTACACGCCTTGCTGTGAAAATACTGACAGGAGAGCGGGGAAGCAGAATATTAACGTGGTTATTGATTATAACATTGGAAAAGGACCGGAAAACTGAAATGTTTGATAATATGCAGATCAGAATTTCTTCAAATACATTTTTATTTTGACTTTATAATATATATTATATTTAATAAATATATTATTGAAAAAAAGTAAAAGATTTACTTACTTGAAAGTCTGCTATAGTCTAGATCGTGGGCCTTTCATGGGTGTACTGACACAATACACATGTGAAAATGGAGCTGACTGACTGAGGGTAACCTATAGCGACGGAAAGAGGAAGACCGCCCCTCCCACAGGTAGACTGCCAGCGCTGTAAAGTAACAAGTGACATCTCCCTACATCGTTAACATTTTATTCAACAGCTACATAAATCTGAGAATAAAGTGTAATTATACATATCACTGATACTTTTGTGAGAGATATTACATGGTTTTAGTGAGCTGGAGCCTTACCGTGATTATGCCTTACTATGTCTGTATTACGCAATGTAATCTTTGTCTTTCCATATTTGATTAAATGGAGAAAAGGTCAGCTCCCTAATTTGCACTTTTGCTGGTTTCCATGGTGATAAGCAATATGCTAATTAAGACATGCAAAAGTAGGGAAACAATCTTTCCACATTTAAATAATCAGCGTTCAGTATTTGCCTCTGAAGGCAGGTGGCTAAAAGTTTTTAATAAAATGGACAATAACTTGAATAATTGTAACAAAAATGACACGAATACCATGTAAAATATGTGACGTACAGTATATCGCTAATTATCTTGCATTGAATGAATCTTGTTCAAAATCTAAGTACTGAAACTTGCCAAAAAATTAATAATCCTGATATTTATTGTGAAGGAAAAAAGGGTTAGAATGTTAACTGAATGCTTAAACTTTGAGGCCTTTTTGAGTGGAAGCACTTCTGCTATAGTTGCCCCAAGGCAGTACTGCATAAACTCCATTGTTTGCTGTGTTATGAGGACAGGAATAGACCAAATACCGTGGTAAAGGGAGAGCTGAGCCAGAAGGCAAAGCTATCAATTTACCAGTGGATCTACACTCCAACCCTCACCTATGTTCATGAGCTCTGGGTAATGACCGAAAGAATGAGATCATGGATACAAGCAGCAGAAGTGAGTTTCCTTCGCAGGGTGTCTGGGCTCAGCCTTATAGAGGGTGAGGAGCTCAGACATTCAGGAGGGGCTCAGAGTAGAGCCGCTGCTCCTCCGCATCAAAAGGAGCCAGCTGAGGTGGTTCAGGTATCTATATAAGATGCCTCCTGGACGCCTCCCTGGGGAGGAGTTCCAGGCATGTCCAACTGGGAGGAGGCCCCAGGGAAGTCCCAGAACACACTGGGGAGATTATATCTCTGGGCTGGCCTGGGAACACCTTGGGATTCCCCTGGTGGAGCTGGAGGAAGTGGCTGGGGAGACCCAGGAGGTGGCTGGGGAGAGGGAGGTCTGGGCGTCCCTCCTTAGACTGCTGCCCCCGCGATCCGTCCCTGGATATGGAGCAGAAAGTGGATAGATGGGTGGATTTTTTAATGCAGCTGATCATGGCAAAATATTTTACATCTGGCACAGATCCAGCGCATCACCAAGGCAACACCAGCCCTACTGTGAAGCAGCTGATGACAGCACGGAAATTATTTTCATCAGCTCATCAGGGTAGAGGGCAAACAGGATAAGCTAAATATACAGGCATTTCACTGGGGTAAACATGCTTCAGACTACGAAGGATAGCAGGCTTTTGGCGGGATGAGGACTGAAGGACGTAGCCAAAATGTTCACTAGGGTGACTCCAAAACAGAAAGGTCAGGGCCCAGCAGAGGCCTGGTCACAGGCTAGACTCAAATCAGAATGACAGTCTACGGCAACGATTGGCTTTTCTGTTCATCAATAACCCACAACCAGTTTATGAACTGGTTGGCAAAGAAATAGTTGGGTCCAGAGTTGCAAAACTGAAAAACACATAATTAAAGAAAGAGTAATGGCAACTACAAACAAGTTTACTGGCATTGAAAGTTTTATACAACCATGACTGTTAAAGGATCAGAGGTAACACTTTACTTGAAGCTCTCATCTATAATGCACTATAGACACCTTCATAATGCATCATAATGGTTGGTATAAGAATTCATTAAGCGTTACAGCATCTTCTATTGACAGTCATAAGGCATTATAGTGTTGATTATAATATTCATAAGCTCCAATAAAGCTCTCATCAATAATGCAATAGAGATACCTTCATAATGCATTATAAGGCTCAGTATAAGAATTAAGGATGTTTTGTACTGCATTATGAAGGTAGCGGTAGTGTATTACAGATGAGAGCTTCATAAATCATTCATAATGCATAATAAACATGACTATTCCTACCCATACTCCATAGGTAGTATCTAGAGCAGGGTCATAGCAGGGCCTTGATTCTATCCCAAGAAGCACAGGAAACATGGTAGGATGCATCAGGGTGAGAAGCTGAGATACAAACAGAAAGCAATTGCAGCTTAGAGACACCAATTTGATTAGACTATGCATTTGAGCTGTGATAGAAACCCAGAGCGCATACTTATAGCAAAACATAAACAGACTTGTGTCACAGCAGCAGGACAGAGTTAAAGAATATATTTACAAGGTACAGAGCAAGGTATACTGATACTGACAAAAGGTCCTACCCCAACCTACGCACACCCACATGGCCAAATCCTCTGTCTGCCAGTCCTTTTCTGTTCAGCAGGCAGACGTCCAGGTACACAGAGCTGGCAGGACTGGAACCACTGACTACGGGGCAGGTCGCTAAGGAGGCCGAAAGGACTCAAGCACCAGGCTGAAATGGGTAAAGCCAGAAACAAGGCTGTAAACCTAAGCAAGACTGGGCCATGAGGAATGAAGACTCTGAGCAAAGCCAGGCATAGAACACATCCAAGGAGAACACTGCGGGCCATATTCCCCAGAGTGCCCAGTCCCTCAAGAACATTTAGGCATCAGCAAGCCCAAGAATAAGCAAGGCGTGTTCAGTGAGACACCAAAAGTTATAGATTATACTGCAGGTGACAGAGATTACAGATTATAACCATCTCAGTGCAGCGTTTCCAAGGAGGACAAACATGTCTGATGCACATCACTTGAGTAATTTATTTTGGACCGGATGTGAAGTATTTTTGCTTTTTATTTTGTATGTGAAGTATTTTTGCCGAGTTTGCTTTGCAGAAAAAAATGAAGTTATTTTCACATGATGTCGCAAACGTCTATTGCAGTGAAAAAAAAAAAGACTGGGGGGTAAATAAAATTCAATCAAGTGGTCCATAGTGGAGTTTGGCAGAAGGTCATTGATGTTCTATTGAGTTCATTAGGATAAAATTATCTAGAGTTCTAGTCTTGTCCCTTGTTACCTATATACATGACCTCTTTTCATAATAATAATAATGCCGCTTTATTGATCCCTGTGGGGAAATTCTCTTTTTGCCGACCCCATCTTGCTCTCCATGCCACAGTGAAGGGCAGCACCTGCAGCGGCACCCATGGAGCTGGGGGTTAAGGGCCTCGCTCGCGGTCCATAGACATGTGGCTGTTCTGCTGAGGCGGGGGCTCAAGCCGGGGGCCTTCCGAGGGCCTTCCGGCCTGCTGAGCCACACGCTGCTTCATTATCGGGAAATAACCTCACTGCAAATTTTTTTTGGAACCCATGATTAAGTGTTTGAAAAGGGCTATGAAATGGAAGGACTGCGTCATCATAACAGCGTCGGCTTCATCTAAAGAAAAATAAGTGCCCACTGAGGAGGTAAAGCCTTCAATGGAATGTAACAATGCACCTGAATCTAAAGGGAAAAAACCGGATAACATGACTCACTTAAAAGGGAATCCCACTGACATTCAATTGTTATGCTCTTAATTTTTTTTTATAAGAAATACAATTTTTCAAGTTTATTTACCTGATGTGTTGACAGGAGATTTGAGGGACTGTGGGGCCTTTGGCAAAAAAACCCCATTTACCTTAACCCCCTGCCTGGTAAAATTTATTACCATTCTTTTAGAGCGAATTTGAAATGAATAATATCAGCAAAGAAGATTGAATAAAGGCACTTTCTTTTCATTTTTATGAAAAACAAGGCACTTGTTTAATGAACTGCCCTCGGGGCCCCAGGTGATTGGCTGTCTGTCCTGTCACTATGTCTCTCTGTTCAGATTGCGGTGAACAGGAATCAACTGCATACATTTCACATTTTGCTTTCTTTCTCTTTTTTTTTGCAACTTTTTCCCCCCAGATTTCCTTCTTTAACTCCAGGAAGTTGTGTTCTGCTATAATTACACCCTCAGAATCTTATGGCACTTTTCCACTGCCACCAAGAACCTAACCGTACCCAACCCATACCGCAAAGTGGTGGTTTTGCATTGCCAAGCCATGCCCGATTCTTACCCGATTCATACCCATGCTGACACGGCCCTGCTGGTTATGTCACCACCATCTGATTGGTCGAAATGCATGAAAATACTGGTGATTAGCACTAATACACATGAATTACCTGAAGGAAAAACAGCATATTCTATATATTATTAATAGTATCAAACATCGGGATGTATTAATACATACAGAGACAAACTAGTAGCCCAGTGCAGCTGCCCCAGGACCTGCCCCCCCCATGAGGTAAGGATTAAAGCACTGGTATCATGCATATTGTATATGGTTGGGACATGCTACAATGTATAGATAAAAATGAGAGATATAAAATCTCATTATGGTGGGAGTCATAACACAAAAACATTTGGTACAATATTTTAAACTATTTGGAAATGTAATAGTTTGTAATGTTTTGTAGTCAAACTCTGTTGTTGAGGCATGTATTTAATGAAAAAAGCATGTTTGTGGAATTTGCTAAATACTGCAGTGCATGATGGGTACGATATTTGGAGGCTACTTAAATTTCATGACCTGCAACTGCTGCAACTGGTGTAGACAGGCCTTAGGTGTGAATTTGGAAAGGGGGGGGGGTTCATTTTTGCCCCAGGGCCCAGTGTACAGTTATTTGGCCACTTAATACATTCCCAATAACTCAGAACCTCAAAGTACTATAGAACAGCTGAACGGAATGGACAGTAATGCAAATTGTCACAAACAAATGCTAATTCCATTAGCACTTGATACCTGCATAACATGGCGACTGTCACAGATGTGCTAGCGGAAATTAGCACATAGTAAAATAATAATTGCACACAGTAAATCATGACATACAGCGTGTGAACAGTAAATAAGTCTTTCTTCAGTTTTATGTCACTGTTGCTCTGGTTTGCTGTAGTTAACCTTTAGCAAATGGTTATTTTCATAAGATTTAATCTTGATGTCAGCACTCCCTAATTTGCTATATGTATCAGAAAAATAAATTCATGACTCAATTTAATCATTAAGCAAAATAGTGTCAGCTGAAAGCAATCTTTGTAAATGAGTCATCAATATGTATTTTAACTGCTAATTGCTAAATAGAATATAATTACTGTTTGCTATAAAACAGGATAAGAAAATAATAGAAGTTACATGTACATGTTTTTAAATGAAATTTTCTTACTTCACAGTTTTTACTTGTGTTTTGGGGGCCCAGAATACCAAAGATCCAGTAAAACGATTAATTAAATAAAACCAGTCACATGAATTGACATTCACAGTCACAAATGTAACCTAGACAGACATAAATCACTCTGGCTAATCTACACTCACATTAAGATTTGAGACTTCTTGTCATGGGTATTAAAACATGTTTACGTGCTTCATCATAAAACATGCTCACCTGCACCAGTCACTTTCTGTAGCATTAATCTGCTACTCAGTCTACCTCATGACTGTCCGTTCAAGTCTGCTCTTTATTCTTTATCACCTCTTACAAGCTCTATTTGCACTTTGTCTGATTTGCACTCTCTGCCACGTGCCCTTGCATATTGTATTTATTCATATTTCTTCTTGTATCTTTAAATTTTTTTTTTGTATCGTTTTCTGTTTAACTAGGGTTTGTGAGAAAACGTAATTTCAACTCTCTGTGTGTTCTGTATATGTGGCAGAATTGACAATAAAGCTGACTTTGACTTTATATTAATGCATAAGATTCACTCAGTTTCCAGTTTAGTAGGTATGCCTGCCTCTTCCTCCAAACATCGTGATATGGTTGCAATTCAGTACCTGCAGCAGCACGGGGTCCAGAGATCACAGTATCCAGAAATAAAATACTTTGAGATTGACTACAATTCCATCCGGGGTAAAACACCAGGTATTACCACAGCATGGTCATCTTTACCAACAGAAACCAGGTTCAAGATGCAAATTATGACTGCATGAACGTGTAAAGGTTCTGTCAGCCATTTTCAATCCACGTCTTCTGGTAACTATTACAATCACAGGCTTAAACATCTCCCAGCTTGAAAGAATGGTGAGATCTGGCTCTATTCTTTATGAGGCTTCATATAAGAATTATTCCCTGCTGGCCATAAAATTACACTATTGGCTGAAGTAGATAAAATGCGTCTTCAGACAAGGCAACTGATTGACCCAGAGACATTGAAAGTTGAACAGCTTCAACTAGCTTGTAGGTGGGTTTTTACTACAACTCCCTAAATAGATTACTACTTGAGGACTGATTTGCTGAAGAGTCCTCACACCTGGGATTGAGCAGCTGATGTAAATGTTATCCCAAAAACCTGCATACACACCAGCCCTTTGCGGGTAAAGACCGTCTGTTCACAGCCTCAAAGGTCAGTTAAATTTTCTGTCTCAACACTGAAGCAGACACCAGTTTAGATTAAAAGGTTACATTTGATGCAAATGAATGGGTAATGGAAATAGAACTCCGGTTCAGAAGGAGGATAGTTGGACTAAGCAAACATTAAGAGCCATTGAGAAAGGATAGTGGGAGGTCAGAATTCAACCAGTTTATCCAACCCCCAATTTGGAAAGTCCTGCTGAGGTTTAACAGGCATTTACTGGAATTTTTGGCACTTCAATTTAGCATGGAAGCATTAGGCCAAAAATCAGAAATTGTCAAACAAAATGTAGATTAGACATTAGGGGGAACCAAGGCATTTTAAAATTTATTAAATTTCCATTTAAGTCATATTCCATATTCATGCCGGTGTCATGACTTGTTCCAAGTGCCTCAGTCACTGAAGTCCCAGATATCTTCAAACATCTTTTGAGTCGGAGATACAGGTTGACCTTTAATGTTGCGGAAACTCCCAGCTGCAGGGGAACCCTGTCCGTCTTTAGCTATAGACAAAGGCTTACTGCTAATGATCTTCATAGCACCTAGAGGAAGGAGTCACATTAGGGTTCAAATACACTAGTGCTGACAATCCTGTCCACCATGTACTCACTAGTTTGCAGGCCTGCTGGACATTTGTAGGAACAGCAGGAACAGGCATCATCTGCACCAAACAGCTCCTTCCACCTAGAGCCACAACAGACTAGGTCAAAGCCATCACGCCCCCAGAAAGCCATGCACAGTATACCCAGCTTACCTTTGACCATCAAAGGTACAAGCCTTTGCACTAGGAGTTGCAATTGGTCTTCCAATGGCAATTTCACAGTGCATGAAGAGTTTCTAGGAGAACAATGTACAGGTCATTCTTCATTTGGAGCAGAAAATAAACATTTAAATAATCAGTTTTAGAATAATCTGCAAAGGGAAACCATCTTAAATGTCTTAAAATCCACAACGCTCAGGAGGAGAAAAAAAGTGCACCTTTACTTGTCACTGGGGCTGTACCCTTGTAACTGTACCTTTTTAAAAAGGTACAGAAATGGATTCTGAGGAACATTCTGAATGTACAAACAGCATTAATGGATCAGAAATGTTCCTCAGTATCCGTTTATGTAATTACCTACAGCTAAGGGTACGATTGGCAGACCCTTAAGGGTACAGCCCCAGTGACAAGCAAGGGTACAAATTTTTACCCTTTATTCTGAAGACTACTATACACTAACTGTAATTAAGCACAATTGCAAATATGTTGTAATGCAAGATGCCACTGGTGTTACCACAAGGCATTTATGTCCTCATTTACAATGAGTTTGTATCCAATGACAGTTTAAGAAAGATGCTTAAACCATTTCATTCAAGTGTTACACATTACCAAGGAAACAAAAAAATCAGCAAATTACAACACTTAATACCATTTCATTAAAAACACCTTCTCAAATGTTGAAATGTTGTTGCGTGACAAGCCTTTTGCATGGGGAGAGAGAAGGAACCCCCTCCCTCCAACAAACATTGACACATCAGTTAAAAATGTGCATGCAGACTTGAGGTACCAAATATTTCCCCCCACTCCAAACTGAGAACGACCCTTACATGAGAATTTGCATGCAGATGCAAAAGTAGGAAAACGGTTTGACAGAACTAACCTGTGTCGCTTCAGTTCTCATCCCCGGAAAAACGAATGCCCCAATTTTGAACCTGATTTTATCTCGCCTTGCATCAGGGACAAATTTAGACTGAGGGTTCTTCAGGCTATCCAGCATGCATCTAAAGCAGCAGAAGAGCGAGAGTTACCTCTCAAACAGTGACAGAATGCAACATGCCAAGGGAGTCCCGCTTACCCATAGTTGTCAATCACTGTGAAGCGTGGTGTTGACATAGGGTCGGCAGACTTGGTGACATAACACTTGTTGACGTAGGCGCGCTCATTCCTGATCTTCTGGGGAACTTTAACCTCAAAGTTCATCGGATGGCCAACCAGGAAGATGTCATTCTTCTTCCAGTCATCTAGGATATTGGAAGTTATTGCAGTGATTTTTCCCCCCACAGGTCTGAAATATCAAATAAGCTTACCATTTAAGGGGGTGAGCGTGATGCCAGATGGTATACTAAGGGACTTGAACTCAGTGGTTCCTTTAGGACAGGGACGGTAACCAACCTTGTAAGAGTTGAAGAACCTGAACAGAGGGCAGGAGTTAGGGGGAGGGGGGGGGGGGGGGGGGGGGGGGATGAACACTCCCAGCACTTCACACTACACTCACCTGTGGTATATACACCGAAGGGGAATCCTGAACGGCACAGCCCTCACAACTGGTCCAGAGAATGCAGGAGCATAAAAGAGGCTATTTGAGTATTCCATGCGGTCGTTAAAGGACTAAAGGAATTACAAGACGCATCAGACCAAATGCACAAATATGTTTCAACATTAAGGCCTCCTGATAGGGAAGACACTTGCCTTCCTTGTTGTGTTGCAACTCCGAAGACTATAATCGAAGTAGAAGTGCAGAGGCGTGACCTTGTTGACCTGGCATGTCCCAAGAGAAAGGTCCTGCTGTGCGTTGGGCAAACCGAACGGCTCTCTCAGGACCCGGACAACTATCCTTCCAGCTCGGCACTGGACTTCCACCATTTTTTGAGCGCTTGGAGTTGGCAGCGGTGGGGGACGCAAGATGTTCTTCACCATGTCTGGCAACAGCCTGCTACCTAGTGCCGGCTTGAAAACATCCATCGGCAACACCATTGAACCCACAGCTGGCATGGAGATCGGAAGATTCAGGGGCGACCAGCTGACTGCGGTTCTCTCACGCGCAAAGTTCTGCTGCCCTTTCTCACGCGCAAAATCCTGCTGCCCTTTCTCACGCGCAAAATCCTGCTGCCCTTTCTCACGCGCAAAGTTCTGCTGCCCTTTCTCACGCGCAAAATCCTGCTGCCCTTTCTCACGCGCAAAATCCTGCTGCCCACTCTCACGTGCAGAACTCTGCTGATCACTCTGCATCGTCATGAAGTTCTTCCAGTCATCGCTACGATTTCTGCTTACAGGGTCATCTTCAGAGAAAAGTGCATAAACATACGGGGATAGATTTAACGCACAGACATTAAAACAGAATCCTAAAAAAACAACGAGCAGCAGAAACTCTCTCATTCCCCTTAGCATAGTGATACTACTTCACAACACACCCACCCCAACAAGCAGCCAGAGTCACTAGCCAAACATTCATAGATATGTGTGCCTGTTGATCCCTGTGCTCTTAATGATTACAAACACCTGCTGCAGACTCCAATCAACCATGCAGGCTATGCTGCAAGAGTACTTAGTTAATGCTTTTGTTTTTGTCTGCAGTCACAACAGCTTTCTTGTTTCTATCTATCCATTAACATTTTTTCCCTTGTCTTTTTCACTAGACATTTCGCCATACAAATAAGTCAATTTTTGAGGTAATAAAATAATTAAAATGAATGCGATCTCTGAGCAATTAATGAGTAATTAGTAGTTTTCCAGAACTGGGCTCTGCATTAATCTTAATTATGATTAATAACTATTTATAAAGACTGGTCAATGAGTTCAAAGGAATTAAGGCAAGTTGTTTTACATGTCATTGAAATGCAGCAGTTCATAATGTTTTAATGACTTGCACCTTTGCAGTGAAGCTTTTAAACATAAGAATGTCTCATTGATTAGAGGAAGAATTATTTTTGGATACCATGTTTTACTCAACTGCACTTAAATGCACGCTAGAAATTTCTTTTGGTCTCAGTTTAACCTTTCACGTATCAGCTGATCTAAACCTGAAATAATTATAGTATAATTATAATTTAATTAACCAATTGGGAACCACACCAAATCATATAGCTTCAGTGAATAAACAAAGAAAAAAAATAAATTTCACCTTGCTTTTAATGTTATTTGCACACTTAAATCAATTCAATTTAATATTTATTAGTATAACTGCCTGACTTCAAAATGTCTTGTATTTAAGTAGGCTTGCTATTTGTATTTTGTTTGTAGTGTCCTTAACACGTACTGAACCATTTCTTGTGCATTGCAAGGTAGTCCTGCTGTAGAGCACTGCAAGGTAGTCCTGCTGTAGAGCACTGCAGGAGCCCCATTAAGCAGCTGCGTTATAACCAGGGATGGACATTTAACTGGTACGCAAGTACACACCTTTATAAACGATACGTGCTATAATCGATTGTTTGTAAAAGCTCTAATGCGTACTTATTTTATATGCATTTGCGCTGATATGAAGACAAAATATGTGTTCTCAGTCTTTATTGCTTAATGCACGTCGTCTTGAGAAGCTTAAAGTTCGTCAGTCTAACGTATTTATCACGGATTAACTGTGCAAGGTGCTGCAATAGAATTGATAGCATCCATTGTTTATTTACGTGCAGACAGCAGATGGCGTTATTGAGTAATAAATTCCTTTGACAACTACAAAACTATCTATAAAAATAAATTTACCTTAGAGTTGTTTTGGCTTAGATCTGAAGGAGATCACTTTAACAAAAAAGAGTAACCAAGGTTCTGACAACAAATAACCTAGAAAAATATGTCTTTCTTAAAAAAAAAAGTGTTTGGGTTACGTTATGAATAGAACTGTGGCCTCATGCGTCCTGAGTTTTGACATTTTTTTCTGTTTTTGGTTTTCCATGGGATACTTCAGTTTCCCCCAAGACCCAAAAACATGCAGTTCTGCCAGATTGATTCCTAAAGACTGGCACAAACTGGTGTGTCTGGTATCTGCCGTCCGTTTTTTTTCGGGGACCTTGGGTACTGGCCTTAACGTGAAATTATATTGGGTAAGTGGTTATGGAACTTGGGTGGGCTAATGTATTTATGTGCTAGTGGTGAAGAAATTCAAATGGAAAGAAAATCCTAAAATGATACAAGAAACAAACACAGCTACTGTGAGTTTTTCAGTTATGTAATAGTAATGTGTTATTTTATTAATAGTAATAGTAGGATAATAGTTGTGGATTCTCTCTATTCCTCTGTACATATAGAGCCTGAGAGGTGGTCTGTATGTCCGCTGTATCTACAGCCTAATGCAGCTTCATGACTAAGAACATCATCAGAACTCAAATGAATTTTAAGCTGACGTGAGCTCAGCTGATGCTGATCTATGTATGAATCATAGCAAGTAAACCTCAGGTGAGACACGCATCGCTCACATCAGTCTCCATGAAACGTTAGGTGGATCTCCATCCAGGGAGATTCTGCAAGTGTCGCCCTGCGGAGGCTGTTGCTGACCCTTTCTGTCCTCACACTCTTCCCATGGGTTACTCCTGCGACAGCAAGACTCCACTTCAGCTCTGTTCAGAAACACTAAGTAATGTGGGTGCCAGGAAACACAATTACTCCGTGTTCCACTTCCCATTTTATCCTGTCTGTAGGTAGCTTCTTAGGATACCTTCTTGTGTGCATATTTATGAATTTTTTATATTAATATTAAAATACTGAAATTCTCTGGTTAGATTTTTCCAGAATTTTTCTGATAGGAATGAAACACTACACATCTAACAAATCTTGCCTGTTGGCAATAGGCTGTTCAACTTCTGAAAGAGAAATATCGTAAAATTCACCCCTTCCTCCTTCAGTCACTTATCTTGCTCAGGATCATGGGTGTCCAGAAAATCTGGGTATGATATGCTGCTGAGTTTCAGACAATATTAGTGCTCCATTTAAAGAAGGTGTACTCTGTTTTTAGATCAGTAAAAAGTAGCAGAGTAATTTATGTATTTCCGAAGTATTTGTTAATTTGTCATGTGGATGTACAAACAGCAAAGGTATGATTGTAAAGCATGTGCAGGCTGCTGTTATTCATTTATTTATGTAAAGCTGCTTTTCCAATGCAGGGTGACGGAATATCAGGTGACTATCCTGGGATGTGGGACAGGAAGAGCCTTAGAACTGATGCCCATCCATGACAGGGCAGACATTCCTCATCTCAGTTACGTCGCGTGTTTTTTAGGTTACTGAATTGCACATGGGCTGAACATGCAAACTCCGCACATAGGTGAGAACCACCCTGGCATGTTATGTATAGTATTTTTTAAAGAAAAGAAAGATGAAGATACTTTTTAAGTTAGCCTTAACATTTGTATATTAAATTCAGCAAAGGAACCTGGACATTAAGTGATTATTTAAATGTGACACATCACGCTTGTGCGTTCTAGTGATTTTTGTGTTTCTCTGACTATTTTCTTGTCTTTTCTCTTATTTCCTATTATTTTACATGACTTTAAGTGGTTTAAATGCACAAATTAAGAAGATGTGCAATTTTCTATAAGCGCTCCTTGATATTTGACAAGAACATTTTTCCATTGTTTGTTAGAGCTAAAGGATG
The DNA here is from genome assembly GCA_026776725.1 of Gnathonemus echidnorhynchus. Classification (NCBI taxonomy): domain Eukaryota; kingdom Metazoa; phylum Chordata; class Actinopteri; order Osteoglossiformes; family Mormyridae; genus Gnathonemus; species Gnathonemus echidnorhynchus. Next base: position 6,342,197 of record JAODJU010000041.1, read on the forward strand.
AGAAGTATTGAAAGTATTTTGCAGCTGTGAAATTGTGAAATTAGGTGAGCGGCCCTGACAGATAAGGTGCGTAGTTAATTTATAACTGCTAGGATTAAATTATCCCTGGGCAGTATTACGGCAAATGATTCACCCCAAAGACAGTAGCAGAGCCCCGTAGGGAAGGTGTGGCACCTACTTGTAAATGTTACTGCTTTAGAAGTTTTTGAAACTCCTGTGTAGGTCTTCAATTCCTGATTGAGTTCATTTCTATAAGACACTCTAATAGCTGCTCCAAACCACAAGACAAGCACACGTAGCATCATTATCAAGTAAAAAATGGTGAACCAGTTAGATATAAACAATGAGGAAACAAAATCGAAAGTCAAGGTCGACTTGTTGCCCGTCTTTCAACTCTGATCAGGTAAATCAGAAATCGTTGTGTATGTGTTGGAACTGAAGGTACGGCTGTGATGGTGGCCCTTCTTCCAGTCATTGCTTAGCACATGCAAGAGTAGCAGCAATGTGATTTAAATTATAGTAAAATCAGCACTTGCTAGCGTAGTTTTATAGGCCTTCAGTCTATATTAAAATTCTGAAATGGGGCTAGCAGAGGCGCAGTGACAGGACAGGCAATGGGCTGGGGCCCCAAGCTGGGAGGGGGGCCAGAGGAAGCCGATTACATGGTACACTGCAACGACAAATCTACTTTATTGGTGTATTCGGTTTTTCACAAAAACAAGATCTTGTGTTTATTAAATTCTCTTTGTTGATGTTATTAATTTACACTGCACAGTAAAATAAAGGTAATGAATTTTACCATGCCAGGGGAGTGGGAGTTGGGGGGGCCCCATGCAGTTTTTTGCCTAGGGCTCCCAGAGTTCCTAGAATCACCTCTGGGGGGGTTAGCACTGGCAGTGTGACCATGTTCCTGGTAGTAAACATTAATACGTCTTGTGAGTTAGGAGACATTTTGAAGTCAGCACTGAATAGGACGGTGTTTCCCAACCCGGTCATTTGGGGACACCCAGACAGTTCATGTTTTCGCTCCCTCCCTGTGTGATGATCACTTAATGCGGACTGTCTGGGGGTCCCCGGGGACTGGGTTGGGAAACACTGCAGTGGGAGTCCAGTGAAGAGACATGAGAAGAAGTGCAGAACTTTTATTTTTTACTGCCTATTTCTATCATTGGTGCAGAATTCTGAATTTTCTCAGTGCCACCAAGTGTGCCCCCTGCAGGGGATGCAGTCAGGCCTGCTATATGTAGCTCTGGAAAAGATTAAGAGACCACGCTATATTTTTTTAAAAATCTGAATTTTTAAATCCTGGTTTAATCCTGGTTCTGCTGGCAGAAGGCTACACTGCGAGGCAGGCTGCTTCCAGGCTCAACATTTCTAAGACAGCAGGACACAAGAACAATGTGACACAGGAAACACTGGCAGTGAGCAGAAATGAGGCAGGTAGAGGGCAGAAGTGACTTTCTAATGCCAGTGATGACTGTCAACTTATCCAATGGTGCCTCATAAATTGGAGGATGACCTCCAGTGACCTTCAAAAAGAATGGGAAGCATTAAGTGGTGTGAAGTGCACTGCAAGGACAGTTCATATCAGGCTTTTAGAAGCAGGGCTGAAGACCAATAAAGCAAGGAAGAATCCCTTCACTAATGAGAACCAGGGAAGAGCCAGGCTGCAGTTTGCAAAAAAACAATGCATATTGACACAGACACATTCACATAAACTGAGAAATGAGTGAAACTGAAAATTTTGCTGTGATCTCTTATTTTTTCCAGAGCTGTATATGGTACTAATCAAAGAAAGTTACTGTCGCCTTTCAAGTTTCATGTTTAAATTCCCTCATGAAATGTAATATTTCACTGAAGATGTTTAAGTTATGTTTCCAGCTGATGGCCAGTCTTAACCTATCAGTCACAACACTTCAGATTGTGACACTTGGTTGACTGAAATATTTTTATAATTCATTATAATTGTATTTAATACCAGCATAAACATTTTTAGATGAAGGTGGTTTTATTTACAATATACTTCAGCTTGAGTACCCAGACATACTTGATAGAGATAATAGTCTTGCAAGTAATGCTTGTAGTTGGTTTGTAGTTTAGGGGGGCAGTGTGTGGCACAGTTGGCTGAGTCTGTGTGCCTGTAATCAGAGGGTCACCAGTTTGAACCCAGCCTCAGCACATCTGCAGGTGCTTGATCAAGGCCCTTAACTCCTGCAACAGGTGGCTGCCATTCACAGGCAGTTTATTCTTCCCTGCAAAGAGCGAGTTGGAGAGGCATAAAGAGAATTTTCCCACAGGGATCAATAAAAGTATCAATTAATATATATATGACATCATTCCTGATGATGATGATGATTCACAGTCCTTGCCCAACAGGTGTGTTTATAGCATTGTCATCTCCATGTTAAAACATTTTTGTGGTACATTTGTTTGCTTTCTTGTCAGAAAGTATAATTAATATACGTGGTTTAAGGCTAAATCTACTGGCAAGAGAACAATAAGACAATGAGGATTAATTGCTACATAACAAAAGTCATTTAACATAAAATGCTGCACACCCACACTTGTTAAACCCAAAGAAAAATATGTTGACAATATACAAATAGTCTTTTAAAAAGTTTTTTTAGACCAAAACCCTGTTTTTCCCTCCAGATAAATGGAACACGCTGTTATTCATGGCAAGACTGGACGTGTGAATAAATGATTCATAATAAGCACCCTGCTTTTAGCCATTGCATTCATAGGATTTATTTTTGGTCTATAAATGGCATACAAATGAAATTTAACCAGCTGCAAAGTATTAACCCGAACCATAACACGACAATAATTAATTCAATGCAGGTTGAAAGGCTATGAAATGAAGAAAAACACGTAGGAAAGTGCTGGAAGAGTTAAGTGCAAAACCGCAGCGCATAGCCTCAGGTTTGCTTATGAAGACACCAAACTGGTGTGTAAATCACACTGTACAAAAGGGGGAGAAGACAAAGTCAAGGTGGAGAAGAGAGGAACGAGGGCAGCTGCCATATTTCAAGAAAGAAACAAATCAGTGGAGGATGGGTTAGGGTATTAGGCTTTGTCGGTCACCGGCCACATGAACTCATTCCTCATTGTTTACTTTGTGGGGTCAGTTGGTTTAAACCGGGTGCCAGATGTTTAATCCCAGTCACCTTGTGTTTCAAGGGTATTTCTCCTAACGCTAGTTTAGCCGTATACGGAGAGTTCGGTAAAAAATATCTCCTAAAAAGACTCATCATGTTCCATGTCTTCGATTTTTTTAAGAATTCAATTTTACAAATCTGCACAGGTCCAGAAAGTAAAAATCTAGACCAAAATTTTGTTTCAACCAACAAGTTAAGTATAAAGAGTTACAGTCACAGAGTACTCAACTGGTTGTTTGAAACAAAATCCTGGACTGGATTTTACCTTTCTGGACCTGAACTATCCCCCTCTGCAGAGCCATCCCCCACCCCAGGACCATAAGTCAGGTGACCACACAGGTTCCTGTCAGTTTATCAGCCTGATTCTTGCTTCTACTGATACAGTATGTGACTGATTTTTTTTCTCGAGTAACCCAGAACCCAGAACCTGTTCATACATCCTAGTACTATTAAGAAGGAGACCCAAAACTTGTAGTTTTTTTGGTTATTTGCTTATGGTTTTTATTTCCCTCTTGCTTGGGCAATAATAAAGCTCGAACCCCTTTCTCCTGTCACACCTCTCACATGATCCTGCCTTTTTCAGTGTCCATTGACATCTTCTTCTATATGCCTGGCATCTTAGAGCACTGGGATGCTGTTCAGTCTATAGAAAGCAGACACCTCCCCAAAAGATTAAACAGTGGAAATTGACGGCTTCATGGGTCTCTAAGATAGAGGGCAGAAGCAACTTTCTAATGCCAGAGATGACCATTAACTCATCTGACAGTTTTTCAAGAATTGGTGACCTTCAAAAAGAATGGGAAACATTAAGTGCAGGTGTGAATTGCACTGCTAGGACAGTTCATATCAGAATCAGGACTTAAGTCCCATAAAGCAAGGAAGAAACCCTTCGTTATATATGTAAAATTCACAGATGCACACCCATAAATTGAGAAATGAGTGAAATACAAAATTGTGCTTTGGTCTCCTTTTATCCGCAAGCTGTTTATTTCTGGTTACGGAGTGAGTTGTGGGAGATGAGGGTGAAAGGAGGGTTTCAGTTCATACCTTGTGAGTCCATGCACACTTCCTGCCTACTGGAATGAGCTCTCCACACGGCTGGGTCCCCCATATGATTACCAAGGCAAAAAAGACCACATCAATTAAATGCATGTGTATTGAAATCTATATTTTGTCTCTTTGTCAAGCCTGTTGAGGCTGTTTGTATGGCGATACATAAATTCTGTATCTAATATATAAGGATTCCTGATGTATAAAGAATCTATTGATGCCAATGAAGCAGTCGTCAGGGTTCGGGACAAGGCAAGGAATGTCTAATCTCCTTTCTATCATGATAATCTGAATGAAAAGAAAAAACCTTCATACATATTGATAATGTATGACCATAATTAATTAGTTTAGGTTCCATTAAGATCCTTATTTTTAGATTAACAGAGTAAAACTACTGTGAAGATGCAGTAAGATAAGCTGTAAAACACTAACAGGTGAATATTGACGGCATCTGAGTATCTGAGCATCACTGTCATTGTGCTTCACTGCTTCGGTCACATTTGAAGGCAGAAAGGCGGAAAATGAAAGGTAGGTTGGAAAGTCATAATTCATGTCATTCAACAAGAGGAATGTTCTTTGGCTCACATTAGCAGATTCATAATTCCCTGGCCTGTTGCTTCTAGACAAGTCCTCAGGACAGAGTTTTTCATTTTTCAGAGGTTTACTGGATTGGGAAAACCTTTGCCAGAGATATAGTCCACGGCGAAACGCGTTTCCTGCTTTCTCATATCTCAACAATTTCTCAACAGCTTGTGTTTATACTTGCTAGAAATGTAGGTTCAGCTTTCAGTATTTCATCTGTTCTTTTTATTTCCTAGTGCAGATACCTTAGGAATTGTATGTGGGTTTCATAAGACTATCAGCAGGTGAAGTTTAAGGTGCACTATATATCAGGAGAAAGATAACTTGAAGCTTACGACAAGCAGTCGGAAGGACACTGGGTCACACTTTTGTTACAGTTATGTATCCAATCAAAGCATTACTGATTATGACAATTACAGTTTCAGGCAGAATGTAAAAAAGCAGGCAGATATTGATAACGAATATTTGCGTATTTATTGATTCCCTTGTGTGTCATTATAAAGCTGTTATGACATTTTTAAAATCTACTTTTAGCCTCCGAGAAGCATATATTTTTTCTATATGATCAATCTTTTTAAGCCAATTATCCTATTCAGGATCGGGGGGGGGGGGGGCTGGAGCCTATGGGAAGAAGACAGGGAACAACCCAGGATGGGGTGTCAACTCAATGGAGGGGCACACTCACATCTATAGGCAATTTAAATGGGTACTTTGGTTTACTGCTACATGCTAAGGTGTACTGGAGTTCTTAAACCATATGACAGAGACTCGAACACTAGTCCCAGAGGTGTGAGACAACCGTACGTGTTAACCACTGCACCGCCATGCCACCCCAACACGGCCGTCTGTTTACTGTCGTTATAAATTGTTTTTAAATAAGCTAATGATGCCGATGACATAAAGTATTATAGCAATCAGAATGGCCATAAAAGATTTGGTTTAAACCGAAATTCTAAATGCAGCATCATTTAAACGAGGTTGCTGTGCGGTCTCTAAAGTGCACTTTAGTCACGTTATTCCTGGAAAAAAGCTTAATTTTCAAAAGAAATAATTCAAATAATTATTATTTAGCATATCCGACACATTGCATATTCTTTATCTGGCTCTGTAAATGGGTATAACTATGTATAAAATACAATGTTTAAATCTTTTAGCGAGGTCGATCTACAAGAAGTATCCTGAGAGCTACTGGCAACTTACGTACCCATAAAGAGTAAATAGCCACAAATATATAAATGCAAAAAAATATTATAATGTCTGCATTTGCTCGCTAAGTATCGCGCATTCACTTACATTTTCGTTTAGTCTGTTCTGATGTCTATAACGTTTGAACGGTGACTTTAGTTTCTATTATACAATTTTCGCATTTTGAAAAATCACGATACGCAATTTACGTTACCGCGTTGCCAGATTGGGCGCGTTTCCGCGTTGGATTGCACGGTTAAAAACGTGGTGCGGAGTGCTGGCCAGTGCTTGGCGGGTATTACCGTAATATCGTATATATATTTCCGATAGGGATAGGGGCATGTGATGGGACAAAATTTTCTGTTCAAATTGATTTTCATTGACCAAAATATTCATATTGTTTTGCTTCCCGTAATATGAACACACTAAATATTCAGAACATTTTATAGACTCTTTAATATTGTCTTTAATGTAGCCTAACCCCTTTTCATAGCAGCACAATGCTGTTACTGTGTCACTTCATTAAGTGCCAATTTCTATCAACATATGAATATGAATATTTTTTTCCGCATGCAGATGGAATCACTTGGTGACTAATTAACCCTTTAATTAACTTGATCTATCTGCTGAACTAATTGAGAGTGTCCGTGTAAAAAAACTGAAATTTCCTTTTATTTAAACCCTTTTCATGTGTTACTCTTGTGGTGAAACGTACGCGATTAATAAACCACAACCTTTTGTAATGTTTCTAATGAAGGCTTTCTGTTTATTTTCTCAACTGTCTGTTTCTATCTGTAGATTGTTTTTTGCTGTGGTGAGGTACTGATTGAAGTCCTCAACTCAAGCATATTTGTGTCTAACAGTATCTGCCTCTGGGGGACGCTTTTTAAAAAAACATTCTATACCACTCCCTAATTTACTAGGAATTCTAAGTTCATGGTAATAAATCATAACTAAAAGAAAATACTGAAAAAGATCCCTGTTCTATAGTATAATGACCATAAGATTTTGACAAGAGAATACATTTTTGCAGCTACATAATCTAAAGCTGAGGTATACTGGTTATATTTTCAGTATAAATACAGCAACACTTGCATGTATAACAGGAATTATATATATATATATAGGAATCATATATAAAAAATATTGTTCAGGGTATTCATGCTCCATTTATACTGAGAGGGATAAAATCCTAATCTAATTGTTTAATATATTAGAAAAAATGAAGTACAATTAAACAAATACTGTAATAAATGCATTATTAAATGATACAGTATATAATTGTAACTGTGAAGATATTTCACACAGAATCTATTCATCCTTCATTCAACCATTTATCCTTATCAGGGTTGTGGGATACAGTACTCACCATAAATGTAGTAGAAGCATATTCATCCAGTACTCAATAATACTTTATTGAGTATATGTCAGACACCAGCTATTGCAGCATAATTATAAAAGTACTATATCTGTGATGAGCTAATATAGCCCGATTGTCCAGCCCTTGATGATTAACTGTCATTATAAATAGTGACGGGAGCACGTAGCTCAACAGTGTACACAACATGATTTTTATTTGCACATTCTGTAGATTTTAATAGTCAAACATAATTCAAAGCTACAGTGGGTATAGAAAATCACCAGCCACAATCAAAATGTTATCATATCTATCAATATCCTCGTTAAGAAAGGAACATAAACACAATATAAAAAAGAATAAAGGGTTTGAATAAACACAATAAAAGAAAGAATAATGGGTTTGAATAAGACCCCCTCCCAGTTAATACTCAGTAGAAGCACCTTTTACTTGAATTTCTGATTTTAGCCTGTTTGGAGACATCTTCTCTACACTTCTGTAGAAGGAGAAATATTTGCCCGTTCTTCTTTAAAGGATTGCTCCAACTCAGTCATACTGCTTGGTGATGGTTGATGGACAGACCTCTTCATGTCAGTCTAAGGATTTTTAATAGGACTGAGGTCAGGGCTCTGAAGGACGTTGACTCATTTGTTCTTCAGACATTGTACTGCTGCAAGGAAGGACACATGAAATATGTTAACTTTCTAACTGATTAACCATCATACACCTGTACTCTCGATCCATGGCACTATTATACAAGCATTGTGACATTGTGGTAGGTTGTGTTTTGTGATGATCAAACGAGATCCGTGAAATATTTTGTAAAAGTATGACGAGCAGAAGGTTAACACTCTTTAGTGCGTTTAGTCTGTTTTCAGTGTTTTTGAATCCAGCGAAAACAAATTTGACGGGATCTGTGTGCACTTGAGTCATATTTTAAGAATTCATAACCGTTCAAGCCGTAGCTTGCACTGTTGTTCAGAGAGTCTTGGGCTTTAAAGGGCAGTTTATGGAATGTCAGTCGTGCACAGGTGAATGCAGGAGGAAGCATGAAGCGGGGAGAATGTGTACGTGGGCACACGTGAGCCTGTGTGTGTGTGCGTGTATGTTTGGTTGAGGGTGACGCATCGGTGCTCGGTGCGAAAAAACGGATGCAGCTGCTGCTGCAGGATGTGCTATGAAAAAAGGATCTGTAACATTTTTATCATTTTAGCCAAATTACTATTAAATGAGAATGTCAGTGCCAATATCTATGAAATTTAAATTGAAGTTTATTATGATGGAATAGTCCTTGTAGAGCCAATTTCAATTTCTGTCAAATGTACCATAAATACTGAGGTTGTTGCCTTTTAATAATGTGAATCAGAGATCCAAAGGTATATGTATATGTACATTTTTTATTCATCCAGCAGACTAAATGTGCTGTTAAAATTTACCATACTGATCAAAGTATGACAAAGCTGAGCATCCTAAAATTTGAAATGGCAAAGTTGAGGAAAATTACATCCACCTTGCATGACCAGTCATCCAGTGCTGGGTGACAGTGAGTCTGGGGCCCCTTCCAGTAAGCACAAGGCACTGGAAATGATGGATGGGCTGCCAGTCCGTCTCAGGGCACAAACCCACACAACATGAACAAGAGACTGCAGTAGCTAGAGGGGAACCAAGCAGGCAGGCAGAATATGCAAACTCTGCACTCCACACAGAGCATGGGATTGTGAGTCCACAATGAAATAAAAATTATACATGTAATATATGAAAAAATTATAAGACCACAGCAAAAATTTCACTTTCACTCTTTTTTCAATTTATGGGTATGCTTCTGTGCAAAATATACATTTTTTGCAAACTATAGCCTGGATCTTACATGTTTCTCATTCATTAAGAGCTTCATCCATGCTTTATGGGACTTCAGTCCTGCTTCTCGGAGTCTGTTATAAATTATCCTAGCAGTGCACCTCACACCATTCTTTTTGAAGGTCATCTTTTGATTTATGAGGCACTGTTGGATAAGTTAACAGTCATCTCTGGCATTAACCTGGCTGGTTTCTGGTCATTCCCAGTGTCTCCTGCTTCACCTTGTGTACTGCTGTCCTGGAAATGTTTAACCTGGAAGCAATCCACTGCTCAGTGTTGCCTTAAACTAGGATTTTAAAAAATCTGATTTATTCACAAATATACAGCTGTGTGTGTGTGTGTGTGTATGTATATATACATATATATACATATATATATACACACATATATATACATATATATACATATATATATATATAGGTTTACATTAACGCTATGATCAAGCGTGCAGTGCACTCTGTAATTTATGCTAATCAATGCCTATCGCACAAATCTGATTGGATGTGCCAGTGAATTTTAAATGACGCCTCTGTGGTTTGGCTTCTTGGATTGGTTGAGTGTCCACTAATTGTACGCTAAGCATATGCAGACCCAATTATATAGTTAATATACCCAGTATAAGTTAATTTAAGGAATGGGGCAGGGAAATCTGATCGTGGATCAGCATAGGAGCTTGCTGGTTTTAAAATGCTTAACTTTCCAACTTGAGACCCTTTCAGAACTTGCCGAGACCCAAATTTAGGTCGCGACCCACGGGTTTTAGAATCGCTGACACATGTTAAATATAAGAGTAGGCCAGGTTACTCGGGGTGTTAAAGGTCAGGTTAACATGGGCTAGATTGGGCTTACTAACGTTTCACATAACATCATTAATAAAAATAAAGCTTACGAAAGGCACGATATCGATAATAGTGTCGACAGAAACACTTCAAAGTCAAATTCGGATATCAAAACACATGTATTTTATGTTAGATAGTAATAGTGTGTTAATATCAAGAATTTCTCCTTCAATGTTTATGTTTATTTATGGTAACAAATAACCTTAAATTACATGCTTCATACGCATATTTTGCCACTCTGTAATATTATTATGACTTAAATTCATTGAGTAAAGCACATTGATGTAGAATATATACAAGTCTAAGACCTCACTAGTTTTAAACCCTGGCTACCCCAGATTGTGATTACATAGGCCTAATTTAAAAACTCAATAAATACGTATATATAGTACGGAACAGACACACCTGCCCTTAAAAACTCAAAATTCCATTCTCTCCAGCTATGAGTGATATATATATACCTTTTAAAAAAAACATTTTTCATCCAGTAAAAGTGCAACCTAATTTCATGTTCAGAGATCCCTGCCCTGAGGGTATTTTTTTTTTGCGTGGTGCGTAATTTGAAATAACTATACACCAACGCGGCTTGAAATTATCCCCAAAACAAATGACAGTTTTTATAACCGCAATAAAGAACACTGAAATACAATTTAAGTATAATCGGTAGAAGTGTTACATTAACTTGCAGTCTTGGAGATTTTAAAGACCTGCCTCGACGCGACGGAGTTGTCTAAACTTGCCTATATAAAATATGCATGTAATAGGAAAGTAAAGTAAGGGACAAAATAGTCAAAGCGTACCCCCGCACGGGTGAGTCACGCCTTTGAGCTCAGGGGATACAAAACGGCGACGGACGGGAAATCTACCTGTAAAAGACGAAAACAGACACTTTTATCCGAGAAAGTACCATCGCACAGGTATGGATCATTGCAGCGCTCACGGCTGACCCTGTGCAAAGGCTCTATGGCTTTATCTGGTGGGCGATTTAAGGATGCATTTAAGTCGGCTTTGGGTATTAGTCACTTGTCGGCCGCAGAAACAAGTGCAGCTTAATAGATTTTACGATGAGCCAACTTGAGATTTTACCTGAGGCCGGGTTTAATTGAAATTGTTAAATGATCTGTTGTCTGAAGTGTTATTCGTGAAAAAGCGGTATTAATTGGCACATGTCAAACTACTCTACAACTTGAGCCATCATATATTTTTACAGTAAACACAAATGTTTCCATTTTCTTGTCATATGTTTATTATATAGATAGGCCTATGAATTATAGGCTGTATATACTCATATATGGTTTTAGCATATTTTTTTCTAATGTAAATGATTTACATATATAAGGTAATTAATTAAGGTACAGTAATCAAATGTAGGCCTACAGTTATATGAATGATTACAATTCTTTAACATAAGAAAGGGATTTTACATACTGGGATATACATCTTAAAAACAAGAAAGCGTTAGGTGGTCTATCTTTTGATGTGTATACCGGGAAAAATAAGATACGCGCAACTTGGGAGGTAATCTTAAACAACGGACACGCGCTAAGTGTTTCCTTAGGAGCGCGGCTTTGCTCCTTCGACAAAGCTTCACACGTTCCGGCTGCACGTCAGAGCGCCAGGGAGGATGGACAGAAGAAAAATGTTGGCAGTAGTTCAGCTGCTTTTGCTATTTGCATTGCGTTGTTTTACTTTAAAATGTTAAAATTGACCTCTGTTTGTAGTAGGCTATATTCTCGGAAAAGCTGGAATATGATTATTTTATGAAGATTTATTAATTTGTTCACTTCTTAAATATGTAGGCCTAAGCATTTTAGTGTTTACTAATACTACAAATTTTCTTTGTTCTTGGAGCAGTAAAACTGACTATATATCAACACAGTATGAGTTTATCAATTGAATGTTTCTCTTCTGTATGTTTTCATAAGCTAATATTTACGTTGCAGATCTCATGCATCCACTTACCTGTCATAACCGCTTATCCAGTGTACACTCCCAGAAAAAAGGGTAAAATTTGTACCTTTGCTTATCACTGGGGCTGTACCCTCAAGGGTCTGCCAATTGTACCCAAAGCTGTAGGTAATTGTACCTTGTAAGGTGCAGAAATGGACTCTGAGGAACATTTCTGTACCATTGATGGTACATTAATTCTATTTGTACCTTTGGGATGTTCCTCAGAATCCATTTCTGTACCTTAAAAGGTACAATCACAAGGGTACAGCCTCAGTGACAAGCAAAGGTACAAATTTTGACCCTTTTTTCTGAGATTGTAGGGTAATTGTTAGCCCAGGAAGCACAGAGCACAAGGCAGCAGACACTAAGATGGGATATCAGTGCATTGCAGAGCAAACACACTATGGGCAGTTTAGGGACACTAATATATTAATTTATGAACTGTTGGAAGAAACTTGCCCAAACCTTGGGAGGACATGAAAACCCTATACCCAGAGCTGGGGTGGTGAGGGAACATTCCTGTGCAACCAGAAAAATAATTTCATCCATTGTGGGAATTGAGATGGAAAATCTTGAACTGATTAAATTTAGTTACATTTAAAATGCATGATCTTTTGGAATTAGACACAAGTACTGCTGATCTATTTTGCCCCGGAGTTCGTATTGTACATGCACGTCTGTGCAAGTTGCACATTGATACTTTACTATGTATCTGTGGACAAGAAATATAACTTTTCCAGGGCTGACGGGAATAACTCTGCTCTGGTGTGGAACAGTTAACATGGGATGGACAGCTTAAGGAGCCAGAATAAAAGCCACTGTGGTGGGACTTCAGGAATGTCTGGAAAAGGTGAGAATGGGAAGAAGATCTGGAATGGTGAGAAGAGATCTGCCAGCTGCCTAAGAAATCAATCGGTGCTTCTTACAATATCGACATTTATCAACCTTGAGTTTTATTAAACGTACAAAATGCTCAGCATCTATTGACTTTTGTGGAAAATCTTTCTCCAGAATTTCCCCAGATAATTCTGGTTCTACTTTGCTGCTGACAGAATTTGCCCAAACGGAGCCCATCAGCTTATTCTACTTACCATCATCCATAGCATACAGGAAAATAACTTTAGCCCACTTGCTTAACCTCTTAAGTAATTATAGTTAAACATTCATCCTTATCTTAATTATGAATTTTCAAGGCGACCATTATTAAAAAAATCTAGGCTCATCAGGCAGATATGACTGTGATATTTTAACCATTCTTGTCAAACTCTGTTTCCAGCGTGTCTGCAGGTGCCCCTCGCTTTACGATGTTTCGACTCGCGTCATTTTGACTTGCGGCGCGATAGCAATGCACATTAAGTAGTCAGCTTTGAATTCTGATCTGTTCTTCGGCTAGCGATATGCTGCATGATATGTTCTACTGACACTGAGCGATGGTAGCATCCAGGCAGCCACATCTCTGAGAGTAAATATCTCATAGAGTGTTAAGCAACATATTTTTTTTGTGTTTGACCAAATAAACTTGTTTACATTTATTTTCTTTTCAATTACTGGTATTTAGTTAGTTACAATATTTATTTATTTACTTATTCAGTTACGGTAGTTATTTATTTACTTATTCGTTAATCTTATTTTCATATTCAACTAGCTATATTTTCCACTTCGGATTGGTTTTGGCCACCCCTTGAATTGCAAAGAATCTAAATTTAATGAACTTGTGACAACATTTCTAAACATTTACTTTTGACTTTGTATTTGAAATCCACAGTTCTGACTGAAACAGTAACTACGACAACCAGACTGACTTCTCTTCCCCCGAGTGAGTTTTTTGATCCGTCTTCCAACCTCTATCCAGTACAGGGTCCCAGGAGACCATTTGAGTGTATCCTAGTAAACACGGGGCACAAGGCAGGGAAACACATCCATCTCAGGACACACAGTCTCACGCACAAGGAAACTCCACCGGGTTCAGAACAACTTGAGCAGGGTTTCCCAATCCGGTCCTTTGGGACCCACAGACGGTCCACTTTTTTGCCTTCCTCCTGGGAGCTGGGAAAAATGAAAATGAAACATAGGCTCTGTTTACACTTGGTTTTAAAACGTGTCTTGGCCATCGGATCACAAATGTCAGCAGAGACGCTTGTATATTTAGTGCTGTCCACTTGAGATTTGATCACTCAAGACACATTTTAAGACCAAATGCAAACAGGGCCAATATATTTGAGAATATGATGAAACTATGTATCTCTGCTATAATTGTTGACCATTAGAGGGCAACAGTAGCTCTGTCAGCAGCCAGCGGATTGTGAGCACCAGCACATCTGAGGGGGGGCTGATGGAAAAGAGAGTCATCACACACAGCAGCAGTAAGTATGTCACGTCATGTGACTCACACTCAGAACTTTTAAAATGGCCATTTTCATTTATAATCTTAGGCAAGGTCCTAACATCATTCTGTACCTCATCCTGGATTGATTGCTTTTCTTCAAGCAAAAGTTTGTAAGGAATATATTTACTGAATTCAATCAGAAAAATTCCATGTCCACAAACTAATAAAATCTAAAATATGATCACTTTCATACCAATTTTAACTGACGTTGATATTTTGCATGTATAACGTATATTGTAAAGCAACAGTATAATAAAAATCAGTATGATGCATGATGTAAAACAATTGTTAATATTATAAAGCCTGGAATCTTGAAAAAGTTGAGTTGCTGCAGTGTGTTGTTCTAAAATAAATGTTCAGGTTTTTTCATGTCCGAGTCTCATCAATCACCTCTTTTTCATTCCTCCAGATGCAGGTGGGGTTTCCATAGGAATGTCTGGTGGAGGTGAAGGAGGGGGTTCTGCGGGAGGTTCCTCGCTGAGTGTTTCTGGGGGAGGCGCGGGAAGCAGCTTCCTAGGTGGTTCGAGAGGAGCCTCTGCGACTGGCTCTGGTGGGGGCGTGGTTACCATGACTACAGTCACCACCAAGGGGAATGCTAGCTCTGCTGGCTTGGGGGGCATGAGGAGAGGTCAGGGCTCCTCCTCGTCTGCCGCTGCTGAGAAGAAGGCCGCTGGCATGTACTCGCTGTCTTACGAAGGTGAGGCTGAGGTTGCCCTTGGCACCTATGTAAGACTGAGGCGGAGTCATTGTAGAAAACTTCCTTGATCAGTCCTTGCAGATCCCCAGATAGTCCATGTTTTTGGTTTAGGGAATTGGGAGGGAGCAAAAATGTGGACTGTCTGGCAGGGAGCTTGGAGGGAGCAAAAATGTGGACTGTCTGGCAGGGAGCTGGGAGGGAGCAAAAACCTGGGCTGTCTTGGGGTCCCTGAGGACCAGGTTGGGAAACACTGGTGTAAGACAGGGGTGCCAAACTTTTCACATGTGGCTTGGTAAGCAGATGTTTATCTTATGCTAATTGGTCACCTGTAATTAAATCACATTATTTAAATCACAAGTACACAAATGCAGAAGCATTACACATACATGTACACTGTAGAGTCTGTTCTGTTCTTTTTGTTTTTTGGAAATGTGAATGTACCTCTATTGATGAAATAATTCAAATATAATATGGTCTCATTATTCCATTTCTTAATGAACATTTAAGAGATTAAATGATGAACCCATTTTGTACGTTAATTTTTTAAGAAAAAGTGTGTAAGTATTGATTAACTAACTTTTGGTATTATTCACTGAAGAGCCAAAATTTAGTTTTTTTGTAAAAGTTAATCTTATTATAGATATTCTTTGATTTTACAGTAATTTGATTCCGAGTGAACAATTTACAGGGAGCCCTTAATTACAGTGTCGAGTTATATTTGCAATATAATTACTATCTTAAAGTTCAGTAAATGCTTGTTTATTAACTGTTGGGATTAAAACCAGTAACACTAACACTCTTCATGGTCAGCAGAATAGTCTGAGGACGTTTTCCAATGGTGCTGACTTGTTCCTGCAGATATGTGTTTTTACATGTAGATATTCAGAAAGTCCTTTTTCATTTGCATGTGTAGGAAGTTCAAGTGAAAATTCCTCACCAGAATACACAAGGAAAGAGTATGGTGAGTTATAACACGTGATATACATTCATTTTGATAATAATGAACATGTGCTCATGAAGGCAGATTAGTATTTCTTTATTCGTACATTCTTTTTCATAAGTGAGCATTGGCTGAAATAGCCTCTGGGAGGCAGATTGGTTTCATTATTTCGCTGTTTGCGAATGGTAATGATTTTGTTTGTAATCAAGGATGTGCATAACTGGTACGCAACTACCCATTTACCATATGAGTGATACGTGAGGCGATATCTTTTCATACCAGTGCAATTGAGTTATTTTATTTTATTTAAGCTTTAAACCGCAAACGAAGTATACATTAGCTGTACAGAGGTTAAAATTTGCGGGAATTTCTTGACATAATTCATGGGCATTTGTGGTGTTACAAAAAGAAATTGCTGTGTGTATTGCTTTATATGTCGAATTCATACTTGCATACCAGTTATGTGAATCCCTATTAGCAGCAAACTGGGACAAAGTTTTGTTTTTGTTTTAATGTCATAGCAATTCGCAATTCTCTGTTTCAGCTTCTGCTAGTGCAGCCACAAGAGGGAGGAGTCATAGCAGAGGTAGCTACTCACCATTGTTATGGAAAACCGTGTCCATCCACGATACGTCTCAGATAAAACCTGGCCTTTGTTTAAATCAAATCATATTGGAATCCAAGCTCCTGTGAGGTGTTTTAAATCCTCTGTCATCACCCCCCCCCCAGAGAGTGAAATCAGAGCGAGACTGCAGAGCGCCTCTCCCTCCACCAGATGTAAGTTATCAATCGAAAGTACCGTTTGTAAGGTGTACAGGACAAAACACGTTTGCACCATTCTAACGGAGACCAGTGCAGTAATAAGTGGTGAGTTATGTACTGGTGAAGAAGCACCCATTGTAGATACTGAAGTAGCCATTTATAATGAAATGTTACGCAAGTTAAAGTTATGTAAAGTTACGTAAAAGTTACCCATATCATGTTCAGTCCAAGTGAGAAAACACTTGTGTTGTCTGAGTGTGACCAAAAATAAAAAAAACACTGCAGGGGGCTTGACTCTGACGCTGAGCCCGTGTTTCAGGGACCGAGCTGGACGACGTGAAGAGGTTGCTGAAAGGCAGCCGGTCCAGCAGCAGCAGTCCCCCCCGGTCCCCCTCCAACACCCTCCCCATCCCAAAGAAGGCCTCCGTGGACCCGCGATCGGGTACGGGCACGATGAGAAACATCATCTGCAGAAAACACACACGTCCCAGTGGGAGGCCCGTCGGCACTGTTTACCACCACCAACACCAAGCAGTTGCATGGGGCCCCCAAGGCCCCCTGTTGGCCACAAACAGTCACTACACTAAACATCAGATAAAAGCGCTGCTTTTTAGGAGATGCTGAAGCAGCATGTTCTGCTAACCAACTAGTTAGCTGTGATGTTCTGATTCTACTCACTAACTTTTTATACAGTTTTTAAAATATCTGAGTGGGGGGGGAGGGGTGGGAGGCAAGTGAGTTTTTGAGTGGAGCCCTAGAAATAACAAACCCGCCCCTGGGGAACCTTCCTGAGGGATTAATAAAGTTTTCTACCTACCTACCTACCTAGTGACCTTCCAGTGTAGCCTGCGGAAGGGTTAGGGGCGAAACATCAAGTTTTCAAGATTTATTGTCAGGTGTATTTGGAGGAACACAATAAAACTCTCATGCCACAGTTGCAGGGGAGGGGACAGGTGCATGGGGGGACAATAAGACAAATAGCAGCTCAATACAGGACAAACAGCAGCACAATAACAGGCAAACAGCAGAGCAATACAGGACAAACAGCAGTGCAATACAGGACAAACAGCAGCTCAATACAGGACAAACAGCAGCTCAATACAGGACAAACAGCAGCACAATAACAGGCAAACAGCAGAGCAATACAGGATGAGGTGGAAATTTCAGGTCCAGAAAGTAAAAATCCAGACCAAAATTTTGATTCAACCAACCAGTTGAGTACCCTTTACGTCTGAGTACCCCTTACCTCTGAGTACTCTGAGTACCCCTTACCTCTGAGTACTCTGAGTACCCCATACCTCTGAGTACCCCTTACCTCTGAGTACTCTGAGTACCCCTTACCTCTGAGTACTCTGTACGGTCTGTGACCGTGACTCTTTATACTCAGTCTGCAGCTGAGGCGGTCGTTTGTATGATCAATGTCGTTTCCCACTAAGCTCTGAGATGCTGACCACGTCTCTGAAGGGGAGGAACACAGGATGTTGCCTCTCTCGCCTTTTCTTACTGTTGCCCCCTTGTTTTTCCAGGGCAGTATGAGAGCGGCACCCTGGACTCCAGCCAGGCCTCCTACACTTGGGCCAGCTCCACGCTGCCCCCAAGCACCTCGGTGCTCAGTGGGTACAGCTACCAGACCAACCCCAACAACCTGTCCCTGGGCACCCCACTGGTCCATGCCTCCTCTCCCTCCGCTCTCTCAGGTCAGGTTTGAAGGACACTTCAGGAAGCTCTCATCTGTGGATGTGCTTCCATACTGACCATTTTGTTATCATCTTCACAGTTCAAGGGGTCCAGAACAATCTGAGCTTGGGTCCTGCTGCGATGAATGGTGGCCTCCCCGGCAGCACAGGTATACTGCCATTTTAATGGCCCTCAGGCTGTTAGCACTCTGGTCTCATAGACAACCTTCCTTTGGGGCCACATTAATTGGAAGAAATTAAGCTCAGTCATCATTTGATGCTCATGGGAGTTTTACTTGCACAAAAATGTTCTGAGGGCAGAAGGAAAATTGATTGGTTTAGAGAGATAACCAATAAGATTGTAGACGAGGCGGGACCAACCAATCAGATGTCTTCGTCCTGCCTCCTCTACAATCTGATTGGTTATCTCACTGAACCAGTAATTTTTCTTTCTGCCCTCAGAACATTTTTGTGTAAGTAAAACTCCCACATGCCCATTTTATTAGTCTGTTTCTTTGAAAGTCTTTGAATAGTGCATCCATGGTATAACAGTTATCGCCGAACTATTAGTTTATTGTCTATAAAGTAATACTACTTCATACATTTCTTTTTTCTTTCTTAGTTAATGGCCTTCCAAATAACCTTTCCTCCACCTCAGGGACTGTTGTTGCCTCAAATGGACTCAGCGCTCAAACAGGTATGCGGTGTAATTGCTCCTCATAGCCAGCAGATGACAGTGCTTTGATGAGCTCACGCGGCACTGAATGAAATACTTAGTTCATCTAAAATACAATCAATATTCCAGAAACATCCAGCTTAGAAGTTCTGCGATACGTGACCAGCATCATATGGCCTGATTTCCTTTTGATGATGCTTAGCTAAAAGGGTGGGTAATTTAGGTGGGAGGTGTGAAAAAATAATGAATGCAATGGCATGATATTACAAAACACCACCTGTTACGTTTCTCAGAAGTGTAGAGATACTTTTTCATGTTTGCCACAAAACATGTATTTTTTAGTGCAGTTACTTGTAGCCGTTGTCTCAGTGCCAACAGCAGTGCCATAAACCTTGACACTTTTACATTTTTTGTATATGTTTTTGTGCTTTAACTGCTACATATTTCTGGTATATTTTGGGAATACTGAGCTGTTTTTGTGTGTTGAATCTGTTCAGAAGACTCCATTTTGCATGTGTTGGCTGACATGGTGCCTGATCCTGAGCACTTTATGTCGTGGGGGGGGGGGGGGGGGGGGGGTACCTTTTTTTTCCCC
>JAODJU010000041.1:6364925-6377189 GCA_026776725.1 Gnathonemus echidnorhynchus
TCAGAGGTACCGGACACTGCAAGTCAGTGCTGCAGTCTGAGTCTGTCAGAGGTACCGGACACTGCAAGTCAGTGCTGCAGTCTGAGTCTGTCAGAGGTACCGGACACTGCAAGTCAGTGCTGTAAGAACAGAGACATGCATTAGTGGCCAAAACTGTGGAATCACTTCCAGCACTTAGAGATTGCATAACTTTATTCCAGTTACTCCAGTTACTTTTCAAATCATCCACTGTATGATATTTGTAACATTCTTTGATTGTTTATAAACAGTACCACCAATATTCATGTAGTGATCTCTAAAGTGTAATGCCAAAAATGCTAGGTGTTTCCACAATTTTGGCTGCTAGTGTGTATATACACAGCATCACTGACAAAGCAGGGTAGCCAGTATTGTAGTTGTAAGGTAATCAATGCAGTACCAGCATGTTTTCTGCTGTCTCAATCCATGATTCATTCTGCCATTATATCCACCATAGCCACCTTTGCTACGGTCAAAGGAGAAAAGGGAGATCCAGGAGCCAAAGGTAACTAAAATCTCTTTTGTCCTACTAAGTCCAGCATTTCAGTGTTTACTGGAATGTCTCTCAGTTTACTGGAATCCCTGGAATTATTTGCTATCGTTTTCATAATATGAATGATTAATTTTTAACTGTCAAATATTGTGTAGATGTGCATGCATCTTTTAGAGTAAGTACATAATGATTACAATATGCATACTGAATATGTAAATGGTTGAAGCATTTGCAGAGGTGCAGTAAATTGTACTGTTCATTATCCTATTGAACAACAGCATGGTTATATGTTACCTGTAAAATATTCCTCAGAGCAGAGCGAACGTCTCATGTGAATGTAAGACAGTGTCCTTAGAAAACTCTGGCCAT
The DNA here is from genome assembly GCA_026776725.1 of Gnathonemus echidnorhynchus. Taxonomy (NCBI): domain Eukaryota; kingdom Metazoa; phylum Chordata; class Actinopteri; order Osteoglossiformes; family Mormyridae; genus Gnathonemus; species Gnathonemus echidnorhynchus. The sequence continues at coordinate 6,365,806 of JAODJU010000041.1, forward strand.
GAAAAAACGAATTGTGGCCTTTTAAAGTGGCCTTTAATTAACAGCCTCCAGGTAGCACTGATGTCTGCAGTAGAGTGTTATTCATCCAAATGAGCTTCAGTCGCTGCCTGTTTTTAAGATGCTCCAGTCGGTGATTTATCATCCAAGTAGGCGTCAGTCTTCAGGGCTCTTTTCGGGATACAAGAATGAACGCAAACCGTGTGACTTTGACACCATTACTGTGAAATGGGTTATAAGCTACTTACATGTTGCCTTTTGATAAATGCATTTTGTTTTTTATCCATTCTTTGAATATTTTTTATTTTTATTTTAAGGTGATCAGGGATATCCTGGACTCAAAGGTCAGTGAATCAAAACCTTTACTTAAGCGTCTGCAACTATGTTTCGTTCAGTGTTCGATGCAAGACAATTATGTGCCTCAGACACACAGTGCTGCAGGACATTGGTTCCACTACATTGCAGTTATGCACATGAACCCTTGGGTATAACTGTAACAAATGGGTATAACTGTAACAAATGGGTATAACTGTAACAAATGAGTATAACTGTAACAAATGTAACGCTTTTATTTGAACACATCATCAGGTGACACTGGATTCCCCGGAATACCAGGTGAGAATAATGTATATTGATTGTATACTGATTGAATTAACAGTTATGTTACTTTTTTTGTTCTTCTCTTAGACAAATAAAGTGAGAAACTCCTTGCACTCCCAAATGCTGTATATTAGAACATATTTATTTATTGTTTCATATAATCTGACATAGTATATTTTTACACAACATGGCATAATTGTAACACTGGAGTGGATTTTTGAAATGACGTCATATTCCATGTGACCGTCATGGTGACACGCCTCCCTCAGGTCGGCCTGGTGAGCCTGGCCACGCTGGACAGGAAGGACCCAAAGGACAGAAGGGGAGTCCAGGTAAATTACCCTAAAGTATGTGTCCAGGGTACAGCAGTTACACTGAAAATAGGGCGGCACGTTGGTGCAGTGGTTGGCACTGTTGCCTCACCTCTGGAACCAGGGTTCAAGTCTCCATCAAGGCTCCATGTGTGTAGAGTTTGCATGTTCTCCCTGTGTCATTGGGGGGGGGGGGGGTTTCCTCTGGGTGTTCTGGTTTCCCCCCACAGTCCAAAAACATGCTGAGGCTAATTGGAGTTACCAAGATGCCTGTAGGTGTGTGTATGTGTGTTGCCCTGAAATGGGTTGGTGCCCCATCCTGGGTTGTTCCCTGCTTTGCACCCATAGGCTCCAAACCCTTTGTGAACTTGAATAGGATAAGTGATTACAGGAAATAATATATTTTTTCAGGTCATCCTGGAGCAGAGGGCCCCACTGGACCCAGGGGTCGTGATGGCCCCGTGGGACTTCGTGGGGAGCCAGGACCCCCAGGAACTGGAGAGAAGGGGGACAAAGGTATGAACATCACTCTGCATTTTTAACAGCTCTGACGTCAGAACTTGAACTCTGTGCCTCATAAAATGAACAAAAAAAATGCCTATAATCACTGTCATTCCTGCTATCCAATATGTTTTATAATGTGCATAAAAATACTTCAGATTAAAAATTTACTTTGCATTAAAAATACTTTGTTATATATGAAGGAATCAGGCAGAAATAGACCAGGGCTTCAGAATTACTGAAGCGTCGGCAGTTCGGCGCTGGGTGGCCTTTGGGCCGGTGACACTGTAACCTGCTCGATGGCGTCACTTCAGCGGAATCCTGCTCGTTTTCACAGGCTTCCCTGGGGAGCCTGGACTTCCGGGCCCCCCCGGCTTGGTCGGCCCAATGGGACCCAAAGGTACGGATATCACCATATATCGACGTTACTCTATGTTTAACACCCATTATAGAGTATTGATACGTATGCAGTTTTATTATAGTAATTTACATATAAGCATCAACAGTTTGTCTTCTCTAGAGGAAATAATGTGAAAGGTATTTAGGCATGAACCTAATTTATTGATTTCAATAAAAAAAACCATTAAAGATAAGAATTCATGAACATTATTTGTGAGTTGTCCTCTCCTATGCTTAATGTACAGTAATAGTGTAGAGTAAATAATAATTGTCAGTGTTCTGACTTAATTGACAGTAATTCAGCAGAAATCATTTAGCCAGCTACTGGGGAGGGGCGTCTGGCAGATTTCCTAGCTTTCCATGAGGATCTGGCACCCTGGTACCATTCCTCTGTATCAGTGTTTCCCAATCCGGTACTTGGGACTCACAGACAGTCCACGTTTTTGCTCCCGTCTGGTAGGAAGGGAGCAGAAATGTGGACTCGCAGGCAGGGAGCTTGGAGGGAGCAGAAATGTGGACTCTCAGGCAGGGAGCTTGAAGGGAGCAAAAATGTGGACTCTCAGGCAGGGAGCTTGGAGGGAGCAGAAATGTGGACTAGCAGGCAGGGAGCTTGGAGGGAGCAGAAATGTGGACTCGCAGGCAGGGAGCTTGGAGGGAGCAAAAACTTGGACTGTCTGTGGGTCCCTGAGGACCCGGTAGGGAAACACTGGTCTGTAAGAATATACTGATTATATATTTCTCCATTACAAGGGTTTGATGGTGTTCCTGGTCCTACTGGTGTGCCAGGTGAGTAGCCTTTTACTATTTAGTAGAATGATTTATCTACTAACTGAAATTCTCAACGTGGATTGCGGAGAAAAGTTATTCTGGTAACACTTAATTAGCAGGGACACAAGTAACTTATTAGCTCAACTATTACTCCAGTACAAATCATGAACAAAGTAACTGCATGAAATACGTGAACCATTATGACTGATTATTGATGAATGAACATGGGATCAGTATGTAACAAACACATCGTTTTGGGTTAATTAATTCATTAATTAAGAGTGTACTACTACTTTATTTGTGCCCCCTCAAGTGTTACCAGTTATCCCTTTACAGTCGATCGAATTTCTACTAACTGACTGCTGTTTAGACAAATTTTGTAGCTTTGCGTCAGCATTTGTAGCCTTGTGTTTATAGCATGACCCCGTCTCCATTGCAAATGGTATCTTAAGAGGGGGGGAGCCTCTATGACTAAGTGTGACCAGTATATAATATTTGCATTAAGAATCACGCTATATGATCCATTTAACCACCTCACCTTTAATAACTTCATTATTTTAAATGACATAGCAATGCAGAAATAACATATTTATGACTTCCTTATAGGTATGCCCGGTCCAACAGGTTTCAGAGGAGAAGATGGACCGCCTGGACTGAAAGGTAGGCTGAAATGAGGTAGGCTCAAATGGAGCCTAACTGTCTATATTAGCATATTCATATATCTTAAAATAAAATCTGAGGTTGGATAATTATTCATTGTAGTAGCCAGCCCTGTAGCAATGTGAAGAAGAGCATCAGAGAAACAGCCTTTGCAAGCTTTAGATGCCAAAATCTCATCCCTTTTTGCAGGGGAGAGAGGAGTTGGTGGACCGGTTGGAGCCAAGGGTAGGTCAATATGATTTATACTTCAGTTTTGAATTCTGCATCATCAAATACACCCCATTTGCATAACTTTATTTAATCATCAATTCATGCAAAACGCAAAGAGGAATGTCTTTTGATCATGCTTATTGACAACCTGAAATTAAACGGTTGTGGCAAACAATAAAAATGGATTAAACAAGTAACGAACAATAGATGAGTAAGTGAGCATGCTTTTATAGCTTTTATGCAAAACATAGTTTTTTATATTTTGAAACATTTTCGCCAGGTGACCAGGGTGAGAAAGGCCCACGCGGAGCTCCAGGTCTGTCCAGTCTGTTGTAGGCATACATGTGGCCGCCTGCCATGTACCGAAGGCCTCTGCTGTCCAGCAAAGTGCTTCTGATTCGCTGTGAACAAAAGGTGTTTGCTGTGTTCATAAGGTGACCCGGGGCAGCGGGGGGTGCAGGGACCGGCCGGAGAGAAAGGGCCAAAGGGATCTGTGGGTAGGTGACCACTCTCCAATCTCACCAGCTCTTACGGTTTTGCCCAGTTGTTAAAAACTGAACTCACACTTTGAACAGCATGACCTGTAGCCAATGGATAATGTTCCTGATGAAATCTCTTTATGAATTTTAAACAGGGCCCTCTGGGGCTGACGGCACCAAAGGGCCCAGAGGTAAGCTTCTCTGCCCTTTATGTCCAGTAGCTATCACTACGGTACAGTATTTCCCAGATTGACCTAAATATATTCCATAGCAAAACAGCAGAATGCTGTACACTGCCATTGCTGTTTGCAGGTGACCAGGGACCAAGTGGACTGCCAGGTAGCAGAGGACCACCAGGTCCTCCAGGAGATGCTGGAATCCCAGGTACTAAAACATAAACCTTCCCGCTGAAGACTACAGGAGAGTCTGTATCCGAACCGGTAACATAAACCTGGTCGCCACTGTACTGTGATATATTTTGTGATTTACCTTGATAGTATTGGGATGAGTTTCAGAAGTTAAATATAATTTTCTGTTGTAATTTAGAACAACTGTTTTCATTGACGAATTGTGTATTGCGTTAAATGTCAATTTGCAATTTTAAATTTTGTTTATAGGCACTCCTGGGGTTCAGGGACCACCAGGTATGTAAAAACAACCTTGCAAATAAATAATTATAAATTTAAATGTTATTTATATAAATTTAAACAGATAAATTCCAAATATGTATATCACTGGTATAAAAATGCATGCTGATGATTATATTTTCATGTTATAGGGATACAAGGAAATCCTGGATTTCCCGGAGCTAAAGGTTAAAAAGTGTTTATGTTTTATATAATATAATAATAATATACACAGCAATAATAGACTGTTACAGTAGGGGCAGCACAGTGGTGCAGTGGTTAGCGCTGTTACCTCACACCTGTGGGATCTGGGTTCAAGTCCCCAGCAGGGTTCCATGCATGTGGAGTTTGCATGTTCTCCCTCATCATAGGGCTCCCTCCAGACACTCCAGTCTCTCCCCCCCCCCCAGTCCAAAAATATGCTGAGGCTAATTGGAGTTACTAAATTGTGTGTGTGAGAGAGAGATTGTGCCCTGGTATGGGTCGGCACCCCATCCTGGGTTGTTTCCTGCCTTGCACCTATAGGCTCCTGACCCCCCCATGACCCTGAATAGGATAAGCAGTATCAGAAAATGAATGGTGTGTATGATATACTACTCAAAATAGTTCAGTCACAAACAGAGCATGATTGCTTCAATAAGTTTGTTGCCAGAAGTATCATTTTCTTGAATAGGATGTCAAAAAGTGTTAAAAATGAACAAGCCATGTGATGTTAATCTCTATTAGGTGAATCAGGTGAACCTGGAAGAGTCATTAATGCAGGTAAAGTAATTATATTGTCATTCACAAGTTTTAGTATCAAGGAAGTTTTCAAACCTTTATTGCTTATTCTGTATGGGTTTGATGTAATTTTGTTCCATCTCCTTAAGATCTTCTCAAGCTCTTCTCATGTTCCTTGGAGATCACTTACAGAATGTAGATTTTATGATTTTGTTCCAGTCAGGACTTAACTAGATTTACTTATTTATTATCTGACCTCTTCAAGTGCAAAGATTGCCAGAAACAGAATGTGACAATTGTGTAAATGTCTGAATACTTTTGTAAATCACTGCATTCCCAGACGTTGAAAGGTGATACAAAAATTGAAAAACAACATATAGGTGAAGTCAGGTGAAGTTGCACTTAAGTACAATGTATAGTTTTCGCAGTTGCTCCAGTGTTGTTTTTCATTACATCTGTATGGATGGATCCTGAAATGTCCAGCATCTTGAAAATGAAGGCGAACTTGTCCTCTTTTCATAGCTGGCTCCAACCCTGTTGTCATCCCTGGACCCCCAGGAAGCCCAGGCCCCACTGGCCCGGCAGGACCCCCAGGATTGTCAGGTGGGCCCAAAGCAGCCGGTTAAATCAGGAGATCAACCATCCAGAACAGTCAGTATTTGGTTTTGTTATTAAGTAGCAATTGATGTTGGCTACTTGCAGGTCCTGCTGGTCCTGCTGGTTCCCCTGGTGACCGGGGTAAGTCACAGTTCCCCAGACACTGAGCAGCAGTGACACTGCATTGGCAGAAAATAGGGTGCAGCCCTGGTACAGTTTTGTTCCCCAAAGTACAAACAACATTAATGTACCCCCAGTGGTACAAAAATGTTCCCCAGAGTCCATTTCTGTACTTCAAATTAGACTAAAAGATACATTTAGTTATGGCTAGAGTACAATTGGCAGACCCTTTGAGTATACAGCCCCAGTTATTTTACCCTCAAATGTACAGATTGGTGCTTTTTATGAGAATGAAAATGAATTCAAATAAATTAATTAAAATTAATTAAAGTAATTAGATTTTAAAAGTGAAATTGAAACTATGTGAGGATTTAATGGCTGACAGTGTTTTTTTGCTAGTGCTAGAACACCTTTTATTGGGGCATCATTCTGTGCAGGTCCTAAAGGAGATAAAGGCGACCAAGGAGAGCCTGGCATCACCGTGAAAACTGTGGAATCGATCAGCCCTTCCCGCACTCTACGTAAGTGCTCATTCTCCTCAGTCTGTTTCACTTCATTTATTTATCTGGCATATGCCCAAATGCACGGTAGATATAGAGCGCAGTAATACAGACTGTAGTGCACTTACGAGTGCAGACTGTAGTGCACTTACGAGTGCTAGCTGAGTGTGGACCTGAACTTTCCCAAGAATTACAGGTTTTAAAAATTCTTGTCAGTCATCAGTATCACCCTAAATTTTGTAGAATTTTATATTAAAGCTCAGACTACTTAGTATTAACATGTAGAGATGCTGAAAAGGGGAGGAAAAATTAGATTGATTCCAGGGCCCCCTGAGTGACAGGGGCCCTAAAAAAAATCGGAACATTATCGCATTGGTCTGGGTTGGGGGCCCAAAATTATATGCTTTTATGGAGCTCAAAATCACAAGCAGTTGTCCCCTTTGGCATGTTTTTTTATTTAATGACACACGTTTCTTTTTTCTGCTTGCTGAGGTCTGATCATGCCGCTTTGTCTGAAATAGATGTTATTGCAGCACCCATTGCCTTGAGTGCATAATCTATTCAGCGTATATGTGGAGTTTTACAGAAAACTATTATATGTATATTGCATTCCTCAGTTCCAGGACCACCGGGGCCCCCAGGACCCCCAGGACCAGCTGGACCCCCAGGTACTAACATTGGTCATATAGGTGAAGAAATGAGTCTGTGCCAAAAATACTGTGGACTCTGTGAGTATTTACTGCGCTCACAGAAAGTCTTGGGCACTTGCTTAATTCAGTAAAAAATTTGCAGATTTATTGGTTTCATAACAAAAATCAATACTTAGTTCATTTGTTTACAAAAAAATATATATCTCATTAGAAACAAGTAAATTGTCAGTTATCAGCTTTCTGTGATGACGGCGATGATGATGATGATTACTCAGACTTGTATAAATGGAGTTTTGGCAACCCTGATGGAAAGAGCCAGACTTACTTTGGACATAAGCGATGACACGAGAAGCTAAGTCAATTTCAAGCAGTAAAAAAATTATAGTTCTAAAAAAGTTAAGAAGTTCATTGACAAGCAGCCCTGTTGGGTGACTTTCAACAAGCAACACCTTCACAATAACATAAAACACCAAATATTTGTGTTTGTTATCCCTTTGGGAGCAAATGACTACAGCTGCAATTAATAGCAAAATAGCAAGAAAAGAACTGAATGAGCCAGTCAAAAAAATTATGACACTTAAAAAGAAAATGTCTGTGTAGAGGAGATGTGCACATAAGTTTAACATTGCTTGCCAATGGACTTGAAACCAATACATTTGCAATATCTTTACAGATTTAAGCAAGCATCCCAAAACTTTCTGTGAGCCCTGTATATGATTTACTACTAAACTGTTTGGTAAAAGATTTGTCTGGAACTCAGAAACACAGATGCTTACCAAAAGTCTTCAAAAGTGAAGCAACGTTTAATATATTAGTGCATGCAAACTGAATGTAGTTTATGTTGCTGCATATTTTAGTTTTATATTTATTACTGATGGGGGTTACATATTGCAGAGTAGTGCTTGCAGAATGCATGGTAAAATATCTAACAGCTGTTTTATTGTGCAGGAGAAGCTAAGCAGGGCCCACCAGGTCCTGCCGGAGAGCCAGGTAAGCTCATCTCATTCAAAATCAATTTCCTTTTCCCTGTGACAGTTGATAGTCCTGGGCTTTTAGTGCAGCGTAGCTAACTAACATCGATGTCACTCCTTCTCAGGAGTTGGTCAGCCTGGGCCACCAGGTCAGAAGGGCGAGCCGGGAAGCTTCGTCCCCAACTCCGGTACGCACCTTTATCAAGTCAATGCAGTAAATCTTGTATCAAGAATATCGTTTTTTTTTTTTAATTCAGCTGACAGTGAATAAAGCAACATAAAGAAGGAGGCCGACTTCACTTTTGCTAATACCGTATCTGTTAATGCTATTTATCAGGAACATTTTTTGCTGGGCCGCCTGGTCCACCGGGATCCCCTGGGCCTAAGGGATCACAAGGTATGCTGATCGTAAATATATATTGACCTTTTCACACTGCGCATGCTGCACAGTGATGATTCATGCATATATCTCGAGGCAATGACCTGTCCCCCTCTGCATCGTCTACCTAATTAAAAAAGAATTTACTGCTGAAATGGCTGGTTCTACGAGACCCCTGCAGGAAAATTCTTATTTTATGGAATTCCACATTCATCTTTAAAATCCGGCCTTAAAAATTAAACCGATCAATACGTCATCCTTAGCTATTTTTAACACTTTAAACCCCTTGATTTTTGTAGGTGACCAAGGAGATCGAGGGTATCAAGGTAGGAATGTGGCAGATAATACTTTATTTTAGAGTGAAATTACGACAGCCCATTTTTCGTTATTTTTAACGCTCTATATAAAATGATGGCTGTTGATGCTGAGTATTGTTTGATGGTTTACCGGGGTATAGCTCACAGGGAATCAGGATGAAGTCTATGACACACATATGATTTGGGCCACATGTATAAATTTATTCTTGATCATGTGCACATTCTTTAGGGGAACCAGGACAAGCAGGCCTACCAGGGAGTCCTGGTGATCCCGGAAGAGGTAAGTTAAAAATCTACCTGTATCTGTAGACAATGGATACATGAATGGAAAAGCTGACCTCAGATCAGTTCAACACAAACGTTTTGTATACTAGAGTATTATGTATAATAGCATGGTACTGTTGTACTACAATATTTGAAATTATCACCTTGGGCCTCCCACTACGGCAGGCACTATCAATCTGAAGAAATCTGAAATACTGAGGAATTTACTGAGGTGGGGGGGTATATTCAAATACAGTGCTGGGGTGCCTGAATCTACCAGAGTAGATTAAGTAATAGAAACACAGCGGTAAACTAATATGAGGTATCTAACCAGGTTCTGAAGGCTTTGACCTTCAGAACAGGGTAAATCTTTCTTAGAATGTTGACTGTGTGTAGTACGATACTGGACTGCTATTCAAGGAAAATCTCCAGTTACAGGAAGTAGAGAGATGCTTCACATTCTGTGCTCTAGGTTCAGTAATAAAATCCAGGTATGTTTATACCTGATGATTTGGGGGAATCCAGAAAAGTATTTGAAGTCATCTAGGAAACCCCTTATGGATTTATGTAGCAATGTCTGTGAGGGCATTGATACTTCATGAGGGAATAATGTTTGAACCAAACAGAACACTTGCTCCTGTAAAATAGCATATTATTCCTTGGCCATTGTATGATCATGCAGAAGAGTCATCAGACCACGCGATTCTGTAATTTTGTCCACTAACTGTACATCCATAATATTTTGCATATTTAATTGTTGGGGTTTTTGAAATAGGAATCCCAGGAGTGGATGGAGCTCCGGGACCACAGGGACCCCCAGGAGCCCCCGGGCCAGAGGGCCCCCCAGGGCCAGAGGGCCCCAGAGGTGATGCTTCCTAAGGAAGTTCAGTTATTGCTCTAGAGGATTCTAATAGGGAGTTTGGTGTTTTCCAGGAACAGATTTTTGTTTGTCTCAAGTTGATTATTCTGTTTGTTTCTAGGAGATGCTGGAGTGCCTGGTGCTCCTGGGATTCCTGGTTCCGCAAGAGGTGCCTTGAATCACTTGTTTTCTCAGGCACAAACAAGATACGTGTCTGTATTGCTTAGTATTGTTTTATCTGCTGATTCATTGATGGGTAGGAACTAATTACGCAACTAAATAGGAGACAGTTTAAGTAAGGTGTGTAATAACCAATGGGAAGTGAGCTAAAACAGCTGTGCACAATTATTCCACCAATAGTGGGAAGCCGTTTTTGAATCCTTATCACAGGGTATGAACCTGGATTCCAGGAATTCTAAAAACACTCAAAATACTCAATATGATGTGGAGACAAAAATCTATAAAATTCCTTTTGGTTTCCTAAATAGGATCTCCAAGACTCTCCCAAGGAGCACCTGGTCCTCCAGGTCCTCCTGGACCACCAGGGCCTCCAGGAGATGGGTCTGCTGTTCCAGATTTCCGCGATTACATCTCAGATTATCTTCAAAGTAAGCATTTTGAAGTAGCACATCTGTATCATGAAGCAAAACAAAAATATGTTTTAGAAGGTGTTTTTATTTCTTCTAATTCTTCAGAATATTTTAGGATAAATGAGTTTTTTTGTCATGAACCGATTCAGTGTAATCATCAAAGTATAACCTGTCCAATGCAGGTGATGGCATCAGGGAGTACATGAAAGGCCCCCCAGGCCCTCCGGGGCCGCCAGGACCACCTGGGGACGGTTTAGATGGACAGTCTGCGGATGACTTAGCTTCTCGTGTCATCGCTTATGTCCAAAGTAAGTCTGGCTCTTTCCATCGGGGTTGCCAAAACTCCATTTATACAAGTCTGAGTAATAAGAACATAGAACATAAGAACATAAGAACTATACAAACGAGAGGAGGCCATTCGGCCCATCAAACTCGCTTGGGGAGAACTTAACTAATAGCTAATCATCATCATCATCATCATCATCATCGCCGTCATCACAGAAAGCTGATAACTGACAAGCTGGTATTTTAGGTGGCGGAGTTGGCAGTGGCCCTCCAGGTCCACCTGGGCCCCCTGGTACTGTATCAATGGATGATGTCCTGTCTCTGCTTCAGAGTGAGTACTAAGGTTGTATAGTCCAGTATTAATGCAGTAATGACCACTTACCTTAAAGCAGTATTTCCCAATCCGCTCCTCGGGGACCCACATGTTTCTGCTCCCTCCGAGCTCCCTACCACCCGAGCTCCCTACCACCCGAGCTCCCTACCTCCCGAGCTTCCTACCTCCCGAGCTCCCTACGTCCCGAGCTTCCTACCTCCCGAGCTTCCTACGTCCCGAGCTCCCTACCTCCCGCGCTTCCTACGGC
>JAODJU010000041.1:6377289-6394840 GCA_026776725.1 Gnathonemus echidnorhynchus
CCGAGCTTTCTACCTCCCGAGCTTCCTATCTCCCGAGCTTCCTACCTCCCGAGCTTCCTATCTCCTGAGCTTCCTACCACCCGAGCTCCCTACCTCCCGAGCTCCCTATCTCCCGAGCTCCCTACGTCCCGAGCTTCCTACCTCCCGAGCTCCCTATCTCCCGAGCTCCCTACGTCCCGAGCTTCCTACCTCCCGAGCTTCCTACCTCCCGAGCTTCCTACCTCCCGAGCTTCCTATCTCCCGAGCTCCCTACGTCCCGAGCTTCCTACCTCCCGAGCTTCCTACCTCCCAAGCTTCCTATCTCCTGAGCTTCCTACCTCCCGAGCTTCCTACCTCCCGAGCTCCCTACCAGAAAGTCTGTAATCCCCGAGGACCAAATTGGGAAAAACCGCTTTAGAGCTCTATTTGCAGATAAAGCTAAAATCAACAGATAATAATTATGTTTTGTTTAAAATATATACCAGCAATGCTTGTCAAGGATGTTTTTAATATCTATGGAAAACCAAGAAAAACTGTGCCTGCTTAATGTTGGCGAACGTCAAGAAGTCATGAGTAGCATGGGGACTCAAGTCAAACAGAGAAACCCACAAAGCTGCCTTCTTTCGTGGCCTTTAGGGGATGATGTGAGGCAGTACCTAATGGGCCCCCCCGGCCCCCCAGGACCACCAGGCTTTGGCTCTTTTAACCCCCGCGAGGTCGCTGGACGTGTCCTTAACCTCATGAATGGTAAGGGCTGAGTAGCAATTTGTTACAAATTATTATCAATAAAAATCAACAATCAATTAACTTTTATGTTGAAATTCTGTATATTTATGGTTTGTCACATTCGTATTGAAATATTTTTTCTTGAGCATCTTGCCATGATCTGAACTGCTCTATACTTTTACCAAGCACTAATGATCTATGAGGTACTAGGAACTTTGGATGTTCTACCTCAGATCATACTAAGAAGAAAGAAGAGTCATTTCATTCCTAAGGAAGGAGAACATGAGAGGGTTATAATAGGACTGATGACTGTTTCCTACTTCCTGTTAGAAAATGGATTAGTTAATGTACCTGGACCCCCTGGACCTCCGGGACCCCCAGGATCACCTGGCACAAATTATGATGTCATTTCCTCTCTGCTTCAAAGTAGGTGGCCCCTCCTCAAGAATTATCATCTGTACAGATGCCGAGTTAAAGTCTCAGGCTAAATAAGAAATGAAGTAAAATGGAGTCGACATGCTGGCATATTTTTCCACATATATCATAAATAATAATAATAAATTTAAAATAGCTTTCAAATATCCATCTATTCAGCCATCTCCAGTACATGGTCTCGGTGGGTCAAATAAGTCACACATGTTTCATGTCATAATTGTCACATTTATTTGTGCATTCTTTGTATTTTTTACTTGCTGTTTGCCTTCCTCATGGTTTGATTTATTCATAAACGGATTCATAATTTTACATTTAATTCACGTTCCGGGTTATTTGCTGCCTTGTGCTTGTAGCGTCTGAGATAGACTCTGAACCCCTGTGACCCTGCAGAGGACAAACTGGTGTAGAAAATGGATCATCTGATGGATGGATGGATGGATGGATATGGATGGATATGGATGGATGGACATTTAATTTATAGTTATCAGTGTTCCTGAGCCGCCCCCTAGCCGAGAGCTTCTTAATCCCACAGTGCAGTCATGCTGTGTTCTTCTCCCCCCTGAAGACTCAGAGTATCGAGGTATTTCTGGACCACCTGGGCCACCTGGGCCACGAGGCTTTGCAGGCCCACCAGGACCAGCAGGACCTCCGGGACCGGCCTCCTTTCCGGGTTCAGACCATAGCCTGGAAGACATAAGGGACTACCTGCAGAGTGAGCTTCTGTTACCTACAATAATGAGTAGCACTTCACAGTAAGACTACCCTTATAACAGGTTTATGAATGTTTATAATCAGGTTATTAATTAGGTTGTAACACTATGTAAATCAATAATAGACAATTAATGATTATAACTTTTGTAAATTAATGAATTACTTGCATTTATAAGTAACAAAAGGGAGCCTTATTGTAATGTAGTACCACATAATGCAAGGTGATTTTTCTAGATATTGTTATGGCTTTGTCTACTTTATAACAAAAAAATCCATGATGAATTGTTTTATACCATGGTATCATATCACAGAGATATAGTTATATTAGAGTATGCAGAGATTTTAGATGTACTAGATTTGAGTGAAACGTAGACCTGTATACTGTTTGGGCTTCTAGTGCCAAGCCTCTATTTCCTTTTTCTAGGTGCAGGTGTCAGTGGCCCCCCCGGCCCTCCTGGCCCGCCTGGTCCTCAAGGCCCCCCAGGATTGACAAGAGGTCTGGTATCATACGTGAAGAACACGCTCCAAGATAAAATAGAGGCAGAGCGTCAGGATTACATGGGTGAGTGCGGGTCTCCACGTCGATTGCCTGATCAAACAATTCCAGGTCCATAAGACCGTGTGCTAGCAGAGTCATGTTGTCATCAGTAGCAGAGTCATGTTGTCATCAGTAGCAGAGTCATGTTGTCATCAGTAGCAGAGAATACAGACTAAGAGCTCCGCTGCACGGTTAAGAGCTAAACATTAATCGTTTGAATACATTTGTTAAATTAGGTTAAAACATACCTTCAAATGTTTATATTTGCCTTTGATGGGAGTTGCAGGCCTTCTTCTGATCTTCTCTTATAGCTGACGGTCTGCACAGATACGGCATGGGGCCTCCTGGTCCCCCGGGGCCTAGAGGGATGAAAGGAGAGAAAGGTGAAGCCGTGGACAGGCATCGCCGTCGATGGCCTGAAGCAGAGGACTATGGGAATGTGGCTATGAAAGTCGCTGCTTACATCAAGAGTATGTATTATGTATGACTGACTCCATATTTAGGGCAGACTTTCAAAGTTGTGCCATAATGCTGAAAATCAGTTCTTCCCCAAGGAATTGTTTCTGTAAATGAACTATATTAGAGTGACCAGATAATCCATGTCAGGGAGGACACTTGGAGTTAGGATGGGGTTTGTAAACTACCATTTCGATTAAAAGGACCTCTGGATTTCACTTAAGCAGTTTTTTTTTTGCTGTGTGCTGATTGGTCAGTTTTCTATACTCATGCATGTGTCACTAATGTTAATGTGAAACATTGGATGAGTTTTTCAATCAAGGAAACAAACCAAAGCACAAGAAAAACTGAACTATTTAGCCAAACACAGGAGCCTTTCAGTTTTAAAGTGAAGCGAGCTAACTGAAGTAGCTCAAAGTGTCCTGACTGACACGGATTACCTGGTCACCCTAACAATATGCGTATACAGCTGCTCCGAGTCATTCAAATGGATGGTTCTCAGTTATGTGAATGTTACACTATGCCAGCAATCTTTTATCTGTTTTTCACTTAATTCTTTTTCAAGAGAAACTTCTGGTAATCTTGTATTGCTCATATACCTGAGATGGTGGCGATGTTCTACAGAGAAGCTTAACACTTTTCTGTAAAAGTATAATGTGAAATTTCAGATTTGTAATTACTTTTATATGTATATTTTCTTTTAATGATTTTATGGATTTTTTTTGTCTGACATAATATTGTGCGTATAACTAGATCAGGGTCTGTTAGGGGAAGTTCTTCATGGTGCTCAAGGAGCAGAATTCCAGGGGATCCAAGGACCACCAGGACCTCCTGGACCTCCAGGACCCCCCGGATACAGCCCAGTCGTTGGTTCCCATGGCAACATGACCGAGCTCATGGACTTCATTAGAAGTGAGGAAACATGATACTGAACGGTCAGACACATCTAAATGATTATAGTGGACACAAAGCCACATTGTCTGTCACAGTGTTGTAACTCCTTTAATGTGTCATATGAGATTCTAACCTTACACATCTCTCAGCACATGGTGCCATCACTGGCCCCCCAGGCCCCCCAGGGCAAAAGGGAGAGATGGGGCACATTGGTCCAAAAGGGGACAAAGGTAAAATAAACTTTGCATAAAATAGTATGCTCATTTTTATTCTGACTGATCTTTTTTGGAAATGCATGCCTGGTAACATAAAAGGTCAGGCTATAATTTCCCTTTTTGCCATTCAGTCAAAAGAGATTTTTAACACTTTTCATCTGTTTCTTACAGGTAAGAGGGAATAAACTAAGAAAAAATAATGCATATACAAAACCAGGGTTTCCCAATCCAATCCTCAGGGACCCCAGACAGCCCATATTTTTGCTCCCTCCCAGCTCCCAGCCAATCTAGAACACTGAATACCTGTGATGGTTGTTGGGAGGGAGCAAAAATGTGGACTCTCAAGTTCCTGAGAATTGGTTTGTGAAACATTGGACTAAACAACAAAATTAAGCTAAGGTGTGATTGCAGAATATTCCCTGAATTTTCTTTGACATCAGGTCAAAAGGGACAGCAAGGCATCATGGGACTGCCAGGTCAAGACGGACCCAAAGGAGAGAAAGGAGAAAAAGGTACCGACGTCCTTCATTGAGAACAAAATTGCATGGTCACAAAAAATGTCTTTTAAGCATCAGAAACTGGATCAATGTAACTTCAGTTAAAGTTAAAATAAATGCTTATATTGGCGCATTCATCAGGGTCTCCGCGGGTTCTTAAAAATGAATTTAATATTAATTTCAGGCCTTAAAATGTCTTAACAATATAGACAATGTAAAATCGATTGGATTATTAAGTCAACATTACAGTGGGATCCAGTGTTTATCTGCAGTGTAAGTAAGTAAACTTCTCTTAATCGCCTTTCACAGTCACAAAGCACTGTACAAAACTAAAATGCAGAAAAAACATAAAACAGAAAACGTATAAATCCTATTAAAAATAGACAACACATAACAAAACATGATTTCACAGGATTGGGTCACATTTTACCAAAAGCCTGAGAAAAGGGGTAAGTTTTGAGCTGTGGTCCAAAAAAAAAAAAGGTTTAAAATGATTTAAACCAGGGGTCTTAAACTCCAGTCCTGGGGGGCCGCAGCCCTACACAGTTTTCGGTTCACCCTCGTTTAACACACCTGATTCAGCTCCTTGTGCTAATTACCACACAGCTCTTAAGCTGAATCATTTGTGGTGGAAGGGGGAAAGAACTAAGCTACACAGGGCGGCGGCCCCCCAGGACTGGAGTTTGAGACCCCTGCTTTAAACGGTTTTAAAAGCGCTCACTGATTAAGTAAGCCAGTGAGTACCTACAATAGGCTAATATTTTTAAACAAATTTTTCCTATTGCAAGTTATATATACATAATGTTATATTTTTCATTGTAAAATGTGTAACAGTAACCTGTGTTTTTTCATTGTTACTTCATCGTTTGAGGGGTATAAAAAGCTTGAGGGTTATAAAAAGCATGATTTTAATTGCTCAGTCATCCCTTGACACATGCTATCTTTTCAGTGCTGTATCATCTCTTGAGAATTAGGCAAAAATATCAGAATCCTTTTCATTCCAGCAAGTGGCACATTGCACAGTACTATCTAGTAATGTACTTTATCATTATTATTATTAATGTTGGCGATGCCTTACTCTGCATAATTTATCAATTAAACTTTACCATATGTATATGAAAACCCATTATATATGGGGTCTGCAGATGAATCACTGTTATCCACAGCTTTGGCTATCACTTGTCTTGCAGTTGCAGTTGCAGTAACTTTAGTGTCGCTTTTAAATATATTTTGGGAAAGCTTTGTATTGATGACGCTTTAACAAAACTACAGAATGCAACCAACATGGAGCCGATGACCAGTACCCACTAACCATTAACTGCAAAATGTGTAGCCTGGTCAGAATCTTACCAGAACACACCCAGCTGGTGTTTCGTGATGTGTGGACCAACGTGGCGTCTCCTCTCATTAAACAAACAAAAATTTTTACTGAATTTTCATGTTGAATATGAATAAATTAATTTACTATGCAAGTAATTCTGGGACCCTGATTTTTCTTCACGTCCTTCATACTTTTTTCCCCAGTATAGATATGAAATTGGTCTTAAATTGCAATCATAATGGTCTTAAAAAGGTCTTAAAAAGACAAAGTTAACTGGAACCCTGCAGTAACCCTGATTCATATTACATACCCTTTAATTTTATAGCATTTTTTTCCATCAACTTTTGAGTAAAAATTTTGTCTAAAATTTTCTGAAAAGGCTGAACTTGCAAAGTTTTCAAGCTAAATACTAAATAATAAACAGTGAAATCAGTTCCCATGGTAATAAGTCTGTCTAGTAAGAGATTTCAGCATCTGACCCAACAAATGATGTTTTTTTTCCTTTTTCTCTTTCCAGGAGGACAAATCATTACCCGTTTGAAGAAGAGAAGCACTGGTGTGTAGGTCGGCATCCGGGAAAGTCATTTTCTTTTATTTTTAGAACTATATTGAGTAAACTTGAAACTTGTAATTCTTCGTTCTTGGCAAACCACATGGCATATTTGCCACTGAAAGTCATATAAAGTTCCTCTCTACTGGGAAGCTTGTATGCATGGAAGATTTTGTTTTTAAACATCTTCAGCTGTAGTTATGGGTAGATGTAACATGCTTTTTAATGTAGTTTGTGCCTGGAACATTTGTAGCATCCAAGCATGGGTACATGTGATTTTCATGTTATTTTTTTAGACAGACTTGAACACATATGTATAGAAAAAAGTGTCATAATTCTTTTCAACATTTAACAATATGGCTAATAACATTAATTGGACAAGCAGAGTGAATAGTTTTATGGTATACTATTCAGGCCTATAATTTTCGGTAATGTTACAAAGGCGTTTAGTTCTTGTTCACCAAACATACAGATTCCTGTAAATGTTGTTGAACATTAAGGAACAGGAAAAAACGTTTGGTGTATTTCTGATGAATTATATTTTTGCTGTTATTTTTCATATTTTGTTTATGTGTGTAAGGGAAGATTACTGAATGACTGCTTTATTTTCAGAGGAAAATTTACTGTATTGTACGATTCCAAGCGTTGTTTTTAGTTGGAAACAGGAGTTTAAATATGTACTTTGACATACAAAGTTGTAATTCTTCAGTAAGCACTGCTGGAAACACACTGGAAAATAAGAGAATGAAAGAGAAGAATGTCGTCCTTTTTTTGGGAAAAAGAATATTAAACATCTTAATGTCTTGTTTAGCTTTGGGAGAATCTTATCTTTTACAAAGTATTTTTACCTTTTAAGATTTGCTTTAGTGGGGATGTTAAACAGACCCATGTGACACGGATTGGTGGGTGGAAGATGGCTGTGGATGTTACAGGAAAATGAGAGGGAAACAGGCAGGGGAAAAAGAGACAGACGCTGGGTGCTGGGAGGATAACAACATCAGAGCTGGAAACAAGGTCTGAATATCAGGTCTGGCGAGACGGACGCTAAAGGTGAATGAGGCTTGTCAACAGACTCCCCTTGTCGGCAACAGACAGTTTCAGCCAATGTTATAAAACACAAAACATTACACGTATAGTCACTTTATTTACAGCACAGTTTCAATGTAAATGGCCTGCTCTATAAGTTTTTTTTTAATCAACAATGTTTCTTGACATCCTTGTAAATTTGCAAAACCGTTCAAATAGCCATTAATTATCAAAGGTTGCCATACATTCATTTATTAAGTCTTTTTCTATTTTACTGTGAGTTTTAGTTTTTGTAATAATGTGACTGGGACGACCTCCATGCACTGGGAGCACTGCCAATAAAGCAGAAAAGCAAAGTCCTGTTTGCCTGTGATGGAAGCAGATTTATTTATTTCATGTTCGCAAATTTTAGGACCCATAATATCCTTCAATGGTTTTTGTTCCATTTTATTTAATTCTGAGAGTTACAGCATACAAGGAACGGACAAAATAATAGCAAAAAAGACTAACTTAGATGTCAACATATGAAAAATAAAACTACTTTAAAGGTGAATCATATTAACTATAATGCCGA
Source organism: Gnathonemus echidnorhynchus (assembly GCA_026776725.1). Lineage (NCBI taxonomy): Eukaryota > Metazoa > Chordata > Actinopteri > Osteoglossiformes > Mormyridae > Gnathonemus > Gnathonemus echidnorhynchus. The sequence goes on from JAODJU010000041.1 coordinate 6,385,212, forward strand.
TTAGCAGATCGTATCAGCTAGATACATTTCACAACAGGACTTCGATATGTGACTTTTCATAGCAATAATTGGCCGCTAACTAAGTTCCAGTGACTTCACATTGTCTGCTCACGTTGTGGGTACGTCAATCACAAAATCCTGAAAAGGCCATTTTAAAAAAATGACACATGGGGAAAGTCTCAAGATGGCAGGATCTATCGAAGATGGACAGACTCGGCAAGAAGAGTGGTAGCAAGTCGAAGCTCACAGACAGGGATAAACAGGTACCACAAAAATACAGCCTCAAACATCACAACAGGAAATAATCAGCATCTCGGTGACCCAGTCTCAGGTACAACTGTGCTTCATCAGCTTCAGATTCCCTCACGATGTTCCCATTTTCCAAGATGACAAGGCCTCAGTACCCTCTGCTAAACAAATTAAAGATGATCTTATGGACATTAGGAAAAAGGCAAACACCTTTCTAGACCCAAATCAAAACATGTAACTTTTTCGGTAAGTTCTTGAGTGCCAAGTGTGAAACGGGTTCACTCCCTTCGGACCTAAAAGTACTGGGGGCTTTTACTTACACTACACAGTACAGGACTCCAGCTTCACAGAATTAAAAAGGACTGACGCTGTCGGCCAAGGGTGACCTCGCTTCTTAATTCCTCTGTTAATATTGTTAGGTACTTGTGTTTTCTGTATTTTGTCCACCCCTTGCACATTGATGGACAGAGTACAGATGCCAAACGTAATTCGATCTGCTTTCTACATTGTTTGTTGTAAATCAGCCTTCATCAGCGTTTATCATAAAAAGCATTTCATATTTAACAGATCCTAACTCGTTTAAAAGGGATTAAATCAATGAAACGTTCAAAAATGTGTAAACTTTAAAATATTTAAGTGCAAAAACAAACAAAAAAACAACTTTTTTACTCTTTTATTCAGTACAAACAAATCTTAGAAAAAAAGATGCTAAACATTAAGCAGAATTCAAGTAACAGCTAAATGAAGAGTTAAAAAAATGCAGCAAATAATAGATCCAGAATATCCATCAAGTCTCCAGGAATATGACTGGGAACAACTTTTACAGACCAAAACAAAACATGCACTAACAGATTGTTACTGCCAGAAATCATTTACGTTTTCACAATAAGAGAAACTAAATATGGAATTATTCTCATCTATAACAATACTTCAATGAACCCTTGATAATTCTGTCTACAGGATCACTTCAGAAGTTAATTAAAAAAATAGTTACTGTTTATATATTGGAACAGCAATGGAGATTATGACTCAGATTATCACTTGTAATAATGCATAGCCATAAAGAAAAAACGAAAACAATGTATCCAGCATTCAATGCACCTCAAACATAAGTCATAGATTAGCATCTAAATAAAATGGACTCTCTGTGGTCCATGGAAAATATAAATAAGATGGACATCTATTCAAATTAAATCTTAAAATTATATATATATAAAAAAAACAATGAAATGATTCATTGATGTATCGACATTTACACTTTAGAGGGACTTCTATACATCTTTAAATGAAAAAAAAAATTAAGGCTATTCCCTAATTATAGTAAAATAGCAAGTAAATAACTCTGCATTACTTCAGTAACTTCATTCTGTTTTACCATAGCAAAATAGAACTGGGGGAACAGTATCTTAATGATACATATTGGTGGCCCAAAATAATTCTGAAACACATGATGGGCGGCCCCAATAATCTCAGTTTATTCTCACTTCAGCTACACCACAGAACCTTATCTTACTATACCTTACTAAAATGTATGCGAGAAACCGTTTGCCCTTGCAACTCATTCTCTTAAGATCAATATAATACATAACAGGAAAAAAAAAGTTCCTCACTAACTATGACAAAGTCATTCAGTTGGGACTTTAGCTAAAGATAATAGAAAATGGGCTTGCTGCCTTCGCTCATAAAACAACACATACATACGAACGAATGTATGAACGCACGCACGAACGCGCGCATGCACGCACACACACACAATTAAGAAACCATTATGTGCAACTTCAAAAGATATACCAACGACACACAAATACCCAAATAAGGTAACTAAAAGTATATATCCAGTCATGCAAATAGCACTTTTCAGTCTTGCTTTACCTTTATCCGTTGATGTAGTGAAATATTTCAGTTGCACATTAAATACATGCCCTTCAAAGTGCATTGTGTCTCACTGTAAAATATTTTATAGTCTAATTCAAGCAACCGCCACATCAATTAAATCAAAAGTTTGTATTCTATTATTAGAAAGATTTGTTTTCTGGGTTTTTGCGGCAAGTTTTAACTTGAATTGTGCAGAATTATACAGATCTGTAGCTTCATTTAGTGCAAAAAAAAATATAATCTCAGAACAAGAAAGGCCAAAATATTAATTTAGGCACCATGTTTTTAAAATCACATCAAAAACAACAGGAAAAAGCCTGTGCTATACTGGAAAATTTTAAACAAAAAATGTTAATTGAATACTTTTCAGAAAATATCTGACAGATGATTAAAAACTCCATAACATTAATGTGGATTTTTTCTTGCAAAATTAAAGCTAGCAGCTAAATAAAGGGTTGATTTTTAAAGGGAAAATTAAATATTCACTTCATTAATTCCATACTTCGTAAACTGTATTTGGTGTCTTTGGACCGTTTAATCCAGTTCCAGCATTTGTAAGGAGCGATAAGCATTTAAAGTGTTGCAGAATTTACACTGATTGTCGTTAGTGGAGCTGAGAAGCAGAGGAGGATTCAGCAAAGCCATGTCAGGCTAGTGAGGGCCAAAGAAACAACAGGCTTAGAATCCAGTAGAGTGCACGCTTGGGATGGGGTAGAACTTAGAAATTCGGCTTTGGGCTGTTGGGTTAAGGCATTCGGACTCCCCGCTCATCTTGAAAAACACCTCCTGTTCCTGTACCCTCCGGGCAAATTCCTCCTCAAGAGCCTGGGGATACAATGAGCATCTGGGTAAGACTGTTCATGTACAGCATTTAACACAAACAACTCGCATCCACCCTAAACCCCATCACTGACAACGGCATGACCACTTGCCTTCTTTCTGGGACGGAGTTTCTCTCTCCACTCCTTCAGCTCCTGGCTGTGTTCTTCATCAAGTTCCTTCAGCTTTTGGGTCTCGTGCTCAATCAGAAGATGACATTTCTCATTCTGAAAGGCATCAAGTATCTTATAGCTACACGCATTGGGGCAATGTATGGCCTGCCTTGTAGTTATGACGCGCCCATTTCATTTCAAGGTGCACTTATCGGAGTGGCATTTTTCACAAATCTACACATAAACTAGGACATGCATATGCTACCATGGCCATGCGAGGTGATCCAGACAAAACAGAAGTTGTGTTTGCATGTTACCATGTTTTAAAAACTCTGGCTTGATGCTTGTGGATACTGTGAGTAAGCTAAACGCCAGATGGGCCACGCAAGCCGCCCGACCCACCTGAAGCTGCTGCAGCTCCCGCACGTTGGCGTCACACTGCAGCTGCAGGTCTCTCATCTGGTTCTCATGTTTCTGGTGCTGATGGAGCCTCTCGCTCTTCTGACGTTTATCCTCCTGGGCGGCAAACTGTTCCACGCACACAAAGGACCAACACAATGCGACTTAAGCAGGACCTGACTGGTTAGCTAATACTGATCTGGTACCAGGCCTCCTAACTGAGCAGCCAGTGTTGATAGGCAGTGACAATGTCCCCATTCTTTCCCGTCATTTATAATCTTTACCTCTTTTTCTATCTCAAGCTAAATTTTCCATAGTAAATCTGAGCCACAACTAAATTACAAATTGAAAAATAACACGGCTGAGGCTGAAATGTGTGTAATACTTTGAAATAGGGCTGCAACTAACAATTATTTTGATAATCGATTAATCTGTCGATTATTTACTTATTTATTTTTGATTAATTGATCATTCCGGGGGGGCAAAAACCAATTCGATTTCCGGCATTTTTCAATAACCCAAACTGCCTTGTACAAAGGTTGTTTCCAGCAACTCGCATAAAAAAAAAAAATGTATGCAACATTAAGAGTACAAAACAATGTTTTAGCAGCTGAATCAATGTAATGAAAAACACAAAATCTTGTTTTATAAAGTGCAACCAGCATGGTGCTTTAGATAATGTATTCAGTACTCCAGTTTTTAATGTAAAATCACAGACTACCGCTGCTGCTACTAAGAATATTATTAAATAATTATCTGACGTTATTTAATGTTGATACACGTATGTGACAGGGGGAGAGAGCACGCCAGCGAGTCTGTCTCCCTTTATTACGGACAAACAAAGTAAACATTTATTGTTGAGAAAAAGCCTTTTCCGTATTTTATGCTAAAAATGCGCCGGCTTGCACTCTCGTGAAACGCCATAGACTTTCGTGACTGAACGGCGCAAATAAGACGATTGGTGACGAAAAACTCTACTACTCTACTGCCACCGCGGCTTTGGTTGGCTTACAGCTCCCAAATTAGGGGGTGGCCGCTGTACTTATGTGTATAATAACGTAGACCCAACTAATCAATTATTAAATTAGTTGCCTTGTGTTTAGATGTTAACGTTTAAGTACTGAAAACATTAATTGAACAGATAATTTTACATGAAAGTATTTGTTTTTCATAATGAAAAGACATATTAGCATGCTTACTGCCACTGTGCAACATTTTTCAGATTATGATAATGGAAAATTAAATGTGCCAGGCCACTCAGCTTGTATTTGATCTGTTCTCTTAACTTCACAGCACAACTCTGGCTACAATATAGCCAAAGAAGGCAACTATGCAACCTACTATGCGCAGGTACACTGCATACAAAAATAACCATAGAACACTGCTCTAGACCAGGGGTGGCCAATCTTATCGGTAAATAGCCACTGTGTATTCAGGTCTTAGGGGTAACCTTTAGGTCATCTGTTCAAACCCAGGTGTGAGGACTCATCAGCCAATCACTCCTCTAATTAGTAATATAATTAAAGAGTTGCAGTGAAAACCCGCAAACACACCGGCCACCCCTGCTCTAGACAATATATATGTGTGTGTGTGTGTATAAAGATAAAGGAGTGCACAGCTGCATGCGGGTCACCTGCTTGATCTTCTCCCTCTCCTGTTCAGGGGTGTCCCCAGCAGACGTAATGCGCAGGCTCTTCTTGAACATGGCCATGCGTGTCTTGGCATCACTGCGCTGAATCTTGGGCAGTCTAGCCCTTTCCTGTGTTTGCCTGTTCTTCATTTCCTCAATCAGCCTCTGATTGTACCTCTGCATCTGTTCCATCTCCTGATTTGTGGGGGGGTTACAGAAAAACTTGCAGTTCATTTTATTCGTGGAAAAGGATCAAACAAATACATCAAAAAAGGTACTAACACTTAAAAAGGAAGAAACAAGTCTAATACCTTGGTATAATATACACATTTACACTCCTTAAAAAGTTAAAACAAAGAAAAGCATTTTGTACTAACATTATCAAGCTTCTGGTTAGCTGGACAGACACCTAGAACCCATATTCAGGCCTAAGCAACCATTTATTTGAGCAACTTTGGTAAATAGCATTTTACACAACAAATATCATGCACATTTTCTAACGCCTACTATTACTAACTGCTACAGATTTGCTAGGATTATTTAAACAATTTAGTGCCGTCTAGCTCCACCCCCTTGGTGGCACTGGTTAGCCCTTCTCAAGGAAACCAAAACTAAATTGTACCTTTAATCTGCCAGTGATTTGAACAAAAACTGTTCAGCTGGCCTGAACAAAGCCTCTTTGTCCTCCTGACCCCCTCCTCCTTTTGTTCGATTAAAACCAGACACATGCAGCCCCTTGGCCAAAAGGTGTTTCTACATGCAGGACCATTCGGCCAATAGATATTATTATTTTTTTTAATGTATTTACACTGGCCCAGATACCTATATGTTTAGGACTACAAATGAAAATCACACTACATATTCACTGAAAGCTTCGTTTCACGTTTGGGGAAAACATTTGTCTCATGAACAAGAAAAGTACTGATCTGACCCACATTGTTCAGAGCTTAGAACACGGGATGTGCATAAATGATGAGACATGCCAGCTCTCCCCAGAGGGCTTAGATGTTCAGCTGACGGAGATCTGAGGGCCCTTGCTGGCCTCACCTTTTCATGCCTTTTGAGCAGCTGATGTCTCTGCATGAAGTACTGATCCTTGAGCTGCTGCTTAAGAAGCTGGTGCTTCTCCTGCAGGTGGCGCTCTTCCAGTTCCCACATGGCTGCCTCCCGGGCTACAGCAGAGTAAGACAGACACTCTTTATTCACCACAATCACTACCAGACACAAATTATAACTACTCATTTATTTGTTCTGTCATTTCTTATACTACGAGTTAGACGCGTCGACATTAAATGCCAATTCTGTAGATGACGTTGTGACTAACAATATACACGGTAAACCTTGAAAGCAGCACGCTTTGTAAGGAGTTAACAGAATGAATCTAATTTAGTACAGTAGGCAGCTGCACATCAGCTGCGGGGCCATTTCTTATTAATATGCTCCATCTGTGCGCTTTATGGTAGCAGGCTTGTGATTGGCGTTGGGTGTAGACAGTGTGTCAGCCTGACCTCTCATGAGCTGCTGCTTGTGGTTCAGGCACTCCTTCTCAATGGCGGCCAGCTCATTCTTGTGCTGATGAATGATCTTCTTCAGGGCGCAGTCAAGCTCCTGCTGCTGTCTCTGCAGGAACTCCTGCTCCTGGCGAGGCACAGAGAGAGCGGCGTAAGCGTCGGCCCCCGCTGGGCTCCGGAGACGCACGAGCGCGGACCAGCTGCAAGCAGCCAGTAAACTCCAGGCCTTCGCAAGACTTTCACAAAAAAGCCAGTGGTAGGTCAGATCTCCTCAGTTCTGTGAATGACCAAACACTTGATGGATGAGCTTCTTGTAGAGAAGAACTATAAGAGTATGCTGAATAACGATATCACATCCAAACACATAATATAACCAAAGCTCAGTCTTCCCTAACTATATGGTAAATGTTTTCGCCCCTAACAGAAGGAGGAAAATTAGAAGTCAGCCTTTATCCAACCCTCACATGTCAATCGAAAAAACCCATACTACTCAAAACCATGAGACACACATGAGTATCAGCACAAGAAGAATTCTTGTTTGCTTTGTTCTACTTATTGATTGTCAAAAGTCTGCATGTTTTATATGCTGAGGAAACACTGCGGAAAACATTTTCAATTGCTCTAGGACATGAAAATGAACACAATCCATCTGTATATATGAAAAATATGAGCAAAAAACTGACACCAGTGTTATTCATCTTGAGCTCACCCACCGGTTGTGTGATCACTCCCACTCAAATAAGACAGCAGCATTTTAAAAGATTCAGCCACCAAGCAGTATAATCCACCGTGCTTCATCAGGTTTACTGCTCAAACGTGAACGTCACCGGACAAAGTGCAGAATATCACAAACAGAATAACGATGAGAGTCAGATAACACATCACCACACCAACAGAAACATTACTCAAATAGATACATCGCCATGCTTGCATGTGCCAAATGCATTTCTCATTCCAACACTTAATTTTAACAGTGTATTAACATTGGCTACCAGCCCTGTGCACAACAAAGGAAACACGTGGCAAAAACTAAATCTGCTGGAATAACATGTGTTTCTCTCCGAGATCATCTTATTCTCGGATTATAATGATGGTGCAGCTTTATGCACGTAACGTAGAATGAAATTTAAGATGGAGATGGATTGTTAATTTAAGCATAGATCTGTATATCTATTGCAAATTGCATATGATTATAATTGCATATAATTATGATTATAATCTAAGACTTGAAGAGCTATGGTACCATGGTATTCTGAACTGGCTCAGAATATGTACCTAGCTTGTAAACAGTGTAAAAAAAAAAAAAAATCAACAAAATCAGCATTTCAGGGGCAGCTAAGAAAAAAAAAAAAATTCCGTGTAGCCGATAAACTGACATGTGGTAACATTTAGTCTGATTCTCTTTGCCAAGATTAACACACCATAGATATGCCCAGCCAGTGAATGGAAGGGGAATAAGTGTGTTCAGCACTTTTTAACCTCCAACATGCTTTCATCTGAAAAGCAGGATGTAAAGATTTCCAACTGCCCTTGGAGTCTGTGTACAGCTTGAAGTGGAGGTCTAGAAAAAAAAAACTGAAGTGTTTGTGCCTGTATTGGAAATCTACTACATTCATAAAATAAGGTATGTGCTTTGTGTACAAAAAATAAAAGGAAATGGCAGCAAAATTGGTTCAGTCTGTACTTAATTTATGTCATACGGCCTAGCTGCCTTGAGAATCAATAAAGCAAAACCAAAGAAAAAACAATGGCAAAGTTATACAAGACTGGTCCTGAGCTTCCATGGTGGAACACAGTACAGTCAACAATATAGCTTTTGGCTCATTTCAAGATGCAAACAGGTAGGACAACGATGGATCCAGAACAGCACAGTTCAGAAAGAAAGAGGGAAAGATCACCAAGGAAGGGAGACTTACGTCCTGCATCTGAGCGTTGAAGAGCGTACATGAGGACAACTGAAAAGACTGTATCATAACTTGGGCCACTCCCTGTGGATTAGAACAGATTGACTTCCCAAATCAGCACCAAAAAAAATCCCTGCAATCCAAAATCTCGAGCAACATGCAGGGTGACTGTGCGCAAATCAACAACACACCTTAAAAGCAAGAGGTTAACAAACAAAAATTAAGTTTTGTTTGCTTGGTTTCATAATCTTTGCAGTACTACACAAAAGAATATCGGAGGGCTGCTGCAACTGAATGAAACATTTCAGGTTATAAGTCAAAGGTTCCCTTTTGCAAGTAGCACACAAGCAGCCACTGTGAGTAAGACGTTAAGGGCAGAAAATCTTCTGTACAAAACTGAGAGGAGAGGAGCACCAATGCGTGGACTATATTCATTCTTGTTTGGAAGATCACCAGGAAAGGTCCAAGCAGAAGACAATGCGAATCACTGCAAACACAAACTACATCAATTTCATTACCCACAACAAACCACTCAGCCTTTGGCACTCCACCAAACTCAACCTACAGTGCAATTAAAACAAAATCCAAGACTTATCAGATAAAAAATGCATTTCACTCCTTAATACATAAGCACACACACGCACTCACCATGTGCAATGATAAAAACCATTGTACGTTACTGAGCTGCTAGCAGTTACGTTGATACAACTACGGATTTTGTTCATGGAATAAGATTTATCGAAGATAAAAAATAAACCGCATGCAACAGTATAGCGCTTACCATTCAGAAAGGGACAGTTCAAAGGGCAGGTGGGCTGACACTCAGCATGTTCTTACCTCTTTCCTCCGGTTCTTCAGCATGTTCTGAAACTTGGACAGCTCTTTGTCCTGATCGGCTTTTATGCGCTTGGCCTCCTCCCTAAGGTGGCTTGTGTGGTCTTGCTCCAGTCGCTCGATGGTCTGCTTCTGCTGCCTCTCCATGTTCTCGATCTCCTGGTCATATTGCCGCTTTTTGCCCTATGAAGACAGCAACATAAGAACATAAGAAATTTACAAACGAGAGGAGGCCATTCGGCCCATCAAGCTCGTTTGGGGAGAACTTAAGTAATAGCTCAGAGTTGTTAAAATC
>JAODJU010000041.1:6394940-6425574 GCA_026776725.1 Gnathonemus echidnorhynchus
AAAGAAGTGCTTCCTCAAATTTGTTTTAAAATGTTCTCCTGCTAATTTCCACTTATGGCCACGAGTTCTAGTATTTAGACTAATATTGAAATATTAGGTTTGCATGAGCCTGAAACTGCGATGAGACACAGGTGAGATCCTTGAAGAGTATTAAAGACATTTCCCAAAAGCACTGTATCAGAACACAAGATCTTTCTGCATAAGATTGGTCAAGGATGGATTAGGAGAGTATGAGGAAAAAGTTGAACAGACATAAGTGGGACTTGCTGAGCTTATAGGAAGATTCACTGTAGTACTGCATGACAAATTAGCTGACTTTAAGGTTTATTTTATGAATAGGACAAACTAATTTAATTACAGAATTATGAAATAAAACTAATTTTAAGTAAACCTACGAACATGTATCAATTTGGTTCTTGTTCAATAACTAACACTGTGACATATAAAATGTTGCATTTTCTCTTCTGTCCCACTTCTAAATACCATTTCATTTTAGACTGAAGGGTTTTGTTCTTGACTCAGATTCCAGGCAAGCTTTGGATTATCGAGTACAACTTGGAACTTGGACTTTGAGCCTGGAGTTATATGACAATCTGTTCTACATTCCATAAACTCCTCATTCCATTGGTTTACAGAACCAGCAACTGATCTGAGTCATCAACAGGACACAACTCCATCCAAGAACATGCTATGTATTTAAATAAAACCTGCATTGAAATAGCTGTTATAATCTGGAATCAAAACTTAGTAACAAGAAACTCATCAAGTGTTAACAGAAAAGCATCTAGTTTAATTATCACATTGGCATAAGGGCTGGACAATAAACCAAAATTTAATTTCAATTACCAACTTCTAACAATTATCAAAACAAAATAATTGAGATAAAACAATTACTGTGCTGCACTTTGGTTGGCAATGATGCTCCCATGTTGTCTTGTTATAAACCCATTGCACCCCTTTCCGGTCCCTTATTTGTTTCTTGGTTTAATTATATGTAGAGTTCAAAGAAACCCACTGTTAAAAAACAAGGTTTTAAAAAAAGTTCAATAAATGCACAATATTTCTAAATTCAATGAGTAATCATGATCTCAGTGTTAACCAAAACGATCAAGATTATAATATATTATATAATATATTATAATATAATCCAGCAGCCCTAATTATAACTGTGTAAATGTTTAATCCAACAAGGAAATCATTGCACAGAGATTGAAACAAAGAGAAAATCTGTATGAGATATCCACTGTTAGTATGGAAATGAAGAATTAAGTACCAGGGCTGATTAGCCAGTTTAGAATCAAGTATCTGATATAGCAGCAGCTTGTGGAAGCACCGATGAGTGATGTTTCAGAAGCTGTCCATCTGGTCCCAGCCAGAACCTGATTAGCCATGACTCACCATCATCTCCTGCTCAAAACGACGATAGATCTGCTCCCGTTGCTGCTGCAGCTTGTTGCTCAGCTGCTGCTGCGCCCGCTGCTCCTCTTTCTGCAGCAGGCGCAGCTCCCGCAGCTCCTGGCGCCTAGTGAAGGATGCGAGGGTGCGTTTAATTCAAGGTAACTATTACTGCTTTACAAAGAGTAAGCAAATGCTTGGCGTATAGGTGACTGAGAATCTACCTTAAATAGCAAGGAACGATTTCGGGAAATTTACCTGAGGAATCTCATTTCTTCATTTTTGGTGTCGTTGTCAGTAACAATTTTTGATGTTGTGACTTTGACTTCAACTCCATCGACTATAAATTTCCGAGTTTTCTTTAGCGTCTTCTTTTGTCGCCTCCTATCCTGCAGTAGGACAGTGGCAAAAATCAATCATTATATTATGACGACGTTAACGCCAAACATAAAATCACTGAAATAAGGATATACGTGTCTCACCTGAATGGATACAGAGCCAGACTCTTTGTTCTTAGTCAGGAAGCTGGACAGGGAAAGGTTCAGGTCGATGCTGCTGTTGTCAGCTGTAGAGCTGCTTCCAGAGTCAGTGTCCTTCTCTTTGGCCTTTTCAGCATCGAGTTTAATCGGCGGAGCCGTTTCCTTCTCAAGGTCAACATCAGCATCATTGTCAGCTATGTTCACCTTCAAGCATTCTTCCTGTTTATTTTTCTCTAGAAGGTGCGCAGGGGATGGCTGCTCCTCTGCAACGTCATTCTGAGTCCCAGGAACAGCACTGACCAATGAGGCTTCTTCAGTAGAAGGTGGAGAACCATCGTCTACTTGTCTGTTCTCTTCAGAAAGCTCCTGTTGGGTCTCACTGGTAGTTATGTCTTCATTTCTTTGTAAAGTCTCTCCTTCCTTCTCATTAATGTCCTTCTCAGAAGATGCCTCTGCTTCCTCCTTCTCCTCTTCCATGGTTTTAACTTCTTCTGAACTTTCATCAGGTGTTTCTGCCAATTCTGCACTGCTGAGTATCCCATCAGGCTTCTCAGTCTCAACTGGTGGCAAACCTTCTTCATGCATCACTGTAGAATCATCTTCTTTGTCAGCTTCTGCTTGGACCTCTGAAATCTCTGTTGTGTCCGACTCTTTCTCCTCCTCTGGTGGTGGTTCTTTTTCTGTCTGCTCTGACTCTTCTGTTCTTTTGTCAACTTCATTTGGACAGACAGGCAGATCTGGACTCTCCTCTGTGATTTTCTCATCAGACATTTCTTCCTCTGGCTCAGCCAGAATATCATCTTTGTTGTCAATGTCTTCATTGCTGGTGTCCAGAATGCTGTTCTCATTCAGTTTTTCATTTTCCATTTTGTCTGTTTCACTGCTGCCAATACCCTCATCAGAAAGTTTGTCACTAGCTTTATCCTCTCCGTGTTCAGACTTATCTTTCTCCGAGACGGACTCCATAATTGACACAGATTGTGAAAGTTTTTCATCTTCAGAACTGACAACGCTAGCATCTGATGGAGCCCGCGTGTGTCCAGGCACCAACTGAAATAAAATAAAGAATGAAAATTTTATTTAAAAAAAAGTACAAAATCAAACTAAAGAATTTTTTTTTTTAATTAACTGAATTGAATAATGTGTACGCACCAATTGTGACTCTGATTCTTCCTCCTCCTCTTCATCTTTACCTTCTTCAATCTCCTCAGTGACTTCTGCTTTTGCCTCTGCAATTAGTTCTCGAAGTGGTCTGCTGTCATTGATATTTTTGACAAACGGATGCTGAAAAGAGACACTAAATTATACAGCTGCACAGACAGCCAAACTAGATGGTCATTAAGACCCTTTAGCAAAGTGATCAATTATGTCAACTAACAGATTTATAGAGAACAAATGGTAAAAATCTTGAGTTTAAGAAATTACGTAACATTTTTTTGGCATTCTTTATACCCTACATTACACTAAGTAACCAAAAAGAATGTTTTTTTCTGTTATGTAAAACTTTATATAAACTACAGTAACATCACATGCAGACACAATTAGAAATTCAGATTGAAAGATCCAACACAATCAAAACAAACATGCAACCCTAAATTGGCCAAATTGTATTTCAATAAGAATAAAGGACTATAAATATACATTTTCATTTTCTTCGCATACATGTGAATAACCCTTACCTTTTTCCTTTTGATTAGCTGTTGCACATATTTTTTTGCTGGTGCAAAAACGTAAAATTTCCTAGATATTAAGTCCTTCATCTGAAGAAGGCTTCTGTTGTACACTTTCGAACCCATTTGTCCTATCTATATACGTATTTAATGCTGGTGTGAGTATATGCACGCTGAACACAGGATTTCTGATAAGCGTCTCTGCTCAGTCTGATAATAGATCTTCTGCAAGGCTCCTTTAATCCCTCCGTTCTGACGTACGAACAACGCAAACCACACTAGACAGGCGAACAGCTGTCACATCCACAGCAGGTACTTGTCAACTAGGATAAGTCTCAGACCACCTCACCTGCAGAAGCTGCACAGCACTCCATCTGTTGTCCACATTCTTATCCAGGGCTTTTTTAAGAAAGTCTCTGAACTCAGGAGACCTGCCAATGAGTCTAGATTAGGCCAAATGTGACAAACTATCCACCCTTTGACAGAATAATAATTTAAAACATTTGGGTTAAGTACCTTAACATCTGTTTGACCAGGTACCCGAATAATGTTACCACTAACAGTTTAACACCAGATACCACATATAAAACAATGTGGGCAAATGAGGGAAAAAGTGAAAAACCACCCTGATGAAAATAGCCTAACATGAATCAAAACACTAACTGGAAGATGTACAATACTAATCATGGCAAATCAAATTAGATTTCTGTAGAGCTCCAATATAATCTAATCTAGGTTTATAGGCAAGCCAAGGTCCAGACATTCGTTATAACAGAATTAAAAAAAAAATTACCATCGTGATGGATGCATCAGAGTAGGTGGATCTGACTTGGCTATTTTCAGGAGAACTCTCATTGGATTCATCTCGTGGTTTGGTGGTTCAATCTGAGCCAGCTCAATTAAAGTGACACCCAGGGACCAGATGTCAGCTTTGTAGTCATACGGTCGGTCCTTAGAGGTCTCACACATCACTACTTCTGGAGCCATCCTGCAAGGAAAGACAGACCAGACTAAATGCCCTGAACAGGCATCGTTCCAAATTACATCGCTTTCCTGTTCATTAACCACTGGTCAATTTAGCATGTGACTCACCAGTATGGCGTCCCGATGAAAGAATCTCTTCTCTGTAGTGTTTTCGTATTTTTGGCAGACACACCAAAATCAGCTGAAATACACGTTTGTCATTAATCGGTCATCGATTTAATCAAATTTATAACTGTGCTGTCCTAAATATTTTTCCTTGCAGCTGACTCACTGCAAGATTGTAAATTTGTACTGCCCTCATAGTTCAATAGTTGAAAATGTATTTGAATAAGCTTCTAAACCTCATATCATAGTCAATGTGAATGACATCACAAACACCTGTATGCAACGTAACAGCGTCAGGCTGCACTACAGATAATACACTGTACTGTACCATCCTCAAGCACTGTATGTCCCTGACATCAAGACACTGCACTCTTGTAACCATGACAGATGAGATATATTTACAATGCGAATAACACCCTGGACAGGATGTCAGTCTATCACAGGGCACATATGTGCACATACAAACATCATACTCCATTAGAAAATAAGAGATACCAATTAGCTTAAGTGCATGTCTTTGGGATGAGATAGGAAACCTGCATCCCACAGGGAGACCATGCAAACTCCACACAAGCAGAGCAGTGGTGACACTCTAACCCCCACACAGCAGGTGTGGCGTGGCAGTGCTACCCACTGAGCCACTTACAAGGCTATACAGTAAAAAAATAAATAAATCAAAAACATTTGCAGCTGAGCCAAGTTGTGTTGCATTTAAACATTTTAATGTACCTAATCCTAAAAATCTTCCCCCCATTTTTCCACTGTGTTCAGCAGACAAGTGAATTACACCGTTTATTTTGCCCTAGAGACTTCATTTTCCATGTCATACAATAAAAACAAAATTTTCATACGCAAACAGTTCCTAATACTCTTCCAACACAGCACATTTCACTGCATAATCATGGATTGAAGAAGAAAAAAAAAAAACTTCTCCACATGACCCACGACCTCATCAGAAGCAGTACAGAGAGAATCTAAATTTTGAACTGTGCTGTATAATCATTATAAACATGTACTTGCAGAGAAAAGCCTTACTTCGACATGGAAAAGATTCCCATTTCAAGCGAGAGCAGCAATCTTACCTAATTTGACATCTCCGTCTAGGGTGAGGAGGATGTTTCCAGCCTTCAGATCCCTATGAATGACTTTATTGTCATGGAGATAAAGGAGGGCTTCGAGGGTCTGTTTACACACGACTCGAATCTGGGGTTCAGTTAAGGGCCTTTCCAGTTCTGGAACAAAACACATATTTTTAACATTCTTCCATTTGGGAGTTTGACCCGCCTGTATGTCCTACACAAAGACCACCATCTTTATGAACTTATTCTACATCTGAGCATCACACTCTCTAATGGATGCCACTTGTATTTAACACATGTATAGCACCACAATGATTTACACTCGATGTTTTCTTAACAGCTTTATTTTCATCAGTCATAATCCGGTGAGTCTGAATGGCAATAAATAAACCTTTAAGATTTAAGACAGAGCATAAGTCCCCCAGGCACTGGCAATGTTAATGCTAAAGAGTAAACCCTGGATCAGACTGAGGGCAAGTCCACATCTTTTCAAACTAATATTGAGAGAAGTATGGTTAAAATAAATGTGGAAAATACAGATTCCTTTCAAATAGGCACGCTGGCTAAAATACTGTCTAAACATTGTCAGCCAAGGATTATAAAGACAGGTAGACTTACCTAACATCACAGCATCTACAGCTCCCCCAGCACAGAACTCGATCAGAATCTGCAGTGATAAAACAAATGTTTTTATTTAAGCAAAACAAACGTTTACAAACGTTTACATAATATTTTACACTTTTGAGCCACAGTCTAAAAAATAATCAGTGCATCTTCAGTATTCTTCCATTTATGTACAGTAGCAACCCCATGATTTTGTTGAGTATGTATAGGCACAACAATTTTTATTCTTCTCTCAAATGTTTTTGTCTAAACATTTCTGTCACATGAAGGAACTAATGAGACTCATCTTTCAAATTAAATATTCATCCTCAAACAGGGTGCAAAAGAAATTGTTCTTTATGCCCAGTGACAGTGGTATTGTGTTATATGAAAATTCTGAGCTAGGTGGTTAAAAACATTTGAAGGATATTTGTGAGTGATTTTCGACTAGAAAAATAAACCATCAGCTCATATAAATTAAAGAAGGACCAAAAAAAAGTGAAATAAAAACGAAGTCTGGAAACACTTCTTAAGGAGCTATGCGATAGGGGCTAATAAAATGTGCATTGTGTGAGACAGACACCATTCAAATCATTCAAAGCACTTAAATATTTCATGCTTACTGCCTACCAGGAATAATGTAGGAAACAGAGCCTCAGTTAGAATGGCTGCTGGGGAAAGAGATATATGTATGGAGTACTGTGGGAAAAGTCTCAGGCAGTCACATAAAATGGTGTTTAAATGATCTTCATGTTGGTGTAAAACTATGATATTATGCCTGTCAAAGTGTGCAAGCTTAGCAATTTCAAAACCTCACCAAAAATCAGCACAGCATTTTCATCCAGTAAACTCATGTAGTTTTTGATTCGACCACTACCCCACTTTGTTTGGCTAATCAATACCCCATTGAGTTTTTAACAAATCAGGTTAATCAACAGAGCTGATGGAGAAATTTAATGAACACAGAGAATGGCTGAGGTGCCCCTGAAGAGAGGTTTGGGAACCAAAGCAGAGTTTATCTAGCAATCCAACAAGATCTCAGTAACTTTTTGGAGCACACACAAAATTCTTGTTTATTTTTTTATTGCGTTACTGTTAATTTGCATGTTATAATGTAAAAGTGTTTTTTTCACTGAGCAAATACACAATTATTACCAAGATAGTGTTAAACATCTTCTTTGACTGCTTAAGAGATGTATGTGTGTGTATGTTTTTTTCCCCTTGAGTTTGTCAGTAGGAACCCCTGTTATGCCTCGATCAGTGCTTTTGAAGACAGCAAGATATGTGCTTTTGAAGTTTGATTTGTAGTATTTTGTGATAAATGTTTCTTGTAAAGCCACAATTAAGCTCCGAGGGTCAAATAAGAAAGGGGCAGCACAGTGGAGCAGTGGTTAGCACTGTTGCCTCACACCTCTGGAACCTGGAGTCAAGTCTCCACCCAAGTTCCAACTGTGTGGAGTTTGTATGTTCTCCCTGTGTCATCATGAGGTTTCCTTTGGGTACTCAGGTTTCCCCCCACAGTCCAAAAACATGCAGAGGTTAACTGAGTTACCAAACTGTGACTCATCTGAGATTGTGTAAGTGAATAGTGTGGGCAACGTGATAGGTTGGTGCCCCATTCTGGATTCTTCCCTGCCTGACATCCATAGGATCCAGACCCCCATAACCCTGAACAGGGCAAGTGGTTACAGAAAATGGATAGATGGGGTCAAATAAGCTCCATCTCTGTTAAATTCACAAAATCACACTTAGATAGACACAATAACATACAAATTATTTTCATTTAATGTTTGCACTTTGCAATTTGTATTTATTAGAAAAAGAAATTCTCATGGGTAACTTTCAATATCATCTGCCTTAATTATTTATGAGCCAATCAAGAACCTTTAGAAATTGTCAGGTGATTGATAGGCGGGCATGCAATATGTTAAGAAAAGAAACTGCTCTCATGGCAGCTACAGTACTTAAAAGCCGACTTTACAGCAATACATTTAAGGGATGCACTTATCCCTTAGTATCGATCAAGCATAATTGCCATTCCAGTATGAACCTTACATTCCTGAAACCACCAGGGGGTGTAAAGTTTGTTTTCATGATTTGAATAGTATCGGACCTGTCAGCCATGCACAGGGTGAGACAGCTTAAATTTATAATATCCAAAGAAAGAACAGAAAATGGGAGACAAATGATACAACAGGGAAAAAACTTCACAACTCAACAACAATGTGTCTTACTATTCTGACTGTTTCACTCACCACATTATATTTGCATTGTTAGTAGTCAACTAAGCATGATTTTGACCATTTTTAAAAAAATAGGTGGCACTGAAGCTACTAAAACGTGGTAACCGTCACAATTAGGTCATGGTTACATGAGTTACTGTTTTTGTTTTATTTGATATATCCCTGGATTAAATCTAGGAATGGGCCAATCCACATTTTTTCAGTTCCAATCCGATTCTGATACAAGAGCTCTTTTTACTTTCATATTTTAATATAATAAATGTATAATATATTTAGATTTTATATATTAATATGTTTAAAACTAGTAAATACAGATGAAAAAATGTATGCCAAAAAATCTTTAATTAGGCTACTAAAAACATATGTACTATACGGTTCCACCTCTGTTGTACATCTTGTTTTAAGCACTGAGGCATTTACAGTTCAATATGAATATCTTCTAAGCGAGGATATGCAGGTGGCGAAGGCTGAAAAGGCCCCACAATGTTTCTCCCTCTGGTAACAGCGTCACTTACACATCGTTTATCACAAGCAGTGGTGTCTGCATTAAGCTGCCTAAGCTAGCAACTCCCAAATCAGCCACTGCTTTTTTCCGTATTACTCATGTTTACTCGCACTTGTGTGAGTTTGGTAAATGGGATTTTCCACTAAATCCTACTCCCACCTCTCAAAACTTTGTTTTTACAAAGATTGCAAATCACTGTGTACCAGCTGCTGTTAAAAGTGTACAAAACTCCAAGATTGTCACCTTCTTATCTGATGTTCTTACGCTCCTCGTACCGCAAAGCCTATGCGCATGACATCACAGCAGGCGGAAGTCACTCACAGCCATTGAGTAGCAGTGTTAGCAATCAGCTTGAATGCCACAAAAAAACCACATCTAAAATGGGAAAGAGTTGACGTGCGATTGATTGTACAGATATATTTAACAGAAAATAGGAGCTATGTTTTCAGAGACTGCCAAAAACTAGATGAGTAAGTATTGGACTTGGATTGGTTACATATGGCCGATACCCGATCCGTCAAAAAAGTCTGGATCGGCGCCTATACAGATTTGAATATCAGTTCGATGCGTCTCTTAACGAAATCTAGAACAATGTTAGGGAAAACCACTGCGGAATACACGTGTTCCTGTTATCCATTTTAAATTAAGTCATTTGGAGCATTAGCAGTACAGTCACAAAATTAAATTTTAAATCTAAAATTTTAAACAACAGATATCACTCAAAATGCAACAAAGGATAGTAACTAGCCTGTACCCAAAAAGTTCATGATTCAACTTTAGGAGAGAGTCAATAAAATTCACTGGAACCCAAATTGTTTTTTAAATCTACCCACATGATGGTTGACTGAAACATTACAACTGAGGCAGGTTATTACTGCAGTAGCTCATGTTGGTAATGTCTCAAACTAGCAACAGTATATAATAAAAATACTGGGGGAAAAAAGTTAACCTCTGTAAAAGAGAAACCTTCTGATACCTAGACAATACAAGTAAATAAAATTTTGATTGAAATTTCAGGTGCTGTTTACTTATGTAATATTTATGATGAAGTTTGCATGGACTTCTTTGATTAATCATCTAAGCAACTGAGTATTGAATGGATTTTGCTCCTCAGTTTGGCCAGCAATGTAAGAGGTTCTCTAACGTTTCACATAACTGCCTGCAGCAGATTTTAGCTCTCTGAATAGGATTACCATTTTCCCACCCATACTTCAGAACTGAAGTATGACATGGAACACAAAGAAGCAATGTGGTGATTAAAACCAGTGCGATACTGTTACCCTGCATTGCAATGCATTGCAAGAAAGAAGACAAGTTCTAGAGTGCACCAGATCAGAATTTAATACTGGAACAGCTTAGTGGTTTCCACAAAGATGGGGTAATTTCATATATCTATGTCACGATAAAAGGCAGTTTGGTTTAATATACCAAAAATTAAACAGTTGCTCAAGTCTTCAAATGAGTAATGTAGTTTAATAAATCACAATCAAAACTGGCAGCTACCGAATGTCTTGACATCTTTTGTCATACATTTCCCACAGGTGTTCTTTTTTCAGTGAAAAACAAAAAAGCCACATTATTATACTTTATGTGGGAAAACCGGGCTCAGTGTGAAATGGGATCAGGAATCAGAAAGAAAGGCTCCTCTATTCATACCAGACATTGCATGACTTCTGCTTCAAATACAATAGCCCACACAATCTACTCAGAGCCACAGTGGAATGACTGGGCTGTGGTTTCCTTGCCCACACTGTAGATATAACCTCCGATGACCCAACGCTCACTTCTAAGAAGGCAGAAACAATGCAGGGGTCAAATGTGCATCTGAGCCAGATTTTAATGTTCAAAACAGTCAAATCTGGATGCACCACACGCTCCAAAAAAGAGCAAAGGCATTTGCTTAATAGCACACAGAAAAACACAAACTGACCCACTGCGATGATACATAATCCACTGAGCAGTGCTACTCTCCCACTTACAAAGGCACCATACTTAGTGCACACTACTCTTCACACTAAAGTTTAAAAGGATGCTTATTTAAAAGACAAATGAAAGGGAAAAGGCAAAGGGGGAACGTTACCACTTTTCCTCTCAATGTGTATCAAGGCAGGAAACCTTTCAAATGTTTTGGAGTCAATAACTATAATCTCAGAGAAATTTTAAATACTTCATATCACGTCTCATGAAATTTGAACAAGCCATTTTTTTTTTTAATTAACAAATAAAAGTTTCACATAAAAAGTTGAATGGAAAAAAAGATTTTCATCTAAAACGTCTCAAACAAACATCTACGAAACAGCTCAAAGGAAAAAAAAAAAAAAAACTTTAAAGTCCTCTGTGAGCAGCCATTACAAAACCACAGGCTCACTGCTAATTTATTCATGGACACCTTCTCTAGTCTCTTTTGCTTTACCACAGTAACATACAGTACCACACAGGAGACTGCACGAATCTATTTGAAATGTAGTACATTCAGATTTACCGTGAGCATCACTGCAAGTCAGTGACAAGAACCATCAGGTACAATCTTTAACTAGGTCAGAATATATCGCAAGCTGATACGCAAAACATGTACTCCTATACCATTTATCAGCGGGAGTCTGACGTAATGCGATATTCATTGTACTGTCTTACCTCCCAGAAACCCCAAAAAACCACCCTTAATTCACCTGCTTCATTATTATTTGACGAACAGCAGTGCTGTGGATATGTACAGCTCTCTCAGGTTGGAAGCATGACCGCAGCATAACGATGCTTTGTATGTTGGGATTGTGTTGGTGACCTTCTTTTTCATTACCCTCTAGGATTAGTCTTATTTCTGGGGTTCTCACACATCTGCTCAGGCAGCAGTCACCAAATCCTACACATTGTTATATAGGATTCATGTCCCATGATCAGTGACTTACCCAGAGTTTGTTCTCATAATAGAAGGCATCCAAGAGTTTCACGATATTGTGATGATCACATGATGCTAAAATGTCAATCTCCACCATGTAATCCTCCAGCTCTTCCTCACTCTTGGTGTCGATCACCTTAGCAGCAGCCAAAACACCAGTGTGCTTGTTCTGAGCCTAGACAAATAGAAACAAATATTGAATTACATGACAGTACAGCATTTAAATTTTAAAATGTGCTTACTGACATGCATCTTGAAAGCTGCTGTGCAGCCTAATGTCTTTATTTCAAATGTACAAATATTAATTTGACCTCTGAAGTGCCCTAACCACAAAGATCTCCCAAGGAAAGTTCCCAAAACGGCACACGGGCATTAATATTGGATAAGTGCCCATGTAAGGAGTACTGCTTTATACTGACTCTGTAGAAGCTTTTTAAGATTTTACTTCTGCAGAAAACACATTAAACAGCAGACACGTGCTGCACCACATTCCCTGTAATATTCATGAAACCAGAAGAGGCTTTTCGTCTTTTGAGTAGGTGGATCTTTGCTAACAAAAATACCTTGAAAACTGTGACTCATGTTTGAAGACAGAAAGCTTATTCTGTTTGCACAGAGTGATGTGTGGATTGTTCGAAACTGACAACTCTTAAAACAATTATGAAATGACCCAAAATTAAAGATTGTTGTACCAAAAGCTCAAGTATTCAATTTAACATTAAGTGCCTGAAGCTCAAATGGTTTTGATATCATTTAGCAGTTTTTTCACACACTCGTGCAGAATAAGATCATGGCCATTCCATAAAACTTTGCCCTAAACTTAAACTTTTAACCTACATTTATCAATTACAGCCTCCAGAAATGTTACAAAAACAAGATTTTGGGAAAGGCCTCAATATTTTTCAAACATCTGGCCATCTCAGCATGTGCCCTTTGATGGATTGGTATCTATGCTGCCTTGGAAGTTGGAAGATCAACTGATTGTCATTTCTGAACTGCCATTCATATTATGAAACACTGCATAACAAATGTTTACAGCCAACAAGAATATTAAAAAGTGCATTTTTCTACCATGAATAAACTGAAAAAGGAAATTTTGCTACATGGATCTAGACCTTGACCATTTAGATGCAGTTTCTGACAATTTTTGAAGACAGTGCAACTAAAAATTGTAAATATGTCCACCAATGTAAATATGCCACCCATTTTATTTTTTAACCTTCATCATATAATCATGTGAAACACCTGGAGAGAGAGTGAGAATTGGTGCGAATTGGTGTGAATTGGTGTGTGTGTGTGTGCGTGTATGAGTGCGAGGTACAGCGCTTTCCCCCCATAGGAAATTTTATTCAGAACCAGGAACTTCTGTCATGTCACCACACCAGGAACTCTGCCTGTATGTAGGCTGTGTCCTGTCCAATTCAGGTGCCACATCCTTCTAAGGCTGCACTTGAAGAATGAATGTATCACAGCAGTGAGTCAAGGCTCCTTCAAATGCAGCCTAGAAATGTGGTATTCTTTTGCTGAGATCCCAATATTCACTGCGTGAACATTCGAAGGACGCAACCTACAAAGGCTACATAGATGCCCCTAAATTCGGACACAACCGTATACTACTAGGGTAGGACTTAAAGCAATAACTTTCTGACTGGTTGACCACAAGCACCAGCGCTAACTTGAAAGTTATGTGGAAGTGTGGGGAATTTAGACAGAAGTAGTGGAGCAAAAATTAAGCAGATGGAATTATTTTGGTATGGTGCTGGTGGTGAAACTTGCAAATTAGCAGAATAACATTACATTGTTTTTTTATTCTGTGGAAAATGAAAGATTAATCTGCTGGCCAAATTTAATAATGAACTGTAAACTTGTCACAGGTCGTATAAATAAAACAAATACAAGGCTGTGTCCCATTATGATTGTGATTATTATCCCCCAGTAACTAAAAAATAAGTAACAAAACGACATCATCCATTGTTTTGGGATAGAGGTGTAGTTTTCTAAGCATGAAGTTTAACCTACAAGATTTTTGCATCTCCCATGCTTGTTCAGCATAAAGGCTCCAGTTCCTCTTGTGCAGTGAGACAGTGACACAAAAAAGCGGTCAAGAGGTACAAAGGTTCCAGGTTGAGACAGCCGAGGAACTCTGTTCCTGAAGTCCAGTAGAAAAGTGCCTCATAAAACACTACGACATCAAATCAGCCACAAGCACAACCCGAATTTGAATTTAACCCAAATTTTAATGTTAATCTGAACTTGAATTTCATGACCTGAATTTCAGAACCTGAATCTGAATGTATTAACCTGAAACTGAATTAAACAATCTGAACTTCAATATCTTCTCCTATACTTGAATTAAAGTAATCGAATTTGAATTTATTTCCTGAACTTGAATTTATGTTGCTTTTGTAGTAATAAAAAGTTCTAATTGTAAGATTCAGGTTGAGAAAATGAAGGTTGAGAAATTCAGGTTCAGAACAACGGAAGATATCTGGGATACTCGGAAAGAGCAAACGAGCATAATTCTGAGACCAATCCTGGCCAATCACAAGACAGGTTTCAGTCGGGGTTTTCTGCATCCACCACCTTAATAGGGTGGTTAATACTATGATAGGAATTTTCGTCCATATCGTCCAGCCCTACGGATCTTACAGAAGGAAGGAGGGACAAGCAGTTTCCCATGTCACCAAGTGAGAACTGTTTATTATTATTTTTTTGTTAGCTAACTATCATTACGTTTACATGCGATAACATTTTAAAAGAATGTTCTGGGAACATTAGCAAAACAGAAATACTGCTACTATACTTATCTAAACATCATGTTTAGATAGAATATGTGTGATTTTAATTTGGTAGTTTTGAGAGACCAACAAGTGGTAACTCTTTATCCCTGTTGGCCAAATACAACTATCCTTTACATAAATGTAGACTAGAAAAAGAACAAGATACTGTTTCTTTCTGTCCAACAATTTAAAGTGAACAGATAAAGTTCCACCACTGAAAAATTCATTACCCTTCTCTCTGGCCTCAGTTCACTACGCATTTTATAAGCACTGGCATTATGCATGAAAATTAGCTGAAAATCACAAACATAAACATTACCTAGAAATCTAAGATAACATTGCAATACAGCAGAACAAAATCATAATAAAGGGTTGTGAAATCAGAAATGTTTTTTAAAAGCTCTGCCACTATTAAGAGTAATCAGTAATATCACTGAGTAAAATATATAACTATCTACTGAATTAACATAATTGAACACTGGAGGAGTGATAGTGTGAGTGATACTGAGTTACTCAGGTTTATAGGTTTACTTAGAATGCACACAGCTAATGGTTAGACGTAAATCTTATTCTGAATTTCATTAATATGAAAAACACGATATCTTATAACAGTCATATCAATCCAGCCCAACATTCAGACGAATTAATGCAGACTGATAACAGAAATGTCACAGGCCAGCCTACAGAAGAAAGATTACAGTATTTAAAAGGTATTAAGTCCATTTTTAAATAATGAAACATGCAAGACTGTTAAAACCACAAGGAACAAAAAAAAAAAAAAACTTTAAGAAGCTGAGTTACAAAGAGTAACAGTATTTGAAGTAGGGTGGCATGATTCTGGGTAAAATATGAATCGGATTTTTTTTCCCCCACTGAGAACTGAAATTACAAATTTCTCTCACGATTCTTTAACAATATATTTCTCTGTTATTATTACTGCAAGACATATTCTCTATAAAAAGAGAACAAACAAAGGACACGCTCCTGGTTTTTAACAACTCATTTCCAACTGCAAGAAACGCTAAACAAACCTTGTCTTCATTTTAACACCTACAAACAAAGGTTTTTTCCAAGTGTGCATGTTGGTATCTGTGTTAAAACACTGGAGTGAGTGACATATAGATACACTTCTCAGGATGTAAACCGAAAAAATTCCATACTGTACAAGTGAATGTGACCCTTTTTTTATATGAACACATTATAGTTTGAACTGAGGCTGGAAAAATGTCTTCTTTCTCACTGTCACTGGAAGGGTCTCTAGTCTGAATCATTCTGTTGCTTTCAAAGTCCTCTCTTTCACCATGTCTCACACATTAATTTTGTTTTCAAAAGAGCCCACTCTTCCAGTGCAGAGTTAGTGACATGGTGTAATGCAGTGTTGTCATCTATCGATACAGCTTAATGAGAAAAAGGGAGCACTTGGTCTGATGCAATGGATCTCCCTGCTAATGCAAACACAGCAGGATCATTATCATGTAAGAATGAGATCACATAGGGCTATGAAAAAACGATTAATCACGCAGACTTGACCATTTTACTTAGAGTGCAAGTGGATCCAGTTTCAGATGAATCCAACCGCATGATTTAAATCACCAAGGCCTGAGGCAAATCCTTTGTATTTTTCTAACCATTCCAATCCACCTCACACTCATGCACCAAAACATACAAACAAGCAAAGCAACATTGCTTTCAGCACTATGGCCTTTGATAGAATATTTATTTACAAATCCTGTTTCATAACTACTTTAGTCATGTACATGTTTAGTACTACTTTGGAAAAAATAAACACTTCCCAAAACAGAGACAATGTATATAGAGAAAAAAGAATTATCATCATTAAGATTTTCATTATGCAAATACATATATTTAATGAATTCATTAGGGCACACTTCAAAAAATACATTTTTCAAGGACACCAAATGAAGACTGAGATAAATGTGTTTGACAGAAAACTATAGAGAGAGACTATTTTGGTGAACATGACAGGAAGAGTGAACCGTTATTAAACAATCAGTTTTCACACCCAATTATTTTTCTATCCAATGGAAAATCCCATGGTTTAATCTGCATGTGTCCTGAATCAACCACCAGTGCTCAGTTTACGCACTTTTATTTATATAAATCACAGTTTTGAAAAATCAGCCAAGCACATCAAATACCAAATAACCTGTACTTCAACCACTGATTTCTGGCCAGGAATTCAATTAGAACAAATTATGCCAATGTGGAAGGGTGAACGCAAATACTGCTCAAAGCCTTCTCCTGTTCATTTACTAAGAACTGTAAAGGTTCACGTGGACTTTGCACATCTTTTATAGATGATAAAAACATGATAGCAACCAATTTAATTGGGTCAATCAAATACTAACAAAGATTCTGTGACTTTGCCATACAGATCTTACATTTTTATTACAAACAGTGCTTTACTATAGTAGGATGTAAAATATAATTTCCTAAAACAATAACATGCAATACTGATTTAAATTTGAACATATGTGAATGATGTTCAACTTTGTAGGGGGAAATATCTGACATTTTAGGATTCTTAGAGTTGCTCATTTGGGGAAGAGGAATGTACACAACTATAAAAGGAATTTATATCTTCAACGACAGGACTACTCAGAATTAATCTATAGGTAATATTAGTATAACACATCCATCCATCACGTTATGGGTGGGGTGCATCCTATTCCAAGCTTTAAACGGCACAAGGGACGTTGTGCAACATTCGCGCATGAACATTTAAATGTCCTTAAATATTTCAATACTTTTATTCCATCTGCATCCAACTGCATAAAATGATTTTCCCACGACGTACACAATTCTAATAAATACTACTACGCCACACTGAATATACTAATATAGAATACAACGCAGAGCGCTGACTATACACTGGCGTAGGAAAAATGACAGACTGCACAGATTGCTACTCTCTCATCATCATGACGGCAAATGTCAGGGCCAGTTTTTTTTCCACAGCTAGATATTCTTTTGCGCCTACACAATGACAGCTATTTCACTGCTGTTTATGTAAGTTTCCAGAGAGACTTAGTATAATCCTGGCAGCGTTATGGGTGCGAAAAAAACGCTGCTTTCCTGAATATGGTGATGATCAACATTACGTGCTGACTCCTACAGAGATGCAGCGCTTGATGAAACAGCCGATGCTGAAAAGCAAATGCAGCGATTGGAGCAAAACGGACCAGCATCGAGTTAAGTGTTGAGCAAACAAAACCAGCATGTAAAGAAACAACGTGTTCTGGAGAAAAAAAAAAGTTAATTCAACTTGCAGGCAAAACACGTAGATAGTATATTAACCTTTGTTCAACCAGATTCGTGAAAAAGGGTGCGAACTGTGAATATCATACTCATTTCAAGAACACTGTGAAATCCTTAAAAAACTGTATTTACCCTGTAGACTTTTCCAAATGCGCCGTCCCCCAGTTCGCCAATGATCTCCCACACTTCCTCTGGATTCAGGTCTCTGTGGACATGCTCGTACTGTTTCTTCTTCTTCTCCATCCCGAGTTTAAATATTTTACGAAAATTGAAAAACGACATTTTCAGTGTTTCCTTGCCGTCCTTAGATCAGCCGTATCTGGGTTCCCTGTTTTCTGTGCTGACAGCCTATAGTATCACCCCTCGGCTAACACGCTCCCAAAAGCATCAGATCGCAGTACGATAGTTTAACATGTATTTGGCGTTAAGCACACAAATACTGTGAACTCAGAACTCGTTAGTCATCTTTGAACAAAAAGTTACATTGCTAGCTAGCTACTTAGGATGCGTTACTTGTGTGGCTGTAATAGCACCAGGGTCTAACGGTATATTTCTCTTGTTGTAGAACAATTTTTAAAATCTCGAGCGAGCTTCTAATGACCTTTATAAGCGTCTCCTTTGCGTTTCTCAGAATAGACGCTTCGAAAACAAAGAAAAAAAGACAAGCTGACGTCGTATTTCCAATCGTCGGCTGCCTGTCAGTATGTCAGGGCGAAATTGAGAATCGTTCCTTGTTCCTCAAACTCCCAAGAACAACCGGGAGCTCCGGCCCAACTCGGTTTCAATTGGACCTTAATCTATTTCTCCACCAAATAGGTGGAGGAAAATACAATTAGGTTACGTTTTACAAAAAGTCGTATTCTATCAAACGGCACCATCTTTACTCAAACGAAAATAAGACACATAGGTATTTCCGTCCACCTTCGCTACGGTCCGCTGCCGCCGCTACTGATGGAATAGCCGCGAGCCGCTTAGGAGCGCGTGCACATCTCGCGCAGCCGCACTTCTCCGCACCATTGCTCGTGGACCAAGCGGTGGATAATGTTCATTCGCCGGCTGGTTTTCAAAATATAGTTTTACAAACATTCGACACAGCGCAGGTTCTTCATTCCCCTTCTTCCCATGTTTTGTCAAACTTTCATGTACTGTTCCAAAACTGCTAAAAGTGCGAACATAAACGGCTGACGACCACACGTATACCATGTAAAATAGTATTTCATTTAAGGTTCGTTGTCGCCACCTACAGGACATGAGTCCGATCATTTATAAGAACTAAGAATGCTTTGAAACGCAGCAATGAGCAGTGTGTGTGTATGTGCGTGCGTGCGTGAAATCATTGCAAATTAGTCATGTAGTCTATTTATCGGCTACAGACAGCACATGCAATTATGCAATATAATACCTTTAGCAACATTCTAAAGTAAATAGAACAACAAAAGCCACCAACGCATTTTGGTCCATATTCCAATCTCCATTATGTTTGAAACAATAAAACATCCGGTCTTTCCTTTCCGGTTTTTGACATTTATTTAACGTAAGATCACCCAATTAGAAATAAATAAAAACAGTAATCCAACCCCACATACCTTACTTTTCGAACAAGATAAATCCTTAAGATTACAGGACCAAACTATCCATCCATCCATCCATCCATCCAGGACAGGCTCACAATGCAATTAGACCCTAGTCAAGTATATTGCACAAGTACGTGGGGAACAGTCTGAATGGGCCGTCAATCCAACGCAAGGCACATACAACTACAGAAAAGATCCCAGTTCACTTAACTGGTTTTGGACTGGCAGCGATAACCAGAGTAGAGGGATATAAGGACTAAATTGATGTTATGCCTTTGAGAAAGCTACTTAAGTATGCATTCTATACATCCAGCATAAAATTTAATTATAGTCATGTAATCCATACTTTCCTAGAACCACAAAGTATTTTATAATAGAAATGATAATATGCAGAGATGGAAAGTTCAGGTTCAGGAAGTAAAGATCCAGACCAAGGTTTTGTATCAACCAACTAGTTGAGTACGCTCTGAGTGTGACAGTTTCTGCTCCACTGGTTGGTTGAAACAAAACCTTGGTCTGGATTTGTACTTTCTGGACCTGAATTTTTCAACTCTGATAATAGGACGTATAGAGTGGAATACTTGAAATATATATATATATATTTCATAATATTGACATAAAAACAGCTTGCAGTAAGATAAAATCAGTAAAAGGCGCAAGGCAGGTTAGAGGTTAGCAGTGTAGACGACGTGCTCATAAATAAATATCTCCAATTTCATTCCCCCCAACTTTTACTTTGAAATCTTGAATCCGGAAATTCAATATAGCCGCTACTCTATTTCCGGCATAAGCAAACGCGCCAATCACTCCTATGGAGTGAAATATTTACCGGAAAGTAGCAAGGAGGGTAATTTAATCTAATAACTCATCTGAAATAGGTTCATTAAGAGATCTTTCATTAATGCGTATACATGTCTTTTTAATGTCATCCATCTTGTTAATTTAGCCTCCTTGTTATATAGTTAGCAACAGAATTTACTTTATCGGAGTTTTTAAAATAGCATTTTCGCTTGTTTTTGTTTTTGCCTAGACCCTGCAGTATCGGATATGCGATGCAGACAGAGCAAGGGGAACATGAGCCCAGCTCCCTGCTCTGGGGGCTAGATCCCGTGTTCTTCTCCTTTGCTAAGCTTTATGTCAAAGACATTTTACGAATGCGGGAGTCCTCTCAGATCCCAGGTAATTCAACGATCCTTAGCTACAATGCATCAAAATGAAAATAACAGCAGTTGAACTAAGTAGTTTCTGAATAGAATAAATTATACTGTTGTAAGCCATTTTGCTGATCGGAATTTTTCAATAAGAAAATGAATAAAATTGTTGATTGCTTGTTTATAGTTGGTTCTTTTAATGTAATTTTATTTACTTATTTTCTAATTTCACAGATGTTTATTTTTACAAATGTCACCCACTTTTTAAAGTTGATGTTTTGGGGACCGTGGTATATAAACGAGAGAGGGAGGACTTCTTCTGTTACGGAGGTATATTTTATGCTTTTGGCTAAATTATGGATAACAGCGGCTCAGCCACTTCGTTTAAAGCATGTTTTGTCGCTGCTGTAAATATTACGTGGCGTAATATCTTTTATTCTGCAGTTGATGACGGAACGGGTGTTATAAATTGCCTCTGTTGGAAAGACGAAAAATGGAGAGAAAATACAGACGCAGCAAACTGTAAGTACTGCTCTTTTAATTTCATCAGTCGTCATACACGTTGTAGCTCAATATCCGTGCGTAAAGCAGTTCCTTTCAAAATAATAGTATGTTTCATTATTGCCAGTCACTTTGGTGTATTGTTTTCAGCAGGAGCTACTTTGCAGGTGTCAAATAAAGGAGGGTTTAATCCTGTGGAACAGCTGAAGAAACTGAAGTTGGCACAGAAATTAAGTGCCCAACTTGAAATTGGAGACCTGTTGAGGGTCCGAGGCTCGGTCAAGACTTCTAGGGAGCAGAGGGAGATCATGGCCTGCAGTTACTGTAAGAAGTCAAAAGATAGCAGACGCTGTACAGCTTTGCTTGTTGTCTCCTTTTACCGATGCATGCATTCATCTTCAGTCTTTGCAGCAACTGAATAACATGTTTAGACATAACAGCTGAAACTTGGGTTTTCCTTTGTGGATTTTGCTTACTATTACAGGGTTGCCAACCTTCACGCATCTGGCGTGATGTTCATGCTTTCAGACTCTCATGTTCACACAAAGAAATCTTACAGCAAATCTATATTGTACCGTTAAAATTTTTAAATTAGCTATGTCAAAAGCATTGGGGTAGTTTACACACCCTGCAGACTACAAGGCAATAGAACTGTTACAT
Organism: Gnathonemus echidnorhynchus; assembly: GCA_026776725.1. Classification (NCBI taxonomy): domain Eukaryota; kingdom Metazoa; phylum Chordata; class Actinopteri; order Osteoglossiformes; family Mormyridae; genus Gnathonemus; species Gnathonemus echidnorhynchus. Next base: position 6,416,845 of record JAODJU010000041.1, read on the forward strand.
ACATGTAAATGTGTGTGCATGTGTATGCAGACTTGTCTCGATTGAAAATGTCAGGTACTTACCAATTTACAGGTTCTTGCCAAGGCACTGCAGTTCCATGTCAGCAGTTTTTATGTTTCCCAATCATTCCTTTTGCTAGTAATAGAGATACACTAGTCTTCCTCGAACCATAGCAACACTGCCATCTTATGGGAGCAGATTGTTTGTTAGGTGTCTCTATCTGTGAGCCTGTCTACGTCTGTTATAGATAAGGTGAACGACCCAGTGATGGAAGTGCAGATATCGTGGATGATGGAAGTTCTCCACCTATATCGGGATTTCTATGACAAACCCTTCCTCTTCACAAAGAGCGTGCAGCACTTGGACACGACCGAGTACGTTACTGAGAAGCTTCCTCTTGCATTTTGTATTGCTCAAGGTCCAAAAGGGGACTAATTGTTAATGGTACATATAAAACAGGGTTGGGTGGATTGGAGTGAGTTTTTTTCATGCATTGTAAACGACACAGCCACCAGGCTAATGCTAATTCCCATCCTTACACAGTGGAGATGACCTTCTGCGCTCGCTCTCCGTGCTTCGACGGGCTTCTCGGCTGCTTATGAGCTTCCTTAGAGAAAAGGGCCGTGGAAGCTTCCGGCCCAAAGATGTCCAGCACCTTCTGATGCCTCTGCTGTCCTGTGCTCCCTACTGCAGTCCAACACAGCAGGTGAATATAATCTATATACAGTACTACAGTTCAAACAACCCAAATACCCATATATTTTACATTGCAACCAAAATGTGCAGGGATGCTATGTTAAGCTCAGTCATTGGATGTGCTGTTCAGATAAATGGATGGATGAGGGATTATGTTATGATTTATCATTCACCAATGAAAATGTTTGAAGGCCTTTGTCTGGGGTGGACTGGACATCTGGCATATCAGGCAATTTCCCGGTGGGAACCCCCCTGGATTTGCAAGATGTCCCCCCCCCCCCCCAGTTCATAATTTAATATTAATTGTTAGGACAGGTTTCCTAATAAGTACTGTGGTAGCTTATTCAGATTATCAAGGGTTGAAAATATGTCATAAGAAGCTTTCATTTATCTACAGACAAATTACATACAGGATATATATTATTAACTTGATGGAGAGTTTGAGTATCACTACAGGTGACGTATTTCTTATTTTGGCTGTCCCTCAAATGGATTATGTTATTTAAGGTTTATTTTTGTTTTTATATTTTTACAGTGCGTTGTATCAGCACCTAATATTCTGGGATCTGAAATAAAAACACAAGTGAACGACTTTTCCCTTTGTACTTTTAAATTGTAATATGCTGGCTAAAATATCAGTCTTTTGGATGTTAAAACTTATTTATTTATTTTTTTAGGAATCTACTGTGGCACAGTCATCTTCAAAGCAGGTTCATCACCTCTTTCGAGATGTTATAAAGGCGCTTCAGGATGAGGGTCTGGTGTTCCGCAAAGTCATATCCCAGGATGAAGTCTATCAGGCAAGCTTGTGTTTTCCAGATGTGTTTATAGAACTTCAGGATACCATTTTATCTTCAGAAAATGTAGCTTTTGAACCTGTCTAAAAGTGCTGCGCTTTCTGCCTGTGTTTCTTTGTTTCTCGGCCAGGTAACAGAGCAGGACAAAGAGCTGCGGAGAGTAACTAAAGACATAGTTAGGGAAGATTCCGGACGAGAAAAATGTGAGCCATTCATTTTAGCACATTGCCAGTCGGTCTGTTCAGCAGTGATCTGCTTAGTGTAGTGGTATTCAACTTTTTTTTTGACAGGGCTGATATATTTGTCCTGACAACCCCCCCCCCCCCCAAAAATGTCATTCCAGACATGCGTTGTCACATTTTCTGTTTCTACTCAATTTAGCTGTTGCTTTGTCATCACATTTTCTCTTAACTCTACTAGCAGATAGAAATTTCTCCATGGTTCCTCCAAGTATGTAAGCATTAAGTGAGCGACATTCCCACTGTAAACTTTCGTTACGTTACTAGTCATAATAGTTTGACATATTCAGTACTTGGCGCCTGCCTGTTTTACATATTTTAATTTGTTATTGTCATATAATGTGTACAGGTATATAATGTGTTTATGTTATTTTTAATGTTTTTGAAGGCTACAATTTTCTAGATCTGCCCCCAGCTCAAACCCCCACACAGTTCATTTTTTCCTCTCACCAACCCCCCCACCTCCACAATTCCTTTGTGTCCCACAGTTTGAATACCTCTAGCTTGTTATATGTTTTTGTGTCTACATGCACTCTAGATATTATGTACAGTTTCAGTACTATTTGAAAGGTCCTGGGTGTGTCATTACATGTTACCAGTTATTGGTTGTATCTGAAACATTTCATTGCTGTTCCGTAGATGCTGAAAAGGGCTGCCATGTCTTGCACATTCTGTCGTGCGTAAGACAGACCTACAGCCGGAATGTCAGCAAGTCGGTCATTGAAATGGTCCTGCAGTGCCTGGAACGTGACAGTGAAATCTTCAGCACAATAGACCAGAACCACTACAAGTACATTAGTGTGACAGACTAACACCTTGGATGACCAGAGAAGGCCAAAGTGGTGCATGGACTTCATTTAGTAATAATGTCACTCTGTTTTTCTGATACTATTATTTTATAGCCCTGCAACCTTGAATGGGATAAGGACATATAAAATAATATTCATCCATCTTTAGGTATTACCTTAGTATACAAATAAATCATGGTATAAACAATGGAATAATCGTCTTCTAGTGCCGGTTAAAAACATTTACATTTTTAAATTTTCACCTTTAAAATATTTTATTGAAATCATGGACCTTGTTGATTTTTTTCCCTCGTCACTAGACGGCGCTATTCAGCAAACTAGGCATTCTACGCGGTCAGGGTGATCAGCGACCTATGAGTAGACCTGGAGTTAATAAAACGTCATATTTTCTGATTAACTTTCGAATCAAAAAATAATGGTGTATGTTTTTGGTGATTATTGACTCTTTTTTTGCTAGCTTAAGAATAATGCATTTTCTGTTTAGCAGATGCAATTTTCTAACCTATGCCTGTCAGCAAACATGCCTTTTTATTAATAAAATCACTGACCCTTTCTGTATGAAAAGCTTGAAAGTGTATTTATAGGTAATTATTGCGCCGATAACCGTTTGATTTAATCCATCCATTTTCCATAATCGCCTGTCCTTCGCAGGATAAGAAGCACATTAACTTATGGCATAAAAGGGCTAAAACTTACTTTAAAAACACCCAAGTTGGCAATATATAGCGTCAATTTAGATGAATGTAAATAATGAGACGTTTATATTTTATTTTTGAAATGATAAATTTAAACATCTCTGCCAATAAAAACCTTACTAGGAGAGAGATGAGCCGTACTCATTACCAAGCACCGTCCAGCCCCGTTTCTAGTGGCGGTGCCTGTGATCTGGCCAGCCAAAGAGGGATCCGTGTGGGCTGGCGGTAAGCCCATCCCATTGCCCGAACAGCTTCCTGCTCCACAAAGACAGCCAGCCATGCCCCAAACATCTAACCGCGCTTCGGGCATTAGGGTAACGCGCACACCGGCATTATTCCCTTGAAAGAAGCACACAGAGGAACAACATTAGGGGGCAAGAGAGTGTCAACACAAAAGAGGTCAATGAGTTAAAGGCTGGAGCGTTTTCCACGCGACCTCCGGTTCTACTCCCTGTAGCAGCGATCGGCGAAGTTGGATCTGCATTCATGTTGTTAGATGAGTAAGGCTAGATCATAGAAGAGATCCTGTCTGGAGTATGATCACATACATCCTCAGGGTATAGATACGTACAGTAGTAACAGCTAAAGGCAACTCCTAGGCGGACGCCCGCATTCATCTTCGGCTCAGATCATTTTGATTCCAGTATCTCATCTGCCGCCTCTGCTGGAGTTTGGAGTAAACAAACAACGTTTTCAGTGTTTGATTTTCCCCGTTTTCACTGAAAAGATGCAGTTTCGGACGGTGGTGGATGTGAAAGTTGTGGATGTAGAGAAGAGGCGCAATCCGTCTAAACATTATGTGAGTATGTTTAGCCGCTGTTATGCATTTGGGCTACTTTGAAATGTGGGGTTTTTTTTTGTAGTCAACCGCTCTTTGTGCTCTGTCCCAAGCAACTACTGCATGTTTTGCAACTTTATAGAAAGCTGGGATTTTCCAGACACCTCAAAATAAAATTCATTTATGGGGATAAATGAATAGAATACCTCTTTAACTTGCTATATAAAGCTTTATAAGCCTGAATTGATATGCATTCAATTTTTAACCTGCTATATATGCTATGTATTTATTTAGAAGCGCAAAACACCCTGGAAACCACTTTAAACATGGAGCTAGATTCAATTAAAATACTCGTTTACCGATAGACTCTCCATGTTTTGCTAGACGCGAGCAGTAGGACTTGTGTAATCGCTTGTGAGCGATACATTGACTTCTGCAAGCTATAACCTGTCCTGCCGTGATTATTATAATAATAGAGAAACTGAGGTTCTAGTAAAAACAAAGTTTGAATGCCATTAGTGCGCCTATTAGCCGTCGTATATTAAACCTTATTCTGCATAAACCCTGAGCAGCTACCCAGAAGCAAACACCACCTGAAGATCCCACCACACGGCGTTTTTGCTCAGACCCGTTTCCAAGGGCATCCGATTTTGCAAAATGATTCAATTTCTGTTTCTATCTCTAATGGATTGAAATTGCCTTCGTCGTTATCCTATGCCCTGACTGGATTGTACGTGACATTGATTGATTACTTTTAACAAACGATATCCCAAAGGTTCCTTTCACGCTCTTTTCATTTAAAGCTTTCAGTGTTTACAATTGCTTATTTGACAATGTCTTATTTGAAAAACTGGAATAAATCAGTTACAATAATAATAATGATTGCACGATAATGTTAAATATTATGAACGACAGTTTATGTATATATTTACACAGAAATTCAATGACAGATAAATATAAGTAAGGTATAAATAACATGGAAATCACACTGCCATTCTCTGGGAAACATTTGCATCGCAGTCCTAAAATGATTCTTTATTGCAAGGTTTTTCAGTAAACTAATGTGGGCAAAGTCATTCCCTCTTTCTAAACATTCTGAGTACTTTATTTACGGTATCAAACTTTTTTGTAAAACGGCTGGAAGTACTTATATACTGTATGGGGATAAAAACAAGAAAAAAGGCCATTACATACAAGTAATTGTAAATTGGGGGGGGGGGGGGGCCATCTGTCAGCAAGCAGATAATGTAGTGAACAACACTTCCTTCAATAAAATGGATTGGTGTAAGAGTGATGAAGAGTGTTTCTGTAATGAAATAGAAGTTGTGTCATTTTCACTTAAATGTGGGAAGTGTAATTAGCCAACGTTATGGATCTCTTTTTGTCTTCGCAACATCTTTGCATTTACCATTATTTCTAAGAAATGACTCAGCTATTGCTGGCTTCAGCTTTGCTTTAATTACTAGGCTGGTGCATGTTTTTCAGTTGGATTTTGAGGATAATTCTAAACACGATGTATCTTTTGTCAAGTGGCAACTGGCCGCTGAAAAATGTCCGAGTGAAGGCTAATTGCTGGCCGGCCATTGTTCCCTGGGTGATGGACGGAGCTTGCAGGAAAAGCTCCACTGTTGTAGGGTGACTGAGTCAGGACTGGTGTTGACGTCCTCGTGAAGTCATTGTGCTCGATCACCACAGACTCACCATGGTTGCTGGTGAGAAAGTACTGCTGGTGCAGAACTTTACTTGGGCACATCTGTAGGGCAGCCTCAGGATGTAACTTGTTGATAATCCTGAACATGATCTGGTGAAGAATTACTGTGAGCTTGGCTTGTTTTAGCTAGCCTGTCTGCACTCATGCAACTTTCTATCACATGTTACTGCACTGCACTGTTGTTTTGATAGTATTGCAACTGCAATCCTCATTGCAGTTGTTACCAAGCCAAAATGATTGCTAAACATGGAAAAAAAGCATTAACCTGTCAATAAGAATTGATGCTTGTGCCAGTTCTCCTTGTGCCCAGATAAACATTCTCACTTGCCCTTGTGAGAGAGAGATGTCATATTATTCATTAATTTGTTATTGCAGGACGGTCTCCTGCAGACTTAGTCCAAGTCAATATTTCAGATTGGAAAAATATTATATCTGGTAATGGAATAGGTCTGTTAAGAATCTTTTTGTTGGATTTTTGGTGTATAAGTTACCATGTGTTGATGTTATTGACTTTCAATGTTTATTAGAGTCATGCAGTCTATAAATTCATCAGCAATATTCTGATTTTCTACTTTGGAAGAATTCCCTACGCTAAATGAAGTGACAAGCGATTATTTTCATTAAGTGAATGTAGTTATAAAAACAGGGTGGTGGGCGATAAAATAAATAAATAAATAAATAAGGGCCACATTGGTTGAACATGGAAAAGTCAGTGAGTTCAGAAAGGAAGGGTTCGCTGAATCAACACTTTTTTTTATATTCCCCACAGGAAGATGCTGTTTGCCAGACTATATTTCCTGTCCCTCTTGTAGGATAGCGGGGGGAGGGGTAATTGGTTGGGAGCAAAATGATCACAGAACGGGGGGGCAGAAGCAGGAGGGTGGGTGTTCACCAGAGCAGCATGGACGTCGCTAAAATTGTCTTGCATGTCTTCAGAAATACCTGTTTTTTGTGGTCTTTTTACTCTTGAATGTTTCTTCATTGATGTGGGGAAGCAGTACACTGGGAATGTGCTTGTCTGGTACAGTGACGTCACTTAAGGCAGTAATATCAAACTTCCTGCTGTCTTTGTTGTACACAGTTTGCTTCCAAATAAACTGAGAGCCCATTTCAGTGTGGTTTAGCTTGAACAAAGGTATTTACCAAATGAAAACTCCCCAGAATTCAAAGTTTAAAGTTTGGGTTTCCCAAAGTGTAGCGTTGGATGGAATGCAATTAGCATTTTTGGTTTATTCTCTGTGATCATTTCTGGGCACGGCGTGGGAGTCCTCTTGGGCCTGAAACGGTTAACTGTAGCCCATGTTAAAAATATGGTGGTTCTGGTTTTATACATTACTTTATATATAGACGCTTAGGCGGGTTTCAGCACACAAAGTGGCTGGGCTCAAATACTGAGCCCCACCAAGAGTCTTTCTAAGGCTTCCTTCGAGTGGCTCTAGCCGTGAATCTGAGGATTAAGTCCAGCTCATGCAGTAAGTTGATTCTTCTCTTGGTTCTGTGTGCATATATTTGTCACAGATTGTCATATCTGTATGTGGGACGGGCTGTTTTATAACCTGAAACGGTTGGTTGATGCGTGCCTATTTTTGGACCAAAGCTGTGAAAACATGGCTACAGTAGACGTGTGCTTACTCAAAGCCAAGACACGGCTCATCGCATAATTATGGGAAAATGATAGAAATGGAAGGTGTATCCATACACAACTGATCCTCCTCGCCGTGTTTGAATTAGGTTGTAGGGTGTTTGTTGTTTCATAGTGTCTTAAATTAGTTCTTGCTCTGAACTCACTGAACGTGCAAGCAAATCTTTTTTTTTTTTTTTTCCCAAGCCAGAATCTAACTGGAGAATTCCCCTAGCATAATACTTCTGGATTTGTTTGAAAACATTTGCTGTTGTTACTTTGTGACTTTTAGCATTAGATACTAACCAACGCAATGAAAGCATTGTTGGAGGATAATTTCTATGCTTATGTGGGAACTTGCGGATGAGTATTTTATTAGTCTTGTAACAACATTATACTGAATTAAAACTGTGTTATGTGCTTATTAAATTTAAGTAAACTAACTACAGTATAATGGATATGACATGCACTCTTTTGATTTATTTTGCTAGTCATACATTTGCTGGTTGGCTTTGCGATTTGCTTCAGAATGAAATTTGCAGCTACGTCTGGGAGATGCTATGTGAAGATGCAGTTTTAGTTGTCTGTGGGTTATTATTGCCATGCAATGGCCTGCACATCAGATTATACCATGTCAGTTAGTAGAAATTAGCTGAGAGCCATCAGTCCAAAAGGAAATGTGTTTCACATTTGCACTCTGCAGCCCTTAGTAGTTTATTCTTTTATGGCTGTAGATTCTGTGAATTGAATATCCAGTGATATTCAGTTGAGGAAAATCCAAAGTAAGTACTAGTTAGACCTGGGTTTTAATTGGATAGCTATTTGGACCTGCTGTTTGTCATTGGATAGACACCTTGGGGAAGACTCTATGTTAAATTGGGTGTGTTTAGCTACGATGTTTCTTCTGTCCTTGGTCTGGGTTACACATTGTTTTCATAACCCTAACCCCGCCCTGCCCCCCCGCCCAAATACATACATACACACATATGAGATACACTGTAAACTAATCTACCATGTGCAGTAACACAATAGATTCAGTCACATTTATTTGTTTGTTTGTTCGTTCGTTTGCTTATTTATTTGTCTGTTGGTTTGTTTGTTCATTCTTTTTTTTTTTAATCTGATCAAACCTACACTAGATCTAGGTCTCCCTACCTGGGGTACTCCACATAATTACACAGACAAAGTCATGAATTATTCTATATTCTTGGCTTTAGTGGGTGGGGTTAGGGAGATTTTGAGATCTAGATTTAGGGATGTCTTCCCAATTTGCTGTATTAATATTATATTTCCTAACAATAATAACTAATTAGTTATAGAATAAATTATTTCAAGGGACTGTGTATACAGCTGACATTTTTTATTGTGATGATTAAAATATATA
>JAODJU010000041.1:6425793-6442447 GCA_026776725.1 Gnathonemus echidnorhynchus
TTAAATTTCAAATCGGTTATGGTTTGGGAAATAATTTAAGACAGCTGTCTAAGTGTGTGTGATCTCATACTGTATTTTATATATCCTGCCTTGACTTGGTTTTAGGAAACAAGCCACTATACCTATACTGAATGATTTTGCCAACAATTAAACATAAAATGTTTATGCTTACAACCTCTGTGTTATTCAGGACTGCTTTTATTTCCCAATTGCCTAATTTAGACCGTTTGGTTGTGCAGTCTGTAGGAGATTATATCCTGGGAAACAATTCAGCCATGTTGCAATATTGTGTATAAAACGTAATCATAGATCAAGAATGATTTCAGTTTTTGGCCAAGCGAGACTAACATTTCAGTGAAATGTCTTAAAGGATGTTTAAACGTGTGTGGATTTGAAGAATGCCATATTGAGGAGAAATTAGATACTTATAGGTTATAATGTAGAAAAAATAAATACTGCTTATTTAATTACTGTCCTGGGAGATCTAAAGTGGAAAGAACATGCTTGGGGAGGCTTCAGTGTCTGATACTCATTAATCGAAGTTTGACCTAATTCATTAGGGAGTCTTTTAAAGAAATTTCAAAGCCAAACTGGACTGAGTTTACTTGCAGTCTCGCTGCTATGTTCCAAGATATTACATGTTTTTTTTTTTATATGCCCAGGAACATCACACTTTTATTTATGCGTGTATTTGTACTGAGGTTGATTCATTTCAGTGTGGTGTTATCATTAGTGTGAAACAGCAAGCTGTCTTTCTCTGCTTGGCCATTACATAATAATATATTAAATATATATCATGATTTTCCAAATTTCCCAATATATATATTTGACCTTGCAGGGAAAGTGTTGAATTTGAGCCATTAGGGAAAATCATAGCTAAATGTAGGGCATGAAGAGCAATTCTGTCCATGATATCTTAGACATATGGCAAGATATTTGCATGTCGAGTGGTTTTAAGCTAATGTTTTGAGCCCTGTGATCTCCTGCCTAAGGTCACACATACGCCGCTGCTATTTAATCCAGCAACCACAGAATGAAACTATATATCCACATTGCCTGGATATAAGGTAAGATAATACAGATGCGTATCGATCTCCCCTGGGGGGGGGGGGTGTTTTATGTCCAGCAGAATTGCCAAAATAACTCCAAGCACAATAGACAAATAAATAAATAGATAAACAAACGTATAACTAAATAGTAAGAAAGTGTATAGTACAGTACAGTGGGGGTGGTACAAGTGGGATACTTGCACTCTAATACATCTGGCAGAAACACCTCACTGGCCGGTACTCTGAAATGGGAACTGTCCACACCCACATACTCAGCATTACTCACAGAATCGCATGCAGTCACATGGAACACAAGTTCCAGTTTCCCCTCAAGTCATATATCATGTGAGCTGCAGTGTGAATATGCGACTCCTGCTGGTAGGAGTAAGGAATCCGGCGATCTTCTCCTCATAGATTTAGCCTCCGAGATGAAGTGGGGAGAAATACCCCAAATGTGGATCTGCCGTCGCTCTGCAAGGTTGATGCACCAGAAGCCGAAGTCAGCGGGACTGTTCAGAGGCTTCGGCTTGAAGAGTGCTGGGGTGATATTTTGGGAACTGGTTCTGTTTTCGATCACGGTTGCTATGAGTGCATATCCATCTGGCGCGAGGCTCGGGGCTTTTCTGAGAGCCCTCATTTTCCATGCCGAGGTTTTGCTGCACGGTAGAATTAAGATACTGAGTCGTTGGGGCGGGGGTGGGGGGGGGGGGTTGATGTTTCGACGTTCCATTCAGGTCAAAGGCCTTTTTATAACACGCTGGCCATAGCCCGTGCCAGCTCCCCCCCCCATGGGCATGCAGAGGCACGTGTGACATAAGTACCTCTTGGCTGAGGCTGCTGTCCTCGTGTCGCTCGCACGCACGCAGCTGGGCATGTCCTCAGCGCCCCCTAACCCAACAGCTTTAAGGAAGGGCTGCTACTACTGTCTCTGGGTGGGAGCTGAGTGGCCCCTGGAGCTGAGGGCCGTATGGCTTCTTTTCTTTTCTTTTCTTTTTTCTTTTCTTTTTCTGATTCCTTGAATCAGCATTTGGTAACACTTAAAGCAGTCATATAAAAGCATAGATTTGTCAGTGTAAGAATCTCCTGAAGACCCCAACACTGGCATATTTAGCTTATGTTCACCATTATGTGCTTTATAGCCTTTGATTTTGCACCCTGATTTTCGAGGACGTCCTAAGACTGACTTTCACTGAGGGCCACAGTAGCTGGATAACAACACAAGGATGAGAAATGCCCCTTTGGAGCGTGGCCAGGAAAAACTGGGCCCCTTCCAGCAGAAACAGAACTCTAACAATAAGCTTTGTCCAGACAGGTCCTTGTTTCTAAGTTTTGTCCGTGGCACGTCACAGATTTCGTACTGAAGTCGAGTTCAATTCACTGGAGACCTTCTGGCACTATGTGCAGTATTTGTAATGCATGATTGATCACAGGGGTAGTCCCAAAAGTCAAAGGAAATTTATTTATCCATCAGGAAGAATGGAATAGATTTGTTTAGTGAGCTTTTAAATGCCTTTCTGTGTGATTTGTTGTTTTTGTAGTTCTTGATCAGTTCAGCGTGGTTATTGGGTGAAATGCCATGTCTAGAGAAACCATTCTGCATTCGTTTCAGTCTTCAGAAGAATAACAATTTAATCAGCTGTATATTTTTCACTTGCTAGCAGCTGCCTCCTGTATTTTCTTATTAAAAGCCTCTATATAATTAAACCTTATTTTCCTCAGTATATGATACCTTCAGTTATGAAAAATTCGCAATAAAAAATTGTGTTTTGATTCGCTGATTGTTATACAGTTCATTTGTGGTACAGCAGTTTTGAAAGCTTTAGTTTGTGAGCAGCGTGAGAGTCGCCTGTTCAAACGTGTGTGCCAGCCGTCACGACTGAAGACCGTAGTTTAATGCCAGGTCCGAAGTGCCCAAAAATGATCACAGAGAATAAGGAGTAGATGGGAATTTCTTGTAGGCTGCATGCTATGTTAGGAATTCCTTGTCTGGGGTGTAGACCACTGCTATTTCTGCACTGTTGTGTTATAAGCACAGATATCCAAGTCAGTCCTTGTCCTTCTTATAGGGGAATTTCCCGTCCCGGTAGGTCAGCTCCGTGGCTGTTTCCAGCAAGGTCAATTGCCAGACGTCATTCACAGCCTATCCAAATCTCTGCTGCCGAATCCCCTATACACCTGCTGTTATTTCTGAATTACTCTGTATGTGGAAGTAGGCTACTCATGTATAATTTGTGTCTCACTGTGATATCTGTCTCTGTTCCCTTTTGCCAGGTGTACCTAATTAACGTAACATATTCAGACTCCACCTCTCACATCATTTACCGAAGATACAGTAAATTCTTCGACCTCCAGGTAATTTCACTTATTTTAATTATTTACTCTTGGATTTTGTATATTCTCCTAACTCTGTAAATGAACTTAGATTTAAGAAGGTTTATTTACTAAAATTAAGACAAATAATTACCCTGGTATGTGAATTAAACATTATAAATAGCAAAATAATAATTTAAAAGCTTGACTGATGTAAGTGCATATGAATTTGGATTAACCTTTGGCATGTGATCTTCTGTTCAAAGGAAGTTCCTGATTTCAGTGGCACTTAAATTGAGTATATAGTCCTTTATTGGGGTCAGAACACAGCAATGAGTTTCAGAGTGAACATTTACTGGTGTTTTTAAAGTGGCCTTTCATTGCATTCTTGTCCTTCAGACTGCTTCATGGGAGCTATTCATGGGAGCTGTTGTATTTAGCATGTTTTAGATGAAAATCTTGCCCTGCATTTCAGGTTGCCCCCTCCACGTGTTTGGTGTGCCGTCACGCGATGGGATGAGAATGGGCTAGCTGTGTGTTTAGGTCTTCCCGCTCATCTTAGTGTGTTTGGACAACTACCAAGGAAGAGCTGAATATCAATGGTTGCAGTGTGCCCCACAGGAAGTGACACAGAGGAAATGGAGGCTGAAAGGTCCCATTGATAACCAAAGAGGTCGCTGCTGGATATGTCACTTCTTAACTTCCAGAAAATAATGCAGCAGGGGAATAAATGAGAAGCCAACACATAGGATTCCTTAGTCTGCTTCTAGCAGTAATACCAGTACTCTGCTCTGTGAAACAATCCTTCGTTCCCTGCATTGCTCGAAGATTACTGTGTTTTAATAATATTAGCACATTTGCTACAAGGCCTTTATGTCACAATTTTGATTATTTATGGGCAATATCCATATCCATTGGCCTTTTATTATCAGCGTAATAAATGATAGTTTAGCCTGAGGCGGGGAAAATTTCATGGGAAAATATGTCATTGGTAGTTAATTCTCCTCACCCGGGCTTAAAAGGCTGTGCCCTTGCTGTGAGCGAGTATTGACCTGGCACGGTTAAATATTCCACAGAGATGCTGTGCAGCTGCTCAATCATGACTCATTTGTAATGAAATATAAGTTATCTGAAGGCGTTTTATTGTTATTCTGGAGATGAAGGAACACGTTCAGCTGCTTCCACTTTGCTGTGGATTCCCTTGAAGACAATCTGCATAAACTCATTGTCCTCATTGTCCCTTATGTCCATTTTTTAATGAAGACTGATAAAATATGCTATCAATGATGCAAATATTTTGATTATGCCTATGCACATAATTTTTAATTTTCAACCAATTAAGATAGTCAGGCACTGTACAATTAATCAAGTAATGTTTCCAGGCACCGTTCATTTGTGTCGTCTTCTACAATGTGCTTCCATCTTCTATTTCTACAAAATTGAATAAAACTTAAGAACAAACTTAAGATACCTATATATTTAGGATACCTATAAATACCTCCGTAAGGCAATAATTCTTGTACCGACCATTATAATGCATTATGAAGGTATCTATAATGCATTTATATGACTGCTTTAAGTTTAGGCTGGTAGTTGCCATCTTGTTTACAAATATCTTAATGTTTGATTTTGATTAAACAGTCGTATTCTGCTGTGTTTTCTGAAATAATGAGCTATATTCATTGCATTTTGGCAAATTCATGAGGGAGTCATGCATGTGCTTGGAGGCAAAGATGTACAGTGTGCAAAAATAATGAATAATAATAATAACAATAATAAATATAAATGCTGTTAGAGCGCAGTGTGGAAGAAAGTCCTCTTTTTGACATTTAAATACATGAAGATGAAGTTGTTGGTGATTGAGAGACATGCTCACATGCATGCATTATGGTCCCTCTTAGTAGGCCCATCAAGCCTGCATCTTACAAACATTCTGTGAAAATGGTCCTTAAGGCCCAGGAGGTGTTAGAGGAGGCTCATGGCTGTAGAGGCTGATAAATGCTGATGACTTGCCCAGGATCATTTCCAAGAGCTTGAGAAATAATGTTGTGGTTGCTGGCACTTTGGAGCCCTTCTGTGAAGGTTTTTTTTCTGTCAGGCACGTTTTTGGCTACCTATGGTTGTCTTGCAAAGACGATGAGTAATGTCCCCCCTCATAAAACGTGAACAAGGCGAATTTGACAGTACCTCCACCTCATTTCTTATGAGAAAAGCAACGAAACACTGGGTTTTAAATGCAAGATATCTGACCTCAGTTTGAGGCTTTAGACTTTCAGATTCCGTCAACAATAAATGTGTTTTGCATTTCTTGGAATTACCTGTAATGTAAGCCCTGTGTACTGAGGTTCATGTTTTACTTCTGTTGTATGTCTGGGCTGAGATGCTGCCTTGGTATCACCAGTTTGTGATGTGAATTTGGGACATTATAATGAAGGCAAATCCATCACTGTATCCGCTTAATCCCAACTGGGGTCGCGGAGACTATCCTGGGAACAATGGGGACAGGCAGGAACCAACCCTGGACAGTCACCAACACACCACAGGGCACGTGTGCGCGCGCATGTGCGCACACACACACACACACACACACACACACATACACACACATACACACACACACACACACACACACACACACACGCAGGGCTAATTTAAAGTCACCAATCAACCTTTTGGACTGTGGGAGGAAACCCACGCAAACAGCATGCAAACTCCACACAGAAAGGTCCCAGGACTGAACCCAGGACCTTCTTGCTGTGAGGTAGCATCACTAACCACTGCGCCACCATGCCACCCTGAAGGCAAATCATTTTTTGTTTTTATCTGGGGAATTTTTTTTAATTTTTATGGTAACACAGAAGTTGACCAAGCCATTTTTTAATTTAGCAGCTGCTTTTGTCCAAAATACTGTATAATCCCGGTGGAGGGTAAATCATAAGCAGATTGCTGTCGAGGTGTCACCTTGAGTACAAGTGCTGCTCGGTTGAGTTTCCAGTGAGTGACCAGTAACGAGCGGAAGTTGGAGCAAGAGCCATACAAAACATCGTTAAAAACTCACATGGGAAAAGCTAGCCAAAAACAAAACAGTCAGGAGTCAGGACTGTGCCAAATACAAGTAAAGAGTATCTAGTGTAGCCAACCGAGATGATAACAATGAAATAGTTGATGAAGAGAGAGAACAGGTCCGTGGTAGGATGAGTTTGTTGAGGTGTTCCTGGAAGAGGTGGATCTTGAGAATTTTCTTGAAGGTCATGAGTCGTTCTTCTGAACAGATACAGATGGGTATCTCATTCCTCTGCTGAGGAACCACACAGGAGAAACATTTAGCATTTTTTTCGTGGTGGAGGGATCACAAGGTGATGGTCGCTTGCTGACTATAGAGAGTGAGATGGGATGTAAGTCCTAATGAGCAACGAAATGTAGGTAGGTGCCATTCCATTAACAGCTCTTAATGGAAGCAACGAGGACTTGAACTGGAGCCAAGGAAAGCAGATTTGGAAGGTGTAACATGAGAGCATTTCAGCTGATTGAATACTGTGCATTCTGCTGCACTGAATACCAGAAATGCTGTTGCATTGAGTACCAGACCTGCTTCTGAATCATCTGTAGTGGATTTGCAGCACATGCTAGTAACCCAGTCAATAAAGAGTTACAGTAGTCTAGCTGTGGGATGAGAAGTACCTGGAGAAGCAGTTGAACTGCACACACTGATAAAAAAAGGTTTGATCTCCCTGATGTTATACAAAGTAAATCTAAAAGATCCACAGATAGATGCAATGTGATCAGAGATGGGTCGCTGATCGACTCGCATTACCCCTATGTTCCTAGCAAACCCTGCAGGAGACAATGTTAATGATTCAAGCTGACAAGTGATGTCAAGATGAAAGTTAATGCTGGAAGGGAATACAAGAAGCTCTGTCTTTGAGTGCTTCAGCTAGATGTAGCAATCTAGGCTACGACGTCTGCCAGGAAAACCGAAATCCAAGACTGTAGTATCCTTTGGAAGGAAGGTCAGGTAGGAGAAGCCATGTGACTGACTGACAGATAGTGTATAGAGCGAGGAGGAGGAGTCTAAGAACTGAACCTTGAGGCACACCAGTTGATTCCTGATTTTGAATCAGAAACCTGTTGGGCCTTAGATGATGGAGTGGATAAGAGGATCTGGTGGTTCGTCAGGTCAAAGGCTGCAGATGGGTCTAGGTGGAGAACAGAGGACTGAGATTCAGATTACAAGGTGTCCACAATAACTGGGGGGGCACGGTGGAGTGTCCAGCTTTGGGGCCAGACAGATGAGGATCCAGAAGGTGATTCTGTTACTGCAGACACCCTGCTCCTCCAAAACAGGCAATCATGTGTCTGCAACTGAATACATACTGCATACAGACATAGTCAAAAGCTTCAGTGGTGTATAGGGGAGCTTCTTTGAACACATAACTCATCTACCCTTGAAACGGCTCTGGAGGCAAAAGCAGTTCATATGCACTACTAGCGAGATATATACATAATGAAATGGCCACTGAATTCAGACCCTCAACAGAGATGTAAATTATTTAATGACCACTTGATTCTGGTTACCTGGATTTTTTTAATGATTTAGTACAGAAAGTACACAACGTGTGTTTCTTTTCCAGTAAGTCTCCATCAGCTTTTTGGGTAACCTTTGAAATGATCCTTTCCCTCTCATATGGAGAGTTTGGAATAATGCGATCATCTGTCCATCTTACTGAATTTTTGTTTGAGGCCGCTGGATACCCAGGTTCTGTACTATTTTGAACCTGTCAAGGTCTCCTCCCCCACCCCTGCCCTCCCAGGAAAGCAGCAGCTGAAGCAAATGAGGGGTGAAGCCTTTGGACGAGGGAAACCGCCGGAGTGTCTGATTGCTGGATGACTGAAATGAGACGATCCCTCAGAACTGAAAGTCATTTTTTATTTGTGTCTTCTTTCATCGCGACTTATTTCAACCGACTTTGATTATCCAAGCGTGATGTACAGGCGGTCTCTGGGTTAAGAACATCTGACATGCAGACAACTTGTACTTGCACTTTATGGCAGTGCATTGGTATTATATCCAACATTTGTGTTAAATACATGCACTACTTTGTGACGCTCGTGAAAACATTGCATGGCTTCAGCGGTTTGTTGGCTCGAGGTACAGTACAGTATGTAGTTACTTTTATTAACGTATAATTATTATTATTATCTACTGTATTATTTTTCTGACTTAACTACAAATTCGACTTAAAGACAGACTTAGGGAATGGATCTTGTCCGTAACCAGGGGACTGCCTATATTCCTCTAATAATGTTATTTGTAAGGGAATGTAATGATTTTCGGTGATATCTGCTGTTGAGTAGAATTGTCTATCTTCACAATGGTTACATGCTCTGATTTGTGTTTTATGTATATTTTGTGTTGGTGCCATTGTACCATCTCGAGCTTTTAACATCATGGCCTTCACCAAGGTGACGGAAGGGGTGCCTTTCTGGTTGGATATGGCTACAGAGGGCTGTTGCTAAGGTGGCAGACCTTGTAATTACATGATACTATGTTTGAGAAGTCTTTCTGGAATGTGTGATTCCTTCTCCGTCCTTGTGTGGAACTAAACTGTTATATTTACACTGATGTGGTTAAGCATCTTAAGCAGGAAAGGGGTGAGTCAGACTTACACATTTCCTGGTTTTTGTGACACTAACAGCCATACACATCCTGTTTCTCTATAGTATATTTAATTAGTCTGACACGACTATCTTCAAGGTTTAGTTCTTTTTTTGGAGAAAAAAAACATTTCACTGTCTTAGCTGAAATGTGGAAAACTAAGAGCAAATTTCACTTTCCCAGCTATCTGTAATGGGATATAAACACAGTAGTGTGCATTCCCAGTATGGTACAAGATTAAAATATATTTATAGTAACTAACATTACTTGCATGCATCATTACACAGATTATTTATTTTAGAGGCTCAGCTCCTTCTCTTTTTGACGTGGTGCTTTGAAAGTGCTTTGCTGATTTTTTTTTTTTTTAAAGAGCGTTCGGTTGTTTGCGCTGGGGATAAAGGGTTGCTCTGTGACCGTGACGGCATTTGTGCCAGTGGAGGGTCTGGGGAAGGTCACCCACGTTTCGGACACAGCCCTGGCCTTGTCTCTCTGCACAATCGCACGCTTCACCGAAAGGCCCGCCCCAAAACAGAGAAATGTCTCGCTGCTCCCACAGCCTTGGCTAGCTAGATTAAGAAACGCGCTATATTTAGGAAAAATAAATGCATATCAGAATTCACTGTTTTTCCATTGCATTAAGCTGGTGCCCTACAGAAAACCTTCAGAACAGGAAACGCTTTTCTCTTATTAATAAGAAAGAAGTTGAGGGAAAATATAGAGGGAACTGAAAAGTTTGGTCAGTGATTTCTAGTGAAGTCATTGAGTGCACTGCAGCCTGCAGGGAGTTTGTGGGTGTGTGCGCGCGCACGTGAGTGTGTGTGTGTGTGTGTGTCTACCCACCACTTCCCCTCCTCCCTCTGATTCTCACTGCCGCAACGTTCTGGACTTTGATGTGTTAATATATTTCCAGTGACTGACGCTGGATAAATAAGCCTTTCCATACTGTGTTTGCTTTTGTGTAATCTTCTGTGTTATCCAAAGATGTACGGGTCCTAAGATGATTTCCTTCTTGGCCGGCTCCTTTTTTATAATGTTTTTAGTGCAGAATTTGGAGCAATGGACTTTAACTAAATACTTAATGATGGCCCAGTAGGTGGCAGCGTAACCTCCCACCTCCAGGGTTGAGGGTTCGAATCTTACCTCCGCTTGTGACTGGTATCTTCTCACAGTCCAAAGACATGTGGTTAGGGGAACTGGGTCTCTAAATTGCCCAGTTTTAGCGTGCGTGTGCCCTGTGATGTGGACCGGCATCCTGTCCAGAGCATCCCCTGCCTAGTGCCTTATGTTTACTGGGATTGACTCCAGACCCTCTGTGTCCCTGGATAAGCAGTTATGGATGGATACAAGATCAAAATGGGCTCCAAAATATCAGACTGTACAGGCTAAATTCACAGGGTAAAGATCAAGGTGAATTATATATAACGACAGACGGTTGCTGAATAGACATTCACAGGTGTCACAGAGACACTGTGCGTCTCCTTGTACATGAAATAAACTCCCATCGTCATTTACTCAGAGGTTGGTTACAGGCTAACCAACGTCAAATATTTGCACATGAACATACTTCTGTAAACTGTGATAGCTCTGAATCTGCATGTAATCTCTAATCAGCTTCATGCCTGGTTGAATATGAAATGCCAGGCGCCCAGCTGGCACTGTTACACAAGACTGTTAATGGCAGTCATTTGTGCAAGCGTGGTATTTTTCTGATATAATAGCTGTTTCCATCCATCCATCCATCCATCCATCCATCCAACCTCTTTTGAAATGCTTGTTCAGGTCACAGTGTCTTCTTCACAGATATCACGATTCCCCTTACAAATGGCTTACAGACGTTTTACCCAAGGACGTCTCCCTGCTTACTGATTTGCCAGTTTTTCATGTATTGCTTTGGTTTGCTTCTCATTGTCCTACCCAACTGCACCTCCTGTGTGCCTGAGTGCTCTGGAAAGATTCTAATGTTGTACAATAAACAGTATTCAGTTTACAGTGGCTTTCAATGATGTTTTTCTTTAGCCCTTTTGCACCTCTGTCCAGACCTGACGCTTCTGCTCTAAGATGGAGACATTGCCTCTGATGTAAAATAGAACCACCTGTTTTGTTCCAGTGCCTCAAGGATGACTTCACTGGTTGTTGCAGTGACACAAATGAGCATTTGCTTTCCCACGAAACATCGCAGGGCTGGGTCCTGGGAAACTGTCATGCTGATTTAAGAAAGTCTTATGGTTATTTCTTTTTTTTTTTCCCTGTCGATCACTATATACAGTGTCAGTAATATAAAATGGTGTTGCACTGATATACAATAGCCTAAATATGTATGTATTCTGTCTCGTTTTTGGAAGAAATATAGATATTTCAGGCAGTTGTAAAATGAATTTGCTTTGTGACTGCAGACTCAGGATTTTTCACAATCTTTGCAACTTCACAGAACAGGTCATGTTTTCCAAGTTACTCGTTTTGGCTGTTTGAAAGTAAAGACCACCAACCCTGGTAATTCATGCCCTGGGATCAGCGTGGGGCGGGGGGGGGGGGGGGGGCATCTGGCCCGCTTGGGAGAGTCTGCTTGGTAACTCGCCACGGTGGCCTGAGGATTAAGAAGGAATTCGCTTGTCTTTCAGGAGCGGCAAGGCCTGCTCTCTGGCTGCTACGTTGAGGGTGCAGTCTCTCCCTGTAGGGATGGAGGTGCTGAGATCTGCCCTGGACCGCAGTGCTTGACAAATAGACGCGGGCGCCATGCCACACCTGTTGCTGAGTTGCTGCATAGCAACCTGGACCTGTGCCAGGAAATTCATGAGAGACTTCATACGACTGTAGCATTACGGCCAAATTTTGTCATTTGTACACATTGGAGAGTAACGTTTGCCCCAATTTACCTCTCAGTAGCTTGACTGTTGGTTTTGTGTGTCATTGATGGTGCCTTATAGCAAATTCAAATACCAATTATACTTGGAAAAGCTTTACATTAACTACACCTTCATAATGCATTCATTACGCATTCATAGAACATTCATAACAGCTTTAATATACATTAATAACAAACATTATATGATAGTCATTCTCATTATATAGTAATAACAAACGTTTTCTGGTGCTAGGGTCATGACATACTGTTAGTTCTAGCTGATGTCAGTAAGAATCATCTGCATAATTTGATCTTTTTGTATGAAGGACCTAAGGGATACTGAGGATTACAAAATGGAAGTGGTTTGGAGGATCTTCTCTTTCATGTAAATATGCTAATTTAAGAATAACAAGCTCAGCACACTGACAGACAACATAACTAGGAATATATTTCAGGTTTTTAAGCTCATACAGAAAATCCTGATGATTTGTGTAAATTTGTATATAGATATCAGAATCACATTGGTTGTTGAGAAGGGCATTTGATGAGCAGATTTCCAAAACTCCATTCAAGTCCATTTTTTTTTGTTGTGTTTTAGATGAGACCACCAATGGGCTTCCTATTTGAATATTATAGTTTTGGGAGCTGAAACTTGCTCAGTCCTCTCGTAATTCAACTCTTGTTAAATTTCCAAAACTCCACAGAAATCCTCTGTTTTGGAAATGTGCTCCTCATTTACGGAAAAGGGTAGCTTTTCAAACCACAATCGTTTTCCCGTCATTAGTTGTTTGTTCATTCTGGGTAATCAGTATGATGCTGTCAAAACACGGACACAGCTTGTCCTGAACAGCATATGTGTACAGACATGAAGATCTTACTACCAACCCGGTATCAAGGGAATCTCTTAAAATAATTTTCTCTGGTAAACAATACTACTATAAATATTGATACTAAGATTTCGTATTTTGCGAGCTTTCTACTCTGCATTGCGTTGTGTAATAGTTACTGGGAAATGTTACTTTGAAGTGCTTTTGGGGTTAATCTTCATCTTTCTACAGAAGCTGTTTTACAAGACATTTTTCTTCGAATTGTGTGTGATCCCAACTCTTGTCGATGCGTCTCTGTGTCTCAGATAGCATCCACTCTTTGCACATGAATTTTCGGGCGTAACGTTAATCTTCCCTCTTTTTACAGAATGAGCTGTGAATACTAGCCTGTTATTAAGTTAACGAAACGCAAATGTAGCGCACGCTGAGTCAGGCTCTTGGACTCTTTGGTGCAGACAAGTCGGGTGTGATGACTGACGGTTTCCGACGGCCGGCCGTGTACTTCCTGCCCCCGGGGTGTAACCGTGACACTGGGGCCGTGTAACAGTGATGCATTGGGCCGTCACCGATTGTGAGATCGGGGGGGGCTCGGTAGTGATGTATTAACACTTCCTGCGTTCGCTGTTCCTCTCCCCCCTGGGGCTCCTACCACAATAGCTGCAGTGTGACTGGAATGGTCACATGACATTTAACAGGAAGTGAGGTATATTGTACATGACAGCCTCTTAAGGGTTTGACTTTTCTCCAGGAAGCTGGACATTTTAAAAAAGGTTTCTTGTCAGACATGGATGTATATTTAAAATATTAAATTAATTAAAAATATTACATTTTTTTCAATGGGTAAATGAATTCTCATAGATTCATTAATTGGTCATTGAAAGGACCAGCTTGCGCTCACTTACAGAGAGCAAGTTGTGGGGAGGCGTTAAGAGAATTTCCCCACAGGGATCAATAAAAATATCAATTAAATTATAAAGTTATATCTCTTTCACTCTCTTTTTATTAAGCAATAAACAATTCTTAAGCCATCCGTGGGTATACCTTTGCTAAGTAATAATGTAACCATGTCAGTGTACTTCTGTAAGTACTAGTCAGAGACATAATGGAAAAAATAATGATTTATACAAAAGTCAAACGTCACTCTGTTCTCCCTCCACTTGTTGGAAAATCCAGTACCACTGTTATCGTCGAACAGTAATACTCTCCGGAATCTGCAACATAATTTGAGTGTTTCTATTTATCTGACTTCAGTCCTAGATAAATGTAAATAAGTGAAGTGCCCAGTTACATGATACTGTAGGTTTATTGTGGGTTATTTATAATAAGGGCTCCCAGCTTTCTGAGTACTGGTCTTGGACTGGTATCTGTATGCGGAACAGGGGTTAGGAGCCCCTAATTAATGGGGTGTGTCTTGTCACTCTCCTTGCTGATTGACTTTGTGAAGTGTTAGTGATGGTGTAAAGTCTTACGTGTGTGTGCCCTCAAAGCCACATGTCTTTTTGCTTTAGGCAGATACAAAGCTAAGGTGATTCAGGCCCCTGGGAACAGTTATAGGTCATTATATTACTTGGTGGAAAACCAACAGTCAGTTTTGTAGATCACTGGGCGATTGCCGTTCCTGGACCCTCGGTAGAAGGGCGCTCTCCTGCATAGCATTAGCCGCTGAGTCTGTGGGAGGTGGGGGCTGGCCTCATTTTCGATGGGGGGGGCGAAGGTTTGCGTGTATCCTCTGGGGAAGGGCGACAGCCACCTGTTATATTGCCGTGCTGGGCTCCCCCCCTCCTGCGACGCTCCACCTGTTCCTGGGAGAGCCGCTCCAGGCCCCCCCAACCCCCCCCCCCCGGGAGAGCAAAGCGTGGTCCGAAATGAACACGCCATCTGCCAGGAATCTGTCTGCGGTGCTGAGGGGAGACAGCCGGCCCGAGCGAAGCCGTTACCGTCCCTTAAAGACCGAAACTCGCACGGTTGCTCACACCAAAGGCAGGAACCAAACGCTCTACACTGAGAAAAAACGCAATATGGAACTTTCTAAATTGCAGTTTTAGTTTACAACTTGTGCATTTATCTTTTCTTATTCCATATCCTGAAGAGGAAGTACAGAAAAGATTTACTTTCATTTACTGGATGACTTTTTCCTCAAATTAAATCCATTGGCTTTCTAATAATGTTAGCATAACAAAAAGGAATATATTTATACAATATGACAAGAGAAGTATTAGCTTTTAAAATCTCATTTCCATCATTTTTTAATGTTTATTTCTACTTTAAAATGGCAGACATCTTCAAGTTTGAAAGACAGTGCTGGTCGCACAGATTGCGTTTTTCTCTTACAATCGACATTAATGATGAAAGAAGATGGAAACACAAGAGAAATGTGTGTTTGAACATAAAGTTCCCCTTTGTGTAGGTCAGCATCTGAAGGATCTTAAGTGCCGTACCGGGTGAAAGATTTGGCCGCTCTTAGTATCCAGTGGAATAAAAGTGTTTTGTTAGCATGTTGACCATAAGTGCAGTCTTTGCAGAGCATTTCCTCCTTACCCACGCTAAGCTCAAGCTAGTGCGGCCTTTAGGGGAAGTCAGGCCAATTAAAGCCGTACGGTCTCCCTGAAAGCCAAACCACTCATGGACAGCAGCTTTTAGTTTTAGCAACGACAGCAGGATGGGGGGAACCCAGCAAAACTAGAGGTGCCCACAAGAAAGCCAATGGGAAGAGGTCGAGCGTGACGCCAACGCACTCGCACGCTGACCCAGACGAAACGGGCCTCGCTCTCTCGCTCCCAGCCGCCTGGCGCTATTTGTTCACCTGGTTCTTTCGCTGAAGTCTGGCGCGCCCGGCCAGATGTGTGGGCCGCGGCTGCTGCCCTCAGCGATTCTGCGTTTGCACAACACATCTGGAGTGAAGAAACATTTTAGATTCTAGGGTCAGGCTGCGTTTGTTTTCCTCTGCTCACACATCAGGCGGCCTCGCTGTGCCGTCGCATGTCGACGGAGAGTAAAAGGCTGTTAATTACACGCGTCGATATTAACTTACAAGTTATCATTTTATGAGAGTAGAATCAAAATAACCTCAAATACTTTGATGTGATGCTTCTTTTAAGAGGAGCTGGTTTT
This sequence comes from Gnathonemus echidnorhynchus, assembly GCA_026776725.1. Lineage (NCBI taxonomy): Eukaryota > Metazoa > Chordata > Actinopteri > Osteoglossiformes > Mormyridae > Gnathonemus > Gnathonemus echidnorhynchus. The sequence continues at coordinate 6,441,589 of JAODJU010000041.1, forward strand.
AGAGACTTAATCATCATTTCAGTAACTTCTGTGTATCAAAACACAACCCATGTATTAGTAGTTGTAGTAGTAAAGATCGCCTAAAGGTTATCCACGTTATTATTCATGGATTTATAGTTATTCACTGAAAAAAAGAAACTCTTATTTTGGGTCTTTAATCTCTAAGACTCGGTGTTTGGATTCTGCAGAAACTGTGATCTATTTCACATGGCCTTGATCTCTGTTTGTGTCTGTTGCAGATGCAGATTCTGGACAAGTTTCCCGTCGAGGCCGGGCAGAAAGACCCAAAAAAGCGCATCATCCCATTCCTACCCGGTAAGCAGCGTGTCGGAGCATAGCGGGCCGGGGATGAAGAAGTAAATACTCTGCCGGCCGGAAATTCTCTGGTATTGCAGGATAACATACTATCACATACACAACATTATCCAAACAGTGGGTCTAAATAGCTCTAAATGCTAAAAGCTTAAACTGTGGCTTGTCCATGCAAGTATCTGTTTATTCCCTGCTGCCTGCTTGCCCAGTAACTATACTCTTTAATACTCTTTAGTAACATACTTAAGCTACATTAGTTAGTATCCAAGTAGACCGCTAGATATAAAAGGTGGAGGCCTTACTTATTAGCGGAAATGACTAAGAGGTGTTGATGGCAGTGTCTTCCATTCTGGGTTTTTCCTGCTCTTTGGTGTCCAGCTTTCTGCTGAAGTTGCTCTTTAGGCAGGTCAGCATCTCCATTGTGGTTCGCCGCAGGAACCAGAGAAAGCAAGTGTGCCAGAAAGGAATGTATAGGCAACACTTTATTAATAGGTTCATTTAGTGGACTGCGGATGGCTTATAGTGACTCCTGCCTCCCCCAGCTTTG
>JAODJU010000041.1:6447046-6461433 GCA_026776725.1 Gnathonemus echidnorhynchus
CCCCAGCTGGCGGATGTAAACAAACCTTGGAAAAGCGCAATGAGCCAGATGCTGAAGTAACTCTGCAAGACAGTGGCGTGCTATAGAAGGGGGGGGGGGGGGTTGTGGTAGCTAGGGATGTGTGTTGAATATATAAACACGATAAACTGTACAGGCTTCAAGATAAGTCTGGAAAAGTAACCATCACTAAGAATGTAATTATTCAGTTAATGAGACGATTTATTGGATCAATTCAGAACATTCACTTGATTTATTTGTAAAACATGAGGATCTTTTGAGCTGTTTTCTAAATAAAATGTGACTACTGTATTAGCTATTTTTTCTCGATTCTCGATTGCTTGTGATTTACTAAATCAAAGACGTATTTTCCGTAAGGCCTTCCTCGGGAAATGTGCTGATGTAATGATGGTGATGTAAGCGTTGCTCTTTGGCTGAACGGTGTTATGTGAAATGGATAATTAACGAGGCTCGAGAGAAAATTCACGACAGGATTTCTTTGGCTCAAGCATACCTTTGTTTTTTTTTATATAGGATGCATCGCCAAGGTAATGAACCTTGTGACCCTCCCTCTGTGCTATCCAGCAAACAGATATATTTTTGTTTTGCAGTCAGGGTCGGTAATGACTTCATACAGTTTTTCACTATGGGACAAGCTGACCTTATTTCCCCCTCTGTCACCCCCCCCCCCCCTTAGGCCCTTGTGCGATTGCCTCCGCCGATCTCCCAGAGCGAGGATGTGCTGCGATTCTTTGAGACGAAGGAGGAGGACCTCAACCCCCCCAAAGAGTGAGTGTCGCTGCTTGTTTGCACATTTCAGATCTTGGTTACTCTGACTCATCAGCGATAACGAAGCTGAAATGTATATCATCCGTACATCTGAGTCGTCTGACAGTGATATCACCACAGGTGAAATAGGAGTGACACTTGTTGAGGCTGAACATTGTGGTGAAATTTTGAGTATCTTGCACCAAGTGATACTTAATCCGGGGCTATAAATTGTCTATTTTCCTGCTGAGGTCCCGCAAAGTGTCCCAGAAAGACTGAGAGGTTTGTTTACAACGGGGACTTTGAACTAAGGAAGCAAGGGTTTCACTCTGATTCAATCAGCAGAAGGCCTCACAGATATTATTAACTTTGGCTCTAACTGCGGGATTTTCACGAATGTGTCCTCAAGTGAACACTTCAGCTACACGATGAACACTGCTGTCTTATATCTATTCTCTATGTAATATATATAGTATGACTGGTTGTGTTGGTCTTTTCTTGTTCACAGTCTAGTGGATGAGAATTTCATTATTATGTGTAAATACTATATATATATATATATATATATATAAATCAAATTTTCACCACTGCAGCCCAGTGGTGCAGTGGTTAACACTGTCGCCTCACACCTCTGTGTGGAGTTCGCATGATCTTCCCGTGTCGTCGTGGGGTTTTCTGAATAAGATAAGTGGTTTCAGAATATGGATGGATGGATGGAAATTTTCACACTGAATGCAAGAAAAGAAGAAACCCAACAATATGAGGAATGAAAAACATAGAAACCTGGAAAAAGATTGAGATCTACACCCTGGGTGGCTTTGGCACGATACACTGTTCATTTTGGATGAGCAAACAAACTTCACACCCCACCCTAACTCTTCAGGCACTGGTACATGACAATTAGGAGTGTTATTCACAGTTAGTTTCAGTCTCACAAATGGTAAAAGTAGCAGTATTGGACTTACGTGCACTTCAGTTAAAAACTGACCTAGATAGGCAGAAAGTCTTTTTGTTGGTACACCCTGGATTTTAATTTTCTTATGGGAAGATGGTCTTTCTGCTCTTTTACTAGACATATTCAAAGCTGCCTGTCACCACCAGAGATATGTCCCACATGTGAAGGTGTATCGTTTTACAGGGATGCTCCTGGTAATCCCCAGAAAATCGAGTCGATCAGTAGAGGTCACTGTAGCGCACACGCTAGAGGAGTCAGGCTCTGTTTGCCGGTAAATCCAGTCACGCTCAGACTAGAGGCTCAGCGTCGGCAGACAGAGGCTTTGAAGTAAGCAGACCTTTCTCCATGGTTTGGATGCATGTCTGTGGCAGTGGTGTGTCTTACCTCTGGGGCTGCGAGGAATCGGCTAGTATCTGCTGTGAGATTGTGGTTCAGTTAGGTTTGCTGTAAGAATAAGAGCAAGGGTTCACGCTTCAGACAATGCAATAAAAAGCAAGAAAAAGTTGAATCACCTCACAGCCGTCTTGTTACTGTAGTTGTTATCTGCTGCTTTGCAAAGCATTGTTGTGTAAATGACAGAAATCTCAGAGGATCTGTTCCTGTACAGTAAAGAATTGCTAATGTAAAATGCAACTGATTGAAAAGTGAGGCCTTGGGCTATCGAAGCTGATCATAATTAGCATAACAACACAGGTAAAAAAAAAAAAAAGGGCCAGAAGATTCTACAACAACAGAATCATATTTAATTAACCCAAAGAAAGTTGTGTGACTTTCAGTTTTCTCCTCTGGGAGATGTATAATGTTGTTGCTATTCTTGTCACCAAGTTTTTTTTTTTGTTTTCTTTTTGTGAACTGTGACCTTTCTCAGACTGCATGCTTCCTTTGCGCATTAGAGAGTAAAACATATTTCCCTCCACCTTGGTAGAGAGGCTCAAGGAGCTGCATGCTGTCCGGAATGTGAAACATTTGTATAAAAACAGGAGAAGCAACATGCTACTTGAGATTCCTAAGATACTCAATCTGTCCACTAGGAGGTGGTAGAGTCATATGAAAATGATGCTGGTGTCGTATATTAATTATCTGCTGTGCTGATTTTTTTTTTAGTTCCAAATTATATAAATAAATGCAAATTGTAAAATCTTATTGCTAAATAGATATAGTATATGATTAATTTGTATCTCCTTTTTAGACCCCCTCTTTTTATGAAGAATACTGCATAATTTCATATTTTTTGTTTAAATACATAAGTTGGAAAATGGTAATACTATATGGCACCATGACAATTATGAAATATTTTATATAGTTCAATATATGAAAAAAAATGGATGATTTTAGTACAATTTTAAACAATCATTAAAATAATATTTTACCTGTATGCAGCTGCATATATTCACACTAAGCACCCACTGTTCAAGGGTACAGTATTATATAAGGGTATTCTAGGATTTCAGATTTGGATCAGGCTTGTTTCATGCCTGTAATCACTAGGTTATTAGTGACCTCGATTTATTGAAAACTTCGTACCGGTTTGTAACCTGCGTCCACACTGAGCATGTGCGGGCATACCCTGCTGTAACCTGCGTCCACACTGAGCATGTGCGGGCATACCCTGCTGTAACCTGCGTCCACACTGAGCATGTGCAGACTTGCTTTTTTGTTAATATTCCCTGAACAATACAGTATAACAACAATTATTCCACAGCATTTACATTGTATTGGGTATTATAGGTCATCTAGAGATACGGGAGGTTAAGCGTAAGTTATATGCAGATATTGTGCCATTTGATGCAACAACTGAGCATCCATGGATTTTGGCATCCAGGGGGGTCCTGGAGTCAATCCCCCCCCCCCCGATACCGAGAGACAACTGTCCCAGAAGTGTACTGTTTCGTTTCGCCTTTGCGCTGGGAGAACTCTCTATAAAAGTCTGGTCCTTCTAAGTGATTTTCAGCAATGCAGTTAATTTCCAGAACTCAGGGTTGTCACACTTTGTCTCAAGGTCCCTGACATGGATATGCCTGCTGATTGGAGAAGGTTAGAGTTTCCAGGGACTTCAAGCCTAAGATTGATCTCCAGTCAGGGAGGGGTGTAATCGATACAGGACAAATCGAGCAAACGCATCCGTGGAAATTGTCGCCGAAGAAGAGGCCGCAAAACCATCCGATGGGTTTACCTTGTAACTTCGATGTGTGTTTATCGATTCTTTGAAATTGAATATATAGCATTCGATACATGTACAAAGCAGCTTTGAATTAGGGTACATGTGTTTCAGAAGTTTACTAGAATCGATTCCACAGAGAGACATATACAAAGGAATCGTTTTTTTTGTTAGACTTTGGTTTGGTTTTTGATTTTAGCTGTTGTTTACATTTAGCCTGCTGAACAAAGGCACGCGCATATACTGTAGTGCATGATGATTTTGTTTTTTTGAAAACAGTTTTTTTCAGTCAAATACAAAACAGTTACTTGTGGTTCCGAAAGCATGTGAAACACTTTCCTTTTGTGCCTTGTTTTTAGCAAGGAAGTAATTTGTTGATATTAAATTTCAAAACGGCCAAGGAAAATCCTGGTTTGGCCTAGGGACATCAAAACCAAACGTGGAAAACGGCAAAGCGTGCTCTGGCTCCACCCCCACCAGCCCCCCCACCGGGGCACTTTCACGGCAGGGCAACGGCGTGGTACCGAAGTTTGGCTCCGGCCCCCGTTCCGGAATCTGTCCACTTCATCAGTTTCGGCACAGGGAGCTTGGAGGAGACCTCCTTAGCATACACAAAGACGGCCTTTCAGGCCCCGAAATAACCACCACTATTCCAGATGCGACCTTATGCTTCGGAAGGCGTGGATTAACATTCAGGAGCCGGAAGATATTCATCTCAAGCATGTTACATTTGAACGGTTTTTTACATTTCGTGTCAATGGCCTTTTATATGCTGATAAGCTTCTAAAAATAAATATCTAATTATCCACTGGTATATTGCAGTATTTATAATGGTATTTTAGATAATGAATGCTACATTTTTAAAATTTTATTAAGGTGAGTTGAAAAAAAAAATCTCACCACAAACATGCAAAATATTGATTTTAAATTAGTATTTTCTTTTTGTTTTAACCAAATAATAATGAACAGTACTTTATGAAACCAAATGATCTTTGTCGAGGTGGCTATAAATATTAAAATGTGACTTTTTAAAATCCTATCTTGTGATCTGAATCATGAGTCTTTCAACAGACACTTTCACAAATCAAGATTTGAATTAATTCAAATCATTAATTGTCCAACAGAATCAAAGGCTTTCCCATCTGAACAAGTCAATATGTTTCAAATTTTATAATGGAAATATAGTGAATTATAAGAGATGTTGCCAGTTCCTGTTTCCTCTTTATTTTTTCACACTGCTTGTAATTGTTCAGTCCCTCCCTACATCAATAGAAAATAAAGTCTCAACCAAAACGCAGTGAAGAACACACGACCGTTTCAGTAGTGGTCTGTGGCTTTCTGATCTGACGTGGGGGTGAGCATGTTGAGAGGTGTTTGAAGTCCACTCCTTTGCTGCCAGAGGGTGTACATTGGAAACAGTGCCACAACGGAAAACCATAAAAACTGACGTTAAAAAATTGTAAAGCTATATCTTGTTCAGTGAGTAACGCAGGGCTGATCACAGTACTCAAGCAGTATGTCTTTCTAGATTTATGTTGTGGATTTTGCTTTTATCTATCTAAACACATAAACAAGGCTGAAGCTAAAAAATAAGTAAGTCTCTATACATCTTGGCAATATGTGAGCATTTCTGAGGAACATCTGAAATGAAATTGTGCCGTATTTGCACTAGTACGGGTGCATTGGAATTCTTTATCTTCGGTACATCCTATCTTCTCTCCTTTGAGACATTCACACACTTGCATACAGTTGAGGGTGAAGCTTTGGGTCGGAGCATAGGGTTGGCTATTTATCTGGCACCAATGGAGCATTCTGGGGGGGAGGTTAATGGCCTTGCTGGAGGGGTCAATGGATATGTGACTTTTCTGCCAAGGATGGGATTCAAACCAGCAACCTTCTGGTCGCAGGCCTAATCCATTTAATCTGCTCATCTATCTATATATCTTTCATATACAGAACATATATCAGTGGATTATGGCACTGTTCCAGCCTTATAAAATGTTCTGTGGCACGTATGAGAGGCAGGTGTTGTGCACAACTGAATACAGACAAGATCTGAACCCCCCTGGGCTAAATGAGGAATCATTTACCACTGTTCAGATCCACACAGTTTCGTTGACGGCTTTCCTACAATATCCCTCCTCCCACTTCGCCATCAGCGTGATGGAAAAGGTTGTATCTGACATTCTGTATCAGATACCAGCGCCATCACGACACCAGTGAGACACCTTGTCTAATTTATAGCGAGCCAGTGTTTGTGGCCGTACTACAAAGGCTATCTTGTTCCGTGTCCCCAATCAGAGAACCCGCTGTCTCTGACTTGTTGGCCACAACGCCCAGGGGACATCCGCTGTGGAAAGGGGGAATCCCCGGGCTTCAGCTGGCCCAGCTGACATGCCACGGCGATATTCGGGTGACGGCGCTGTGAAAGGAATTTGGCGAGAAGTTAAGGGGGGGAGGACGCTTCACAGAATCCCACTGAAGCTCAGACAGATCAAAGGACACCATCCTTGTAAAAATAGAAGTGTGTATCCCACAGAAGGTGGACGTGCTCATACTTCCTCAAGTCAGTCGGGATATTTTAGGTGTCACATGACTATAATGCTCAGTTGGGAAATGCCAGAGATTGTCATATTTGTTTTGCTGCCTCTGGTTCCTTTCATGAAAACGGACCTGAATTTTCTTAAAAGCAACAGCCCTTTATCAGCTCCCAGAAGGTCCCAATGTAATTTCTGCCTGTAGTGTTTACAATTCCTGGTTTACTACTAGGACACCTCGTACATGCTTTTCTAAATGAGGCTGTCTATCTATCTCTGTTGTGTGGTATAAGCCTGCTTATTTCAAAAGAGCAGTGTTAGCTTATTTGACCCCACCTGTCCAGTTTCTGTAATCGCTTGTTCTATTCAGGGTCACAGGGGGTCCAGAGCCTATGGGTGTCAGGCAGGGAATTTACTAGGATGAGGTGCCAATCCATCACAGGGCAAACTCACATGTAATTTGCTAACTTCCATTAACCTCAGCTTGTTTTTGGACTGTGGGAGAAAACCATTAGGAAATCCCACAATGACATGGGGAGAACATGCAAACTCCACACACAGACTCGAACCCTGGTCCCAGAGGTGTGAGGTAACAGTGCTAACCCCAACACCAGCCCAGTATAGGTGTTGCAGTCATCTTTTCTTTCCTCAAAGGCTGTAACGTACGGAGCATTGCTATATACGACAAGGGGATTCAGCTGTAGTTCAAGCTTAGTGCTTTAGGTTAAATAGTGCATTTCTGAAAATACACATTCAGTCATAGATGTATGACATAGATGTAGACACACACTCTCTGATTTGCACATCTAGCTTTTGTGCTGTCAAGCCCTGAGGTGCTCACATGAGGCTCTATATTGCCCCCTGCAGGTTCAGCATTACATTACATTTCAGAATCACTGCAGATGTGCAGGATCAAAATAAACATAATGAAAATTCTGTGTTTTCGCTGGAAAGTAAGGCATTCTCCACGGGTATTTATCATACATTCTCACATCATCTTTTAAGTTAGCTGTGTTTTTGAACATCTTTTCATTGGACATGTGTGAATTTGATGATTACTTTGTACTGCGTTGGTCCTTTGGCTTTTCCTCGCAGCCCCTCCATGGGGAATTTCTGCCTATCCTCTAGCTGTATTGGTTTGCTATTTATTTATCTGAGGTGAGGAAATAGGCTTACATGGAGACAAATATCTTTCTTCAAGCCAGTTTTGGTTTGCAGCTACACTCTCATTTTGGCATCTGTCTGTCTGTCACATGTTTAAAATTGAGGCCAATCTGATGCTTCAGTAATATGTTGACTTTTCTCATCATAATAATATTAATAATAATTATACTTTAGTGGCGCAGTGGTTGTCCCTGTTGCCTCATACCACTGTGCAGTGGCGCACTGTGCAGTGGCGCACTGTGCAGTGGCGCACTGTGCAGTGGCGCACTGTGCAGTGGCGCAGTGGTTGTCCCTGTTGCCTCATACCACTGGGGCCCAGGTCCAAGTCTCCACCCTCTTTCCATGTGTGTGGAGTTTGCATGTTCTCCCTGTGTCATTGTGGGTGGGGTTTCCTCTCGGTACTGGAACCCCCCCCCACAGTCCAAAAGAGGTTAATTGAGTCCCATAGGTGTGCGTGTGTGTGTGTGTGTGTGTGTGTGTGTGTGTGTGTGTGTGACCGGTGATGGGTTGGCACCCCATCCTGGGTTGTTCCCTCCCTTGTGCCCACAGCCTCCAGGATTGGCTCTGGACGCCCTATGACCCTGAGTAGAAAAAGCAGTTACAGAAAATGGATGGATGGATGATTCTTATGGGCAAATACTCTTTTCGCTTGCCCCATTGTGCTCTCCATGTGACACAGACGCCTACAGGTGAGAGGAAGCTTGGCGGTCACAGTACCGGCTCAGTCACCTGTGGTGCCCATGGAGCTGCAGATTAAGGGCCCCGCTTAAGGGCCCATACTCATGTGACTGTTCTGTTGAGGCTTGTACTATGTTGTGTAATATTCAGGAATGCATTCACTTCCTATAAAAACAACCTTGTTTTTGAAGAATAAGTTAGCTTGCATCACTCTTCTTCCAGTTATGTAATTATTTTGCTGATAGTTTTAAAAAATATATTTTCCATCACGTTTGACCACTAGAGGGAGCTGAGGATGCCTGAAAAGGGAATGACTAAATGCCACGTTTGGTGAACCAGACTGGTTTGTGGGAATACTGGGTTTTCCATCAAGATAGCTCCAGTGTCTGGACTTTACCTTTTCCACTGTCTCTGTACATTGTGGGCTGAATACCTTAAATTGGTTCTGCGGGAAATAATTCCTCGCATTTCTGCTGAATTCATGTATTTTTTTCTTTCCTGTTGGCTTTGAGTTGATGGAGCGACACCTTTAGTTATCTAAATAGCTGTACTAGTTGTTTGCTCATGTCAAATGACCTGTGATCATGAATTTTACCTTGTATACAGATTAATTCAACTTCAGTGATGAGTTACGGGGCAAGTTGTACACCTGTGGGATTTTTGCCATTTGACAGAGATTGATCTCAAACAGGAATTATATTTTGTTTTTGCTTCATTTTATAAGCTGTATTAATATTATGACATATAATGTGACTCCCCAAATCATGTTGTGAGCTTTAGCAAACTGAAAACAGCTGTCATGCCAATAAAGCTTTTTAAATTTGAATTCACCAGCGTATGTCCAACCCTTAACACCAAACGACATGTGATGGTTTCGGCATTGTGGAAAAGACACCCTTAAGTTTAGGTGGGTGTTCTCTCACATAACTGTCATGGCCTGTACTTCTTAGAGAATGTTTTCTGTTAAAGTGTCGGTGATTAATTCAGGAACTGTTGCATAATGTTTATTGTGGGTCTTTTACCGCAAATGTAATCATTCTGTGTGGGTGACATCTGGTATGGCGTGCATTTGTATAGCTAAGGCCATGCTGCAGAGTCTGGCATTAATGCCTTGGCTTTTAGCTGAATGAAATGGCCCTCCGAGTGGCCGAAGCGGTGGGGGCTGATCTGGTGGGTGGAGCATCTCCACATGATGGGGCAGCGGAGGGGTTACTGTGTGGGTTAAGTAAAGCCTGGGTTTGCGCAAAGAATTAATCAGGATAAGTGTGCATATGTCCCCACAATGGACCAGGAGAACCTTGAATCCTAATTAGCATGAGTGTATTATGGTCTTGCTGTAACAGCATGGGTGGGGGGAGGGGAGGGGGGTGGTCCTGTTTTTGCCCTTATGTGCCTTTTCTTTGAAATGTGAGCTTCGTTTCTGTCTTGGTCCTGCAGCAAATTGCCCTTAAACCAAGGGCTTGAATCAATGGTGTTGATCAAAACGTCATTTGAAATTCTATCTTTATGTGGAAATCTAGATATTATATTTCTATGTGTGTTTATGTGTATTACGTCATGCATGTAGACCAGGCAATTTGCTTTACTAAAAATACACATGAGATGTCAGACTTTTGCAAAAATTGTCCAGAATTTGTTTTAAAAATAGTCACTTGACAGATTATCGAACGGAAATATGTGTGACTATTTGTATCTGGACTAGAATCACAATTAATATGTGAAATATTCCACTCCAAGGGAAATATTTTGAGTCACTGGTTCCCCTGAGCAATATGTGAGCTGTGGGTGGAAACTGGTTACGAAGAAGGAACCACACACAGACTTACTGGTTTTAAACCCATAACCTCTGAGGGGGTGCAGCAAAACCTATTTAGCTTTTCTGATGTTAAATAATTTTGACAAGTGGCTGTAAAAAAATTGGACTTAAGTTTATATATACTAATTAAAGGAGATTTTTGTATGTAAGGTTTTAATTTGAACTGTAACTAATGAGTAAAACTGACGGTTAAAATCTTCATCAGAAATGCAGTCAGCTAGTTGGTAGAATAACTAAGGTTTCTGATGTAAAGAAGAGTTTATTGTCATCCTTTTAATGGGGCAAGAGCTCATCCTGTCAGACGCCCCAGCACACGTCCCGTCTGGCCCTGATCCAATCAGGCGATCATCTAACAGAGGGGCTCGCTGTGGATCAGAGCGGCTAATCAGGGGCTCGTGGGTGTCTATCCAGGGGGTGAGCGACGGCACTAACCAGGGGCTCGTGGGTGTCTGTCTAGGGGGTGTTCGACGACACTGGCTTTGTTGGGGCAGAAGTACAGTTGAAGGATGTCCACTGCTCTCAGCTGTGAGGACATGAATGGAAATTAGGGCCAAGCGTCTGGCAGACGGCTTAGTTGACTCAAAACAATTATCCAACAGAGGGATCAAGAACATTCCAGCAATAACGGACCCACCTATTAGGGGTGGTGTTGTAATAGACAAACAGGTGGCCTTTTTAAGCCTGGTCTCACCCGGGAGGGTTCCAGCTGACTGAAAAATCTAAATTAAAACATTTTTTATTATTTTTCTTCTTCTTAAGTGAAAATATTGCAAATTCTGGTTCAAATTCCTCGATCTTGAGAACCGGACCCTCTTTGATGACATAAAATCGGAGAAGCAACCGGATTGGTCACGTCAAGCCGCCTCCTGGCTCCCACGGCACTGCTAGCAAGCGACCAGCCCGTGAAGTGTAACCTGGAAAGCGCATCCCCTTTAAATATTTCCTTACGTATCTCTCTTTACGAGACATGGGATCAGTACTGGTCGCCAAAAAGCAGCACATGCCTCTCCGGGGAAGAGTATTATTTCTGCAGAGAGACACGGGTCATTCGCGAGCGGGACCGGACCCAACAGCCCTCGGATCCACCCCCCCCCACCGTGCACACTAATGCGTTTCAGATGCCTGACCAGTGAAGCTGATGAACAGCCAAAAACAGCAACTTCCATCCTCCAACTTGACTATTTGTGCTTTTGCAGGATTTACCACGCGGTGTGTTCATTCTGTTTAAAAGGTCATGCCTGCGATGGAACCTTGATAAGTATTGGCGATATTGGCTGTCCCTTTATGATGTCATATCTTCAAGAAGAGCATCAGTTGACAGCTTTAGTTCTTGCAGTCGATTACCTACAAATCTTTCATTTATTGCTTTTTAAATATAGCTCTGACTGATTAAATATGTCCAGGATAAACAGATGGAAGGATGGGTTTAATGCAGATGTATTGAAATGTTAATACATTTTATTTATTTAGTGGAACTTTTATACCAAATGAGAAGGCCGGATCAGCCAGTTCCAGGAGGACCTGGAGTTAAGGGTCTTGCTCAAGGGCCCAGTGGTGAAATCGCTAGCTCTTTTGATCCTGGGATTTGAACCGGTGACCTACTGATCACTGTCACGGTGTGCTGAGCCACACACCACCCCCTGCATTTGATTGATGTCAGATCCAGAGAGAAAATAAACTAGAAAATAGGTCCACACTCTTCCATTTTGTATTTTCCAACTTTATATCTACCGTAGGTTTGTGATGAACCTGAAGCTTATCCCTGAAGGCAAAGACCACACTGGATGTTATGTACCAAGTACACCCCTTCATGGCAATGGTATTCCCCAATGGCAGTGATATTCCCGATGGCGGTGGCATTCCCGATGCCTGTGATATTCCCGATGCCGGTGGCATTCCCGATGCCTGTGATATTCCCGATGCCGGTGACATTCCCGATGCCGGTGGCATTCCTGATGCATGTGATATTCCCGATGCCTGTGATATTCCCGATGCCGGTGGCATTCCCGATGCCTGTGATATTCCCGATGCCTGTGATATTCCCGATGCCGGTGGCATTCCCGATGCCTGTGATATTCCCGATGCCGGTGATATTCCCCATGCCTGTGACATTCCCGATGCCCGGCACCCTGCCACAGCAGGGGACCTACACAATATTAGGCAGGTGATCTTAATGTTAAGCTTAATAAATAATGAGAAATGCTCATATATTTTCTTAGAATGATACTTATTATACTAAAGAGCGTAAAGTAAATTAAAGCATGATGTTTTTGCAGGACAAATTTATAGAGCAGTCAGACAAGCGCTGTCATTTTAACAGCAAAATTTCTTTTTTTATTAACTTGATAGGTTGATATGTTGTATCCAGAATAACTTTTGTGAAAATCATGAAGGGCTACGCTCATTGCTTTTATTCGTTTCTGGTATTTCAAAGACTGTGAATGTACTTAGCAGAAGACTTACTGTAGTCACATAGGATCTTTGTCTTACTGATAAATAACTTGCATAATAGAGCATTTCTTCTGGATTCATGAACATAGTAAAAATGAACAGGAATATGTTGTTCTACTGACTTTTATTCAGAATCGATGCAGCTTTTTGAAAATTCAGCCTTAATATACCTCTGATTCCGTTTCTAACACTGATGAGTTAACCAGGATTCTGTAAAGCAAAGATTAATACACAGCCAGATTCAGCCGGACTCTGACTGAGGAGCGGTGGGTGATGAAAGAGGCCTGTTGGAAATGAAAACCACGAGGAGAGAGAGCTGTAGGCATCTGCAGATTCGGACTGGGGAATCTTGGGAAACCGTAATAAGGACCAACAGACCTGCAGCCTGCCAGGACTCTGCTGGAATTTTTCCTGCAATATATTTTCAAAAGCGCAGGCTTCGGATGGAGCTGAATGGCTGCGATTTTCCCCAGCTTGGGGGGGTCGGCCTATGACCAAGGTTGGACATGAGGGCACTGCCCCGAGCCTCTGTGTATGTCCTCGTGGTACAATGAGGCCCATTCTAGAATCCCCAGAATGATCTCACTGAGGAAGGCAGAATGGCCATATTCATCTTCAGGGGCTTCACAATGGAGAAGATTGAGAGCAAACAAAGGAGGGTGGCTCGGGGGGGAGGAAGAGGTCTGCAGTGAAAAGGGCTCTCATGGAGCGAGTGGCTGAGACTCCACGAGCTGGAGACTCGGGATGCAGGCTTGGTGCACAGAGAGGCGGGGAAGCGACCCTTGGTGATTCATGTGTGGGCACACGTGGGGTGCAGTCTGGGTAATCTCACTCCGGCTGTGTGTGGCTCCGGTGATCCACGTGGGAAGGCCAGTGCTTCTCTCTTTACACTTTTGCATCACACAGACTTTTTCGAAGATCTGTAACAAATCCGGTTTCCACGCTTGTTGTCTTGGAATTCATACCTTTTTTTTTTTTCCTGCCATTTTTCTTAGGAGCCAGACCATTAAGCGGACACTTTTTCGTCCATCCATCATGCATACATCCATTTGTTTTCTGTAATTACTTATCCATTTGCATTTTCGGTGATTCTGAGTCATGTCTAGAGAGCGCGCACAGTTCGGTAAAGTGCACCAGGAGATGTCATCCCTTTCCAGGTTAAAGACATACATGCCTATATGCATACCCTGATACATACACACAAGTGCAATTATTCACTTGCAGTTGATTCTCATTGCACCTCTATTGCATGTTAGTAGCCGACGAATGGAAACTTTAAACTGTCAACGTTTCATTTTGTTCCTAAAAATACCTACTTTCTGTATTTTGTATCAATGTGCAGAATTACACATTTAGCCCCGCCCTTTTGTCTTTCAGTATCTACTGTCCAACCATCTCTTTACCTGATGATGTGATGGTTCTGCATTAAACGCTGAGTCACTGTCAGCCATTTCCATAACAGGAGTGCATTACGGCATAAGAGCACAATCTTTGCCAGGAAGCATGAATTTCACTACCTGACATGTCTATCCAGTACCAATAATGGTACTAATACTACTATAGTACTAATAATACTATTAATAGTAACAATTCATACTTATAGTAACATTGATGTTGGCACATATGATGAAGGAATAAAGGAGCAGTAGTAGGAGCTGAAAATGCAATTAAAACAATGACATCCTTCCTGCTCAGCATCTCCTGCTCCGGGCCGCTTTCATGCACCTCCTACATCACCGAGCTCCGTTCCCATCTCTCCATGTCTCTCTAGTTTAGACGAAGAGACTCTGCCCTCCTCTCCTTGGCAGGGATTTGCTGTGAGCAGAGCAGGATGGGGTGTGGTTTGGCGTGAGCGTGGGCGTG
>JAODJU010000041.1:6474364-6484700 GCA_026776725.1 Gnathonemus echidnorhynchus
CAATCATATTGTAGAGGAGGTGGGTCCAAGTAACTACAGGAGGTGGGAACTAGACATCTGATTGTCTGGATTCCCTCCTCACCCCCCTGTTGGTTCAGGCTTGAGGCCAGAATGTTGCCTTTTGCAGTAAGAATGTCTCCTAGACTCATATATTAATGATCGAGGTTCCTTAGACAGAAGAGGGTCATATGGTTGCTGGGTTCTTTGTTCAGCACTGAATGTTACTGTCATACTGTACTTGCACGCCAAATCTGACGCCTTTTCCCCTTAAAAATGACTTTTTATGCACCAATTCTGAGATTTAAAAAAAAAGTTGGATTGCTTTTTGATATATGATGCTGTAAAAAAGATGAGTAGTTCTTGTTTAAACCAGAGGCTACCTCAAGTTGAAAGACTACAAATCTTACTCTGCAATGAATGCATGTGCAATTTTTGCATAAATATCACTATATATTATACATAGCACTAATCATACAGAACAATGCAAAATATGATTTTTTTAAGGGATGTCAATTTAATTGTTTTTAGGTTTATTTTATCACTACACAGCTTCTCCTTTACTGTTCTTTTCAGTTTTTTTCTTCCCATCTGAATACAGAGCTTTCAGTTTAATTTCTGTTATTGCCATACCTTTTTGTAATGCGTCTGGCAGAGGGCATTTGAATACAGAAGCAGAAAGCTTCTTCTTTAATGACAAAAGCACATTTTTACTAGTGATGTTGAGTATTGGATAAAATAACCCTTTCGTTAGCTACCGTTTTTCTGTATCCCGGCTGTACATAATGAGCGCACTGTATAGGGCAGAAGGAGAATGTTCAGACGCTCTTCTTTCACTCCGAGAGTTTTTATCACTGCACCTTATTAAGTATCCGGAAAAAAAGAAGATCTATGTACTTGACTTTCATACCTTTTTTCGGAGAAAGTTTAAAGCGAGCAAGAGGGTGGGTTTTATGTCTGTCAGTAGTGAAACGCCATTCCGCCAGGGCCTTTATAGAGTCAGCTTGGCGTGTCTTCTTTGAAGTGTCCCTGGAAGCCCATGGATTTTCAGGTTTATTTTGCTTTTCACGATAGCTGGCTGTCAGTACTAGGAAGGTATTGTGAGATGCAGGCTTAAACACTTGAAAACTTAAGCACGATGATGCATGAGTCCTTTCAACAGAGGAAGTGTTCAAGTAATTAATGGGTTTATCTATCAGCTTGGTCATTGATTTATCATCCATTGTGTATATTTGCATGAGCATATAACCAGGCTTGACAGAAAACCATTTTCTTGTGAACACTTATGGGTATTGTGGATATCTTCTTATGGCCAAATGTCTTATATATAGCTATATTTTAAGAAGTTAAGATGTAATGTAATAATATATATGATTTTATGGAATAAAGAAAAGATTCCATTTTACACTTTTTTAGATAGCACTGTAAATGAATAGTGCCGATGTTTTGGTTTATCAATGGTAGTTTTTACTATAGTATAATTTTATTCTCAGGGTGAAAATGCTCAGACAGGGTGAATGTGAGCTGTAGTTTCACTGTAGCTCTTTAGTTTCACTGTAGCTCTTTAGTTTCACTGTAGCTCTTTAGTTTCACTGTAGCTGTTTTGTTTCACTGTAGCTCTTTAGTTTCACTGTAGCTGTTTTGTTTCACTGTAGCTGTTTTGTTTCACTGTAGCTCTTTAGTTTTACTGTAGCACTTTTGTTTCACTGTAGCTCTTTTGTTTCACTGTAACTCTTTTGTAAGGTAAATTCCCAGCTTTTGGTACAAACGTAATCACACTGAAGACGTCATCCATTATGAGTGTGTGTGGACATTTCAAAGCGATGGAGGTCAGGGTAGCTAAACTGGCCACATTTTCCAGCATGCTCTCGGTCTTCATGTCACACTGAAAAGCTGAGCTGATGAGGCACATGGAAACTGTCAGTTATTTAGACTACTGTATAGAGATTCCCAATTCCCAATCCAGTTGGCTTTGGGGAGGTTTGCTGCATGCTAGCCAGTGTGCTGGTCAATGGAAAACCAGTGTTAACTCTAATGTTTCCAATAGTGGTTTGTTACATTTAGCCACATTTTTTAAAGGAAAGTATGTTGATTCAGAGATGCAGTTACATTTAACAACTTCTAGAATTATGTCTGCTTATTTGTAAGATGTCAAGATGTTTGGTGTGAGTGCATGTGTATGTATGTTTTATTTTTATAAATGTACAGCTTCGTAAGCAACAGTTGATGTGTGTCTACTGTCCCTACAAAAAAAAAGTGAATTAGGAATTATATCTATTAAAAAACACTGACTTTTATCTATGGTATTTTTTCTTTCCTTTGCAAAGAAATAAGCAAGAAAACAGGTTCTATGGTCTTGAATGCAGTGGCGTGATCATCACTCTCTTGGCTAAAGAAGGAAAATGCTATTAATACGGTTAATGCAGTTGTGTGGCCAGGATTTATATTTATGATGCACTTGCAGTGCAGAAGCTCTTAAACTGCAGCACCTTCTGAGCTGGAAGGAGGCTGAAACAGTGGTGACCTCACTTCATAAGGCAATGCCAGTGCAAACAGGTTCAGGTGCATGCAAAATATTCCCGAGGTCATTCCGTTTTTTAGCCGTTTATTGACGGGCTTGCGGATTTAACATTACGTCTTTATTATCCCTGGCATGTTGATCTCTTAAACAGACAGCATTCTGTAGTTGGCGATATCCAATATACTAACTTTAGTCTTTTGTTATTTTTGTGCAGTATTCAATATTTTCCCTCTTTAAACAATAAGCGATGCAGGGTTTCAGAAATGGACATGTTGATTCTAGTGTTGCGAAAATGGAAAAATCAAAGGGCTTACCAATGAGTGTGTTCTGCCTACTGTTATACAGCTCATGCTAAACAGCTGTCATTGCAAAAACAAATCATTCTTTGTACACAGTACTGTGGACAGCTAGTTAGACAGCCATACTCCTACACCAGGGCTTGTGTATAGTATCATGTTATGTTACCCATGTGCAAAGTTACTCAGTGGCTCGATCTAAAATCCACAGCTGTTAACAAGCAAACCATAACATACGAACGCTACCGGGGTTACGATGGTCCGTGTTACGGTATTTCGACTTTGCAATGACTATGATTATTCAATAAATTACATGAGATATTTAGCACTTTAGTATAAATAGGCTTTGTGTTAATGATTTTGCTCAACTGTAGGCTGATGTAAGCTTTTAATGAAGGCAAAAGACAATCAGGGAATATAGGTGACCAGTAGTACTATAAGAAAAATCTATCCTTCTGACACGTCTCAGATTAATGTGTTCTTTTATAGATCCTTGAATATCCTATATTATAGTGATGTAATCATATAACAATGTAAATCGACTCCATGGGATTCGTTGAAGGGCAACGTGACCTCACATCTCATCACCTCGTCAGTTGCGTAATGTCTGGGAGCTTTCTGAGACTTTGGAAATAAGTGTCGTTTTACACGGGCCACATCTTAGGAAAGGACAACCTTACCTTTGAAACAGCTTTTGGGGTCAGAGGTCGGAAAGTCACATGGCCTGATGCAATTCATCTGCCCAGTTTGTCTGTCCGGTTCAGGAATTTCAACATCAGCTACTTTGTTGCAGTAAATAGACACTCTGTTTAATAAAGTACATCTGGCCGGTGCTTCTAACATGGTTTTGCTAGAACCGAATTTATACATATGTCTGTTAAAAAATGGCCATTGCACAACCAAGGATGTACATGGCTACTCTGATTGCATTAACATCCCAATTAAAAAATTACTGTCTCATTCCATTCGTTGACGTATTAGAGTATAAGGCCAGTGCAGTGTGCCTATTTGCTGCAGTGTGAATGAGGTTGGCTACAGGATCTATTTTCCTTTCAAGATTCATGACCTACCATCTAGTAAAATAACATTTATTGGGGCCAAAATGTTTAAGTGCCAGAAAGTCTTAAACTGTAGAAAAAAGGCTCAGAATAGCTAAGCATTGACTCATTGATGTGATTTAAGGTAATCCTTCAACAAGGACATTTCTGAATACCTGGAGATGTACACACCACCTAGTCCGAGGTATCATGTAATCCTGTCTTGGTCATTGGTTTTTTTATATATGTGGTTGATATTCCAATATCCAATTTGCCTGTAGAAAATATTTTGATGCATATGGTGTTTTTTTATTTAAGGTAATGTTTCCATGGCATCAGTATTATAATATTGCAGTTTAGGTGCATACTTGCCAAAACCAAGGATCTTCTAGTTCACAAATATGTAACAACAGTTACAGGATTCATGGAAAATCCTAATACTTGCCAAACAAGGCAGTGAAAAAAACTAATTCATTATTATAAGTTAATGGATTCTCCAGGACTATGGCATAGTGAATGCAATAATGATTCTAAACGACCAACAAGGTTAAACTTAATTATTGATAGTTGTTTTATTGCTGCTTCTGTACATGTCAGTTGATGGAACATTATGTCACCATCATTATAAAAGTGGTTGGCTGTATTCTGTGATCTTGTAAGCTAGCTTTGTTTGTGCTAACCGGACAGCCATCCATTAAAAATGTAGCAGAAACATTTAGTGGTATAGAATTCCATTCCGTTACAGATTAGCGTGGACCAAACATACGTGTAGGGATGCTCCTGCAGTTTTAAAGTCATGTGGATAAGCTGTCTCTATGAAAAACAACAGCCTGCTTCAATCAAGTTCTGGGAACTTTAGGAATGTTCTTGTTTGAAGAAGTCTTTCAACATAAGACCACTTGAGGAACAAGTGTCCTGCCAAATCAGGTGACTGGATGTTTTGTCAACAGTGTTTCACGAATCTGGTATTCTATAATATAGGAATAACTTTCTTTTTTAGCATTAAATCTATTTTCATCTTTTGTTGTGCTTGTTTGCTTCTAATTTAAGTGGCCATTACAGAGTGATTCCACTCAGCATTTCTTACTTTTTCCCACTGAACATGTGGTTTATGTACGTCGTCCTGGAATTTTCTACAGTTTGGTTTGTTTTATAACCAGTGTGCGTATATTTGAGCAGCTTCAAACCCCTGTATCCATAGCCTTTAATGGGGTTATGTGCAGTGGGAAGGACAGTGTGTTAGTCACATTTTTCTATACCCACTGTATTATCTTTGGGCTTTTGGGATTGGACTGGATGGGAAGGGAATATGGCTCTTCAGTGCTTCCTCTAACTGTATTCCATGCCTTTTTTGGTCCTACTGTAAGTCTCCTTCTCTCTGTTTCACGCTGCCCCTTGCTTACTTTCCTAATGAGGATGTATTCATAGAGCAAAGAGAATCAACAAAATCTCACTTGTCTGCTTTCTATTATGAGAATGGAAAAAAAAAAAATCACAACAGCATTTTGGATTTGTCGATATGCACAGCGACTGCTTCAAACGGGCTTGTAGAAGTTTAGATTCCATTTTGTTGTGAATGTTCTGCAGTTCGGCTATTTTCATAAAGACCACACCTTGACAAAAATCTTCTCACGTATCGGATAGTCTCAGAAGTGATGGATGTTGTGCATATATAATCTGACACTTGACTGTGGCATGTTTGTGCAATAGCCTGGTTATGAGCTGTCTGCCCATAGCGATAAAGGCATGGTGTAGTGTCGTATATTTTAATTTTGTTTATGACCCACTGGCTACACATATGTCATCTAGTAGGGATTTAAGAATATATCCGATCTCTTCATAGTATTTATACATTTGATTACGCTCTTAAATCTTGTGTTCAGTTGTATGATTGCCTTTGCTGTTGCTTTGTATGACCTGTCACTAATGTAACAAAAAAACTTTCAGCTCAAACCTAGCGGCTTACCAAATATACCAGGATTTATGTACCCAGAATGTTTTGCATTTTTATTGTTATGAAGTTTCAAGCCTGTGCAAGATTTAAAATTCTTGACATATTCAGAAATATCTGATACCCGTCCCAGACATCTTGTAAATCACGAAGTTTTGTAATAGTGAGGAATCACACGCCTGTAGTTTGAACTCTGGGACAGAATGGCCGTTTTTAGGGTGGTTTTTATATGAATGGAAATGTTCGTACGTATGGAGTGTGTGTTTTTTTGAGAAGCACTTTGCTGATGTGACATAAATCAAATCGCTGTTGATTCTGGAGCATCTTACCACAGGGTTCCTGCTTTATAAACAGGATTAAAAGTGGCTGGTTATGTGGCCCAAATGGTTTGCATTCATATGTTGTTCATTTGTATCGTCCTACTTTCTCACTCGTGGGGTGAGGGAAACTCGTTTTTCTCTTTTTCCTTTATGAAACAGGAACAGCTGCCCCATTTATAGAGAATGATTCTGTTAGCATTGTGCTACACACAGTTCTTTGAGTTTTTTTTTTCTTTTTTGTTAATTAAAATATTTTTCATATACTGTACCACACAACTCTTCAGTTATTCAGTGGGTATTTTAGATTACCATGTTTATTGCTGTAGCACTAAAGAATGGATATGCTGAAATGATTAGCCATTACATTATTAGCGATAGCTATGCATTACCTAGTACTGACTTGGTCGAATAACCGGCTCTGCTTGGTGCTGCAAACCGCCGCGTGCACAGACGTCCGCAGGCATTTTCAGTCATCGTCGCGTCAGGCAGTTGTTTTCACACTGTGATTTTCACCACAAACTTCATCGCAAAAATTCCACATTTGACAACTTGGAAGACAAACTCGGGCCATCAGATTGGTATTTAGCTACGACAGAATAATGGCACAAATCGTTCCCCGGTCGGTCATATTTTATCGCATTACTGTACCTTCAAATAGGATTTATAGGGCAGTTGCATAACTAATAGTTACTTTAGTTGGGGTATCCAGATCTGCCTAGATATAGCAGGAGCTAAGGATTAATAGGCTCCAGGACTGAAGTGAAAGCCATGTTGGTGCACATTAATTTACGAGTGTTCTGCAATGTATATATGGATGTATGTATCCTGATTGAGGGGATGAATTGTAAGGTTGACTCCTTAGATGAATTCTCACGTTGCAGTGCTGACATTTATTATATTTCATATATTTGTGATACATGTCTGTCAGGTTGAGTTATAACCCCTTGTGTAAACTGGCAGTCTTGCTCACAGCTTAAGCACTATGACCATTAGGGTGTTTTTTTTCTCCGTACTTTCTGAAGAGGTAACTGCATTTATGCTCGTTAATCATTTGTTTATTAATTTATTGTCAGCTTTGTGTTTGGAGTAATATGGGACACAGCTGGGAGATGCGCTACTGCAATCTTTGTTTAACAAAATCGTTTCCCAGAATTCCCTTGGAAGCTGCACCTGCATTAAATAATGTAGGATTTAGCCAGGAAATGAACACTAATGTAGTGGGTGCATTCAGAAAAAAGGATATTTTATTACATCTTTTGAAGCTTTACTTAGCTCAACCCTGGAAATCATCAAGTGGGGTTTCAGCCATCAGTGACACTGTTCTGGTCACTGGTGATTCTTATAAAAAGTGCCCAGTCTGGATGAACTAGGAATCTATTTTTCCATCTTTTTTTTTTTCCTTCTTAGAGCTTGTTGTAGTTGTTGCTACTGCCTTTATGTCCCCAGCTGAGAATGACGCATTTCCCCACTGGTGGCCCCCATAAAAATGAGAATCAGTCTTCCAGGAGTCTGGGGCATGTTCACAGGTTCTTGATGGATGAGAAAACCTTCTTGAGAAGTTCATCTGCTGTAGTGTGCCTGTCCACCATCCTGCGGCCTTCTCTCTCTAGTAGTTTGTGATTTATGTGCTGCTCGATAATTTTGGGCTTACAAAAATAGCTATTTTTCTATATATAGCAGAGCTTATAGCGACATGGAAGTTAAACATTCCTGTTCTTGTTTGATTTTTGGATGAAATGTCGGCATATGATGATGATTATGATGATGACCTGTAACCACCATGGTATATACTGTCTCCTCCCACGTTCCGGGAAATTTGTCTAGCTAGCTTTCTTAGACGACTTTTAAAAAGAGCTTTATCTTTGACTGAGTTTACTTTTGCTTTAATGCAACAGCATTGCTTTATAACTCCGCAAATGTGTGATTGATTTGTGCAGTACTAGATTTAAAAAAAAAAATAATTGAGGCTAGGCAAACACTTGTTTTATTCGTTGTGCCGATGTGAAGTCATTCAAAGGAATTTATTAATAAGTCTGGTGCATGGGGCACTACTGTCCATACTCTTCACCAGGGGGGCATACACAGATTCTTGTTTGTCTGGAGACAAAATGGCAGAACGTGTCTCCTGCACCAGATTGTCCCCTTTTCCCATTTTCTCTTTCTGTGTAAACATTTGCAGGATCTCGTCCCAAAGGAAATGCATGCATTGAAGTCATGTGCCATTTGGAAAGATTCTGTGTGGCCCAGCGCTCATTGACGCCACTTGCGAAATGGCACCGCTGAACATTAAATGGCCATTGGAACATTTCCGTTTATTCATTTAGCAGATTCTTTTATATAAACCCTCATACTATTTAATAAGCCAGGTCAGCCAGTCCTTGGGGCAGTTGGGGTTAAAACCTTGTTCAAGGGCCCAGTGTTGAGATCAGTCTGCCAGTCACAGGATTTGAACCAGCGCCCTTCTGGGTCCTATCCCGCAGAGCCACACAGCGCTGTTTTGAGAATTATTATTATGGTCTGTTAGCCTATGTGAGCACATTCTGCAGCTTTTTGCAACAAACAGGGATGTTTTAGTAACTGATATAGATATGTATTACGTACAGTTTGTGTTGTATAAGTGTTTAAAAAATTTGTTTGTTAAAAAATTGTCTTTTGTTAGGATGTACAATTTTAGAAGCATGCATCTGTTTTTCCATCCATCCATCCATCCATCCATCCATCCATCATCTAACTCCTTATTCTGCTCTGGGTTGTGTAGGTGGGGGACACGGCTGGGCTACGCTCTGGATGGGCGTGCACACACACCAGCACAGTATGGACGATTTATAGACGCCGGTCAGCCTAAGTGGATTTCTTTGTAGTTAAGAAGGAAATCGCTTGGAAAAAAAAACTCAGACAGCCCTGGGAGGGTTAAGCCGCTGTGCCTGTGATCGGAAGGTCACCGGTTCAAATCCCCTGGTGCGGAGAATGATTTTGCGGTTGAGCCCTTGAGCAAGGCCCTTAACTCTGATTACTCCAGGGACCGGCGGACAGTGCGTTCTTAATTGTACATTGCTTTTGGATAAAATTGCCTGCCAAATAATTGAAGTATAAGAAGAAAATAGAAGGTGTAAACTCTACATATGCTGATCAGGGGCAGAATTCACCTCCCAACCCTGGAGGTATGATGTGGTCAAACAAGCTGTGCTACCCACTTAGCAGTCAGTGCTGCTCTACTGCAATTTTTCCTTCCATCCATTTTCTTGTGCTATTCAGGGTTGTGGGGGGGGGGGGGGGGCAGAGCCTACAGGCACAATGCAGGGAAGACCCCAGGGTAGGGCGCCAAGCCATTGTAGGGCACCAACCCATCGCAGGGCGCGCCAACCCATCGCAGGGCGCCAACCCATCGCAGGGCGCCAACCCATCGCAGGGCACACTCACACACCAGTTGTTTTGGGCACAAAGACACATCTCTGGGCAAGTTGGTAGCTCCAGTTAACCTGGGGGGGGGTGTTCCCGGAGGAAACGCCTGGACGACACAGGGAGAACACGCAAACTCCAAGGCGGAGACTCGAAGCCTGGTTCCAGAGGTGTGAGGCATCAGTGCTAACCGCTGCACACCCTAACCCTTAATTCAGCTTTTATGAAAGTGGATTCTAATGTACTTTACAGGTCTTGCATTAGGTCTTTGTGTTCCGGAAAGTAATGAAGGCACCTATGTGAAAGCTAAAGCAAATGGGATGGTAGTTATTTCCTGTTGGTTTGCGTTTGATTGAATCGAGTCTGTGTGCGGACCAGACGGAGCTGACCGATGGTGCTGTGATGTAGACAGTTTCCTATTCAGTGTGAGTGGGGGCCTGAGAGGGAACGGCCCCGGCCCTATCGCACACGGTAGGCCGTTTTCAGGGTGGCACAGCTATGAATGTGCCGCTTGTGTCCGATTAGCAGGATTCCGGCGACCCAGCGCTAACCCGGACCGTTTGCCCTGCGTTAAGCCTCGTACGTACGTGCTTCATCCGTATTAGCAATTTACCGATGCGTCTTCTGAAATTTGTTATCGGAAAAATGTTTGAAAATCAGTGGTGGTGTTACGTAGGTAAACAGTTACTGGTTATTTTGTAGTTGTTATGTTGTAAATTCAGAGGTGGAGATTTGCGATCCAGAGAGTACAAATCCAGACCAAGATTTTGTTTCAACCAACCAGTTGAGTACTCTGTGACTGTGACTCTTTATAC
>JAODJU010000041.1:6498188-6517866 GCA_026776725.1 Gnathonemus echidnorhynchus
GAAAGGGCAAACACCCCCCCCCCCCCCCCCCCCCCCCCAAAATGAATATCAATAATAAGAATATTGAATACCCACAATATTGTTTCTAGAAGTACTATATATGATTTAATTGTAAATTGGAATAATTTGCTACATATCATTTTTTTCTGAGGTGCTAAGGGACTGTGCAAAAAGCTGTGATTTATAATGCACTATAGATACCTTCATAATGCATTATAATGGCCAGTATAAGAATGAATAAAATATTACAGCATCTTCTATTGACAATCATAATGCTTTAAAGTGTTATTTAAATGACTTCATAAGGGATATAGATGAAAGCTTCATAAAGCATTCCTAATGCATAATAAACATGGCTGTAATGTGCTATGCTTTTTGATAAATATTTATCATTATATTTATCATGCATTATAATGTGTTATGAATGTGTTGATAGATCTTTATAGACATAGCATTCATAGTAAGTGTTACAGAATAATTAGTCGTGTCATTTTCTTCTGAGATGCTAAAGATAAATCTGTAAAGAAAATGAATTAATGTTCACATAATATTTAATTATAAATGTTTCCCTGGGCAGGTTATAGAGAAGAACTCTGGTGGGTGGTGGTATGTACAGATTGGAGAGATGGAAGGTTGGGCCCCCTGTTCCTACATCGATAAAAGGAAGAAACCCAACCTTAGTAGGAGAACCAGCACTCTCACCCGGCCCAAAGTCCCACCCCCTGCTCCTCCAATCAAGAAGCAGGACTCTGAGGAGGGAACTGCACCCAGCAGCCCGGCAGCAAAAGCCTCCGAATCTCCCAGCAAGCCCGTGTATGAGGAACCTGAGTACGATGTTCCTGCCATTGGACTTGATTTGGAAGCAGAGCTAGACTTCCTGAAAGAAGGGTCTTGCCTGGATTTCAAAATCGATGACCCTTCAGAGAAGATCTCCCAGCCACTTTCCAAGAATTCCTCTGCATCTCTTCTGCAGACTGCATCCTTCAAGGTAGGGGAGTCCACAGAGGACATTACGAAAGAGGAGGAGACTATTTATGAGAACGATGGCTTCAGGCCTCAGAGCGAGGACCCTGGGTCCAGCAAAGACTCCAGCGGTGACTCTGACTCAGCAAAGACGAATTCCTTTTCTGCAGCCCGCAAAGTCACATGCTCTCGGATGTCCTTGGGTTGTGGAAAAGCACCTAAGAAACCGCAGCCTGAAATGAGCAGAAGTCAGTCCCTAAGCAAAGCCGAGGAGGCCAGCTCCAGGTCCTCTTTCGATGAATCCAGCCGAGGGTCCACTAAGCACACGGAGATCAGGAAAGATGCTGAACCAAAAGTAGGCCAGAGCCCGTCCACCAAGCCCAAGCCTGTGGTGAGACCCAAACCTCTTCTGGCCAAATCAGAGCCTCAGAGCCCAGAGAAAATGGACATCAGCACCCTCAGACGCCAGCTTCGGCCAACAGGCCAACTGAAGCATGGTCTGAAAGCCTCCAGAGGTGAGGACTCAGAAACTGCCTCTGTCATCTCCTCGGAGGACTCTGTGTCCTCGCGGAGCACCTCAGATTTGTCCAGCATTTACTCCAAAGGAAGCAGAGGCGACTCGGATTTCGAGACCTCCTTCTACCGGACCACTGACAGCTATGAGAAAGTGCAGGATTCTGAAATTAGCTTCCCTGCAGGAGTGGAGGTGGAGGTTCTGGAGAAGCAAGAAAGTGGCTGGTGGTATATCAGATGCGGGGATGCGGAGGGCTGGGCTCCCACGTACTACCTGGAGCCCCTTCGGCCTCAGTCTGACACGGCTGGTTCGGAGTCAGACGACACCCCTACTAGGCAGGGGCGCATGAGCAAGTCCAACAGCCTGGAGAAAAATGAGCAAAGGGTCCAAGCCCTGAACAACATCAACCAGAATATGAGGCGGGTCACTCCACCCATTCCGTCAAAGCCGCCCGGGGGCTTCGGAAAACCCACTGGCCTCGTCAACGGCTCGGTGAAGATGAGGAACGGGGTCCGGCAGGTTGCAGTGCGACCTCAATCTGTCTTCGTGCCCACGCCTGTCAAGGATACCAACATCCACACAGGCTCCCTCAGGAGAAACGAGTCCCTCAACTCCACCGACCAGGTGAAGTCAGGCGCGGCCGTACGTCGCAACTCTTCTTTCACCGTTGTCCGTCCCCAGATGGCCGATGCCAAGGTCAAGCAGCCGGACAAGACTGGCATGGGCAGCACAGAAACGCTAAGCAGGGTCGCCCAAAAGAATGGCATCCCGGTGTCCACCGTGAAACCCAAACCTATCGAGAAATCCCACCTCATACACAACAACCTCAAAGAAGTTTACACCTCCATAGCTGATTACCGTGGCGATGAAGAAACAATGGGGTTTTCAGAAGGAACCAGTTTGGAAGTTCTGGAACGGAATCCGAACGGGTGGTGGTACTGCCAGGTCCTTGATGGTGGGCAGCCTCAGAAGGGATGGGTGCCATCCAACTATTTGGAAAGAAAGAAGTAACGTTACAAAAACATTGTTTAAAATATTGTACAGTCTTTTTAAAGACAGTTGGGGGGGGGGGGGGCGGCAATATCACCTGAAAAGAGACACTTTTAGTGCTGGTTTACTAAATGTACACACAAAGACTGTAAAATTTCAGTGGGCCTATTGTCGGTTTGAACAAGTAACTGAAGGTGGGAGGGGTCCTCTCCGGAATCTCAGTGCATTGAGAGGATGTTGTAGTCGACTTTGACAGTAGCACCTTTTTTCAGAGGGGTTGATAATGGAGTTTTGCAGGATTGTGTCATGCACAATTCACGTGTTTTCAGGTTGCCAAATGGGTGCCTTTGTTGATTATGTTCAATACAAACAGTATACTGAAGAGTCAACTGAATATTAATCGCTATTTAAAAAACACCAAATTCATTACTGTGCCAAAGGCCTAAGAGCTTAGATGATTACCAAATTAGTTTCTTTTGGAATCCAAAGAAATTAAACCTTAATTAAAAATTAGTTCTCAGTCCAAGGATATTTAACATGGAATTGGATCAAACTTGAGTTCTCAAAACTGCGAAAAGTAAATAAGAACATAACAGGAGCTTAATGATTTACAAAAGGGTATTGGTGTCTCAGTGACATCTGTTTAGCTCTGTTCATTGTTTTGGAAATGTATTGTTTGTTTGTAAGTGTTGTATGTTTTCATGTTTTCCTTAGAGATGTATTTCTGCCTTAGTCTTGTGACATACAGAACACACTGTCAGCCTAAAATTTGAAGTTGTTTAGGTCCTTGGGCAGATTTTCTGCTGTGATCATTTGTATTTGGGAATCTGTCTAACAAGCACAGTTTCCTAAAGTTTACCCCATGTTTTTGAATTTAACGGGTCATTCATTAGAGCCTCCACAAGGTAGAATCGCCGATAACAGATCATGTTAAGTCCAGTTATGGAGTGAATCTGCAAACTTGAAATAAATTCATCTCATGTCAATAGCAAAGAAAACTAAAGATTAAGTTGCTTCTCGAATGCTTTTCGAAATGAAAAGAATTGCCCTATTAGTATCAATATATGCTGAACAGAGATTGGGTCATGAACTGAAAAAAAAGATTCTTTTTTATTTTTACCAGTAATTCCAGAAAAAAAACATATTTTGTATATATTGCTGCTCTATGTGTTCGGTTAACACTGCTGCTGCAGTGGAATAGGAAATAGTTTACAGAGAACACGAAACTGTACTGGAAATACAACTCTCCCAGGGAAGTAGCTCCTTAGTGTAACCCCAAAATGTGATTGAACCAACAATGGACATCATGAGAAGAAAAAGAAAAAAAAACTTTTGTGTAGCTTTAGTATTTAATTGGTGTTTACATGAAATACAGTATGTTCATTGGAGTACCCAAACGGAATGAAAAATATGTTCTGAGTATGTTGCAGTATCAATATCTGGAAGCACTTGATGTGTATGCTCCTAGACAAGTAAAACACATTGTCAAAATGGGTAGATTAAAAAAGAAGTCTAATATTGTTGAGCAGTGATTGTTTCATTCACAACTGCAGTTGTTGATGTCTAAAATTGTAGTATAAAATTGGCAATTTAATTTTAAAAGTTAGTCGTAATGGTTAATAATTAATTTTTTTTAATGATTACAAATATAATCAAATTCCAGATAAAGCATTATTTCCCAAATTACAAAATCAGTCGCCAAGGCGCTGAAGAAGATACTACTTCAAATGGCTGATGTTCAAGACTGCTGAAATATTTTTCTAATGAATAGTGTGAGCTCTGCATCTGGGTTAAGCACTAACTTTTCACTTAATTTCTGCTGGACAGTGTTAAATATAGTATTAGAAAAAGTACAGTGCCTGCTAGATAGCAGTTTTTATTCTTGCAGACAGTAGATTT
The DNA here is from genome assembly GCA_026776725.1 of Gnathonemus echidnorhynchus. NCBI lineage: Eukaryota > Metazoa > Chordata > Actinopteri > Osteoglossiformes > Mormyridae > Gnathonemus > Gnathonemus echidnorhynchus. The sequence continues at coordinate 6,502,555 of JAODJU010000041.1, forward strand.
GTTGTGTGATTATACACGGACAATAATGATGAATGAAGTGGCTCATTTTTGTAAATGAATGCACTTTAGAATGTTTCAAAATCTGGAGTGCATTACTTAAAGATGCAGTATAATAATTTGTGAGAATCAGCACAATATTTATTTAATAGATTTTTTTTATTTATAATAATTTAAATACTTTTTTTTACCTGTAATACGCGGAATATGTAACACTGTCTCTCACAAGAGTAGTTTGTCTGTTTTTAGTGCAGTACAATATAGGGATTTTCTTTTGGGCTGAGATACAATGTCCTTTTTTCTGACATTAATTGGACAGTTATTTAGTCATTGTTTAGGACTAAAATAAATTCTATTGCCAGGCTGGTCAACCACTTTGGCATCCTCATATAATTCAGGGATTGTTATTGTATTTCTGCAGCGTACAGCAGCAGATGGGGTCCTTGGGTTGGAGCAAGCTATGGTCTTTCAATTCGATACTTTATTTTTTTTTTTCCTATGAGCCTCTTTAATTTGCAAAAAATATTCTGCAGGCTCTTGTGAATGACAGCTGTTACCACACCATTTTTTTTGTCAATTTCTACCCTTGAGAAAAACAAAACAAAAACCTCTATCAAATTAACTGTGCGTTAAACATTATCTTATAGTAATGCAGCTATTTTTAATCTTTTTTTTATTTGGCAACATCATTTTCCACCTTCTAAAATATCAAATTACTATTGTAATGCTGTATACTGCAACTTTAGCAATAATGGACACTTCCTCTGTCATTATTGAGCTTTATTTAATGCCAGATTAAATATTTATTTATTCCCAATGATGTGTTTTGGCAAGTTATGGTGAGACAATCATTCTGATTCTCTACCAGCAATATTTAAAACCCAAAAGCTGTAAACATTTAATAACATTCAGAAAGAACCACCCCAAAATGCAGTTCACCGTAGTATGAATGTAAACCCATCGCACATTTTCCCTTTATATGTCCGTTTGACGTTATAAATTTAGCGTAACATAAATACAGGAAAAGAGTGGAAAAAAGGCAATTTCGCTTGGTTTGTTGTGTAACCTAAACAGGTGCAGACTTTTATGCATATATGCAACCTTAATGTAAAGATTACATAGTATTGACTTAAAATTGCAGTTTTGGCTGTAAAGTATGAATTATACCGTAAAAGACAAGAAAACGCATTACATATTCTCTCCCCTTATTCCCCTTGACGAAGGCATTATGTAAACGTGTTAAATCACTCAAATGTTTAGTACAGCACATATTAATGGTAATTGTGGTAATAAAATGGTAATGGTAATTGTGGTAATAAAATGGTAATGGTAATTGCTTTTGTTGCATAAATAAAAGTATCACTGCTTTTGCTTCTCTAAAACCGCAAGGGAATTTAAATTGCTCTGTTAGTTTTTGCTTAATAGTTAGTGATATAGTATTTTATGTTTTTCTTTTCATTTTTTGATACTTTTCCTTTATATGATATTCTACTCCTCTTTCCCCTATGTATTTTGCATAATCCACAATTAACGAGGACATGTGCAATAGAAAGGCTTCTTACCAAAACTTCCTTATTGAAATGCATAGGCTAAATTTCACGACCTAAAGATCTCCTAGCGTCTGAGATGAACACAGGGAATTTCAATGTATTTGTAATTTAAAACGTTATTAATGTTTGACCTGAAACAATTTCCATTGTGTCATATTTTGATATGAGATTATAATGACTCAATGTCTTCCTTTATGCCTTGATGTGTAGAATTTTATGTTTAATATTAATGCATACAAATGCCCTCCGATGTTTGTCTCATAAATCACGGAGCTTGGGATTGAATGAAAAAATATATTGACTGACCCTAAGATTTATTTGAGGTTGACCCTTGCAACTGTCTAGGGAACTTTGAGTTACATGTTGTTAATTAAAGGCCTGAGTTGTTTTGGTACTTCATACATTTTTTACAATCTTGTTAAACCAAGTTAAGGCCATTTGCATTGTCTCCATCATTCCGTGATATTGCCACAACATTATCATAGTAATCTGTGAGGAGATTTTCTATGAGGTTTGTGTTCCTCTGCTACAATCTGTCTCTAGCTTTGTTCTTCTGTTGCCATGGTAAAGGGAGTTGAATCAGAGGTCAGCATGTTGCAGTATATCCATGACGGCCGATTGAAATTGTATTCGCCATATCACTGAAGGTGTCTCCCTGGGATTTTTTCATCCAGTTTTATAAATGATGATGTCACAGTTTTTGAAAGTACCCAGTAGTGTTATTCCTGACTCTACAAGTCTCTAAAAATGTTTTTCATTTTCATTAGACTTTTTAAATCTTTGGTATAGCTCGGACATTTGACAATGGGATTTGACTTTGGTTTAGATTTATGGGGGTCTGTGGTTCCACACTGACATACATGTGTATGTTTAAAACAATGGGGTGATTAGCTTATGTGAAGGGAAATGGATAGTCAGTCTACATTTGGCAAGTCAACCAAGTAAAGAGATGTCTGGCTAAGTCTTTTTTTGTCAAGGAATTGAAGAGATGACCTAAGAAAGATGTTCAGCAACCTTGGCAGTTTGAAAATGAACACAGAATTGTATGTTTCTCTGGTCCTTTTCTCCCAAAACCTATTGACCCCATCTATTTTTTTTAAGCAAACCCAACCCCCCCCAGTTAAAATGTTACCAGTTTTTAACCTGCTTCTCGTGCCCTTCTGCTAAATCTCAGATTCAAGCCATTTACAATGGGATCGCTGCGCCTTTTCACAGCAAGCAATTTGCAAGTCAGCGTACGAGATGGAGGTCAGAGAGGTCGGTCGGAGAGTGCGTGGTGGTGGTTCGTGCTCTGTTGCGTCATGAAGTGGGGGAGGTGATGTCGGAGAGATGGAGTTTCGATGATGTGTGGGATTGGAGAAAAGATATTGTGATGCAAGCAGGCTTTCATCATAAACACTAGGCAAGATGTAAGATGCTGATGAACCTGCTAATTTACATTGAAGGGATGCTATCACTAACTCATTTTTTCCTCATTTTATATGAACATGCCAATGATTGCTTTAATTCAACATTGTTGAATGGTCTTGGGAATCCATAATCAGTGTTTTGGCACTTATACTAAAATGAAAGCTTTGTATTGTAAAGAATCGCTATATGACAAACTGCTAAGACTAATCTTACAAATAATGAAGATTTAGATATATCTCTATTATTTTTTTATTTGTTTACGGGTTTTTAAATATCTCCAACTTGAACTATACCATTTTTGGTTTCCCAGTAAAATGGAGGGAAAAATGCTAAAAAAAAAAAAAAAAGTAATTGAAAGGCATGAAGAAAAGTAGTTGCATGTCTATGTGTGTGTTGCTGAGGTAGATGTCTGCAGGAGTCTTTGTAAGTCTTTTAATGTGTCTTTGAGATGGGCTACGGGAATCGTTGAAAGGATTCCACGGGCAGAACGCGAGCTTACAAAGAGCGCTGCTGCTGGGTTAAGGCCGAGGCAGCCGTGTCGCCAGCCTCATAACGCTATATTTAACGTAGGAAACATTGTTTAGTAATAATACTGCTTCTGATGCTGCACAAGGGCATGAGGTGGGTTGGCTTTTACATCTGTGCTTTTCAAGTCTGCCACTTTCTAACCCATACATGTACCACATAATTTACTCCAATAGTTTGCAGGATGAAAATGAAGAACAAAGCCTTTAATCTGATAAATGTACTTAGTACAGCTGAAGAAATCTGACGGAAATTTGAAATGATTAACTCCAAAGAGAGTTACAGCTTCTTATTTTAGGTAAAAAGAAAAAAAAATGTGTTGTGAATGTTGAGTTGTAGGTTTACGGTTGACTTCAGGTGGGATTGTTGGGATTAAAGTGCCAGAAACCTGTTTAAAAATCTAAACCAAAGTCAAAACCAGATTCTGGGCTTCGCAAAGTCAGATCAACAAACCAAGCAAATGTTGTTGCCTTCTCACGGCCTAACAGCTACATGACATCATCCCACATTAAACAACTCGGACCAAATGTGGCGTAACAATCTTGTTTGTATTTTTTTCCTCGTTATGCTTATGCAATATTTTTTAAACTACAGGCGGCTCCTGTTTACAGAAAATGTACAAGGAAATCTGCGAGTCCATCTGAAGCGTAACCGAATCAAGTTTGAGAAGCGGGATTGTCAGAGTGTGTTTGGTACTGGGCCAGATGTAGTTGCAGTTGAGTTTGATTTTGGGATCTGGATTTATAATCAAACTAATCAAACCCTTAAAATGTACATTTTTTTTAAACAGGGATGTTGCGTTTTACACTTTATTTCAAAAATCTGTTTTGTTTTTGATTCTTTTTTTTGTATCATGTTCATGTTTACATTGTATCTTGCATTGCCCTAAAGAAAACACTATAAAATGTATTATCTTTGTTTATTGTAACTCCTTTGTCTTCTTTTTCTAACACGCACATAATAACAAAAAGTACCTGTAAATTTAATTTCATCGGTTAAAGTATAACAGCCGTCAGTGTGTCCTGTAAGCTACAGGGAAGCAGTCGTAATTACATGCTGTCAAAGGCGGAGAAGAAAAAATGATTGCGGCAAATTATGTGTGGAAGCTTGGCTGGATGACTAGATTATGTAACACATCAGGAAGACGGCTTTCCTCACACAGCCGACAGAGTCCATTCAGGAACATGGATTTATGGGTATATGAGAGTATCTTAGTATTATTCCAGTACTATTCTTATGTATGGTTCTTGTATATAAACAAGGAGAATCTGCACTCCCTTTTTTTGGGGGGTGGGGGGGGGGGGGGGATAGGTTGTATGGGAATATGAGTTATGATGCTGACGGAGATTAAAAAAAAAAAAAAAAGGAAGGGCAGCAGAGAAATATTTATGATGTTCAACCCCCTGTGCTTCTTGTCATGTTTTGTAGCCTTTATCTTCTACAAAGTGGTAGCGCGGGGTGGGGGGTTGGTCGGTGCTGAGCTTAGGAAGCCAAAAGGAAATTATGTAAGAGGTCTGTGATTGATTCGGAGTGTTGTCTGCCAGATTATTAGTATTTTTATTTATTTCTTTATTTTTTTAACAGCAGTCTCCCCAGAATGGATATTTGGCAGATAACATTTAAACACATGGCCATAAACAGAAATGTTCCTGCGATGTTAATAAACAGTGTCTTACATTAGACCATTTAAAAAGGGAGACTTTTTTAATGCCTGGATTTAGTTTGCGCGAAAGTAAACGGTGCGTTACAAAACATGCTATAGTAGTACTCGCTGATCCATACTCCCTTGAACACAGGGACGCTATTTAATCGGTTGCCAACAAGTTACAGCATATAACCACTAGGTGGTAGTCAATGACCTTCTGAAGTCAACAATTGCAGCCGATTTTTTAAAATTAAAATTTAGAGAATATTTGGGGTGCATTTTGAAGCATGTTTAAAGCGGTTTTATTTAGTGATGAATTAGAACGTTATTAGTGGTTAAATTTACTCCTCTTTCTATTGCTGTCCGTAGAGCCCACCAAAGTGTTTACGCTCTAGCCATTGACGAAAATGAACCATTTATCATGTGACGTAGGTGAAGTATCGGTCTGAAGGTGTCACACCGCGCTGTGCTGTGCCTGGTGACACGGTGGCTCCGGGGACAGCACTCGCCGCTCCGTCCTGTGTGTGTCAGGTCTGCGTGTTCGACCCGTGGTCTGGGGAATTCTGGCTTCCTCCCGCAGTTGAAAGGCAGTTAAGTTAATTCGTATCTCTAAATTGCCCACTGTGTGCAACAGACTGGCATCCCATTTGGCCTGTCTTAATCTATGTTCCCAGGACAGTCTCCAGCGCACCATGTACTGGGTACTCAGTCGGAAGATAGATGTGGTGTTTGTAGATGCATATAGTTTTCAGGATTAAGAAGGGAATCATTTTATATCGATATTGAACATTTAAAAAAAAAAAAAAAAAAAAATGCATATACTGATTTTTATGGATTGTTATTCTTTTAATAAATGTGAGTGGAAAGAGAAATACAGAGAAATACTTTAGTAGTGCTGTCGTTTTATTTTTAACAGAAAAATTGTCGTGCTTGTGTTATGCACGTAGCTATAATTGAAATGGAATTGGTGTAAGTCAGAATTAAGCTTCCTCTGCTTATTAAAACCTTGGTTTTGAAAATGATGTCATATATAAGTATAAAAATGTACCAGCAAACTTTATAAATACATTCATACGACATCATTAATATGTTGCAATTCATATCCCTCTATATTATACAATGGTATTACGTAATTTATAATAACTGTCAACAAAATAATTTGTCTATGTATACCTACAGAGTTTTACTGGCATAGTATTAAGTTACCATTCTGTTTTAAATATAATTTTACATCGGGTATTTGTTTTTGGATAATTGTTAAACATATTACTGTGTGCATGTTAATAATTATGAACAAACGTGGCAGACATTCAATTTTTGCTACATCAGTGGAAGTTCCAAGTGTGGCAGAGGGCAGAGGATAAAAATCAAGGTAGAGAATTATAGCAGAAACACATCTGGAAATTTTATTGACAGTCACAATCATCTGACTCACATAGTGAACAAAAAATACAGATTGACCAACTAGTTTTAAATAAACACAAGTTTACCGATAATTTCAATATTTGAGTCACAATACAAATTCAATGTTAACGTCTTCACTTCAGCCTGACTTTTTAGGATAAAAACATCCTGTCTTGCCCTCCTCTCAAATGCAGGTTTGGGAGTGATTGGATTTTCCTGTTTTTGTCCTGTTGCTCCCTGATTGAGTCCACTATAACAGAGAGAGCGAGCGAGCGTGAGGACATGAAAGAATAAATGGGAATCTGTCAAGCGCTCAATGTTTTCCAGCGGCGCGGGGCCTTACGCATCTACTGTGGAGAGTCTGCACTTTTCATTGGGTTCATAGGAAAGGACAAGTGCTAATGATGCAGTACGAAAGCTCAGAAATTAGTCTCACAATATCGCAGAAGTAAAGATTACCGAAGGACCGACATCAGCGCATAATGAAATTATGACCTTTTACTGAACTTCCGCAAAAAATGACACCTTCATTTTTTGTCCTTTTGCAAAAATGAAGTTGTTGTGTTATGTTGCAGAGCTCTTTCATTACGTCCAAAAACAGGGCATTTTGAGGTTAATGCTGCAAGTGCACTTATGGAGATCAGATGTGCAATTTTACTTGGGGTTTTTGGGGACTTGGGAAGCCAGCAGATCTCCTGCTGAGTTAAGCTTCCATGTACCTGGAAGGTCAGTGGATGACACCTCAAACTGGAATAGTAATTAAGGAGCCATTGCCAAAATAAGCAAAAAGCTACCATGCCCATATGGTCATTAAGGAGAACCATCTCCCTCCCAGGCTTTTGCAAGCTGGTCAAAGTCGTAATTGCTTTAAATGTTTTATTCACTGATTTTGATTGTCAGTTTGATGTTAAGAACCTTAAATTCAATGCATACCCTTCTGAACAGTACCACAGTGAGAAACATCTAACAATTGCAAAATATGTATGTATTTTATAGAAAGAAAGTACTGTATATCATTACTGACAAATTTGGTCAAAAACTTCTGAATATAAAATTACTCTTAAAACTGTATGATACAATTCCAGCTACCAAGGGAACATCTTGTTTAATAATTCGTAATGTACAATCTGGATTTCAATAAAGTGACGTTAAGCATTATAGGAATTCAATGTTTCTACATAAACACTATAAAAATGGGTGGATTAAAAGTATAATGTTTTAGGAAAGTCTGTTCCAGACGGTTTTTGAAAATGCACCAATAATTCACTTCTGTCCTTCACAACAATTGCAATATTTTATCAAAGCAAGACTGTAACAGGATGGAAAATGAAACTAATAATGAAAATCCTGCATTTCTGCTTTGCTGTTTGCATGATCCAGTCAGATAATTATACTTAAAATGTACATTTATAAATGTACACTTAGTATATCTTTAACAGTACTTGTTGTTGCAGTTGTTATATATACAGTCAGTGTCAGCTGTTAGACTGTTTAGTTTATAGCTTGAATGAACTGTGCTGGAACTCAATGTATAGTTATAGCCTAGGCAAGCTTTCTTAAATTATATACAAACTTAAAACAAATGGAAATACATATTGCTATCATACTGTACCTATTTATTAGGGATTGATTTTTCTAAAATAACATAAATTAACATTTTGTCATGAACAAACACTTCAAGCAAAAGCATATACCTTTAAACATACAACATATGAAAATGTACGCTCCTCAGTGAGACGAAACCGGCCAAACCCAAATTACACATTAAGCTTCAGCTCATCTTTGCCCAGGAGCATATGTGGGTGAGTTTTACCATATAGCTCAAATGGAAACACATAAAAAAAACACTTTAGCAGCAAAAATTCAAGCCTCAACGCTTACCTGTACATTTAACGTAATTCATCCAGGTATCCCAAATAGTCTGCACTAAGTAATCTTGAGAGAGCTCATTTCATGGGTGACGGTTTCTGTAGAGGCATCCAAAGAGCTTGTGTTTTGTATGAAGTGATTCTTTTTAATAAAAATATTGCTTGTTTTGCAACTACACTTGTTACAGAAAGACGGCAAATGACATTTAAACATATCTATAGCTATTTTTTTCAACATTATAGGTAAAGGAAGTAACCTAAATAAAGGGGCAGAATGCATGCCCCTCTGATTTAGCCTACGTGAATGTTTCCTTATTAATAAGCTACAGCAGAAATCGCATCTTTTCTGAATGTGTTAGACTTTTGTGATGCAATTTCCTGTGCTTTTCATCACGATTTCTTTCATATTAATATGCTAAGAGAGATGTTTTTCCACACAGTTTTCCTACTGAAAGAAAGGTGTAAGTTGAAGGAAAAAGCCAGTCTTGTCACGTGTTAGTTTACTCAAAAAAGCCTAAAGTAAATGGATTGTATTTATAACATGTAATTTGACCGAGATAAACTACGCAGAATACTCTCGTTGTGACAAGCAATTCACCAAAACAAGAAATCACCTACCTTTGAAAAATGACAACGAATCGTCTTTCTGTTCCAGATTTTGACAGTTCCAGAATTCACAACTATGTAATAACTGATTGCAGCTGACACATTGCTGCCTGTATACTAGCACATATTTTATATATATATATATATATATGTGTGTATGTGTGTGTATACATACATGCACACAGACATATGTATAGTTTTTTATACTATGAAAAGCAACTGACACTATGACAGTAATAGATACTTCATTGTCCCTTGTTGAAGTAATGCTGCCCAAGGCATAAATAAAAAATGCATCGTATCTATATCCAATTTTCTGAGTATTTAAAATACCTCCTGAGACACGGCATTCAAAGGGCTTTTTATATCATTAATGTGTGAATCCAGGGATGTAACACAAAGCCGCTCTTATAAAAAATGTTACACAGGCTACCAATACCTTCCAAAAAAGAATAGCGAAGGTGGCATTCTGTATATATGTATCGATTAGAACAATGTTTCCCAATCCAGTCCGCAGGGATGCACAGCCGGTCCACGTTTTTGCTCCCTCCCAACTCCCTCCCTCACAGGTAAGCAAAAACGTGCCCTGTCTGTGGCTCCTTCAGGACCCGACTGACAAACACTGGGTCAGAAGATTATTAGCACGTCAGTTACTGCACAGCCCCTCTGCTCTCTAGAGCTGTTCAGTTCGTAGTGTGCAGTCTTTATACTGGATCGTGACATTTTTGGTATTTGCAAGGGCTCGTTAATAAAAAAGTTAAAAAATGAAATTTACAAACAATCAAACCCCAGTTTGACAAAATGGCCTCTTCCATTACTTAAGGCTTGAGGCTGCCTGGTATGGCTCCTATCTCCCATCACTGCCATGCTCATGAATACATTCCCTGTAAATCAAGCACACAGGTTCGACTACCATTTGAGTAGGATATCACCAGATTTATACTAATCAGCTTAATACCCGTGTTTCACAGTGTAGTGGGTCATCGCAGGAGGCTTCGTCCATTTTCGTTTTAGTGACTCCAGTGAAGTGCTTTTTTGTTGGCTTCGTTGTTCGCAGCAAAGCACTTCGTCCCTTTATGTTTACAAATAGTCTCCAAAAGGTGCCCAGAAGCACACAGTACATGGGGACTGCAACCTGCAATTACATTCTGTATAGCTACATATTCGTACCAACTGATGACTGGACACATCTCCTCTGTAATGGCGGAGAGGGCAGCAGTGTCTTCCACGCGATACATCGAACACTATAGAATAAGTGACCAACTGAGCATGTGACCATCACAGCACTATGTACTACAGCTCTTTGCAGGTATGGAATAACTTGATGGCACAGCACCAAGAAGCAGGACACAGAAAGAAACACTCTCCCATTACTATTTGCTATGCACAACAAACTGCTTAAGTAACACATTAGGATATTGTGTCGATTCCATTGAAAAGTGACGCACCTGCAGAATGAGTGGCCTCGCTTGTCAGGAGCTCAGTACCACTGACAGAATTCCTGCTTAGGCAGGTTTCTGTAGACCATTTTCCATTCACACCATCATGTTTCATGTCCCCCAAGCACAGACAGAAGTTGTGCCGAAAGTTGGGGATTATTTTGACATCTTTTCCTTCATATCTAACACAGGGGTGTTTTAATTGTACTTGTATGGATTCGGAAGAAAAGTCACACATTATAATATATATATATATATTCTATCCTCCCTCCTCCATTCTAAGAAATATAGAATGTGTGGAAAATACCTTATTTCCATTTTAGAGAGTCTCACAGCGTAAACGACACGGGTGCTAAGGAGACAGCCTTCTCTATTGTTGGACTTGATTGTTGCGCGACTTCCTGAATCCCTAATGAAGGTACACTTTGTTTTCAGAGGAGGGACGAAACTCCCGTTTACTGCCAAAGCTTTACACAGGCTTGCGTAAAAATTCAATGGACTGCGGTGTGTGCCGGCAGATCTCATGTCAAAAGCCCTCCGTGGAGAGGTACCGCGGTGCACCGAAGTAATATTTCCCTGAACATGTAATAGTTCCCTCATCACTTCATACAGATTGTGCCAGTATGGTCAGGTGACCCCAGCGTACTGGCTTACGTACTGCGGTAAGTCTTTATAATGTCCTTAATGGTCCTCCTGCATATGGGACAGCAAGCGTTGGCCATTTTCTTTAGCTTGAGCCCGCAGGTGTAGCAGAGACACATATGCCCACAGGCGTAAATCACCGTGTCGACCATGTTCTCGTAGCAGATGGAGCACTCGTCACTCCAGGACCCAGAGCCTGATGGGAAGGTGGGAGACTTTGGGAGACTGATAGGTGAGCTTGGAGTCGTTCCTAGGAGCGTGAGAAAAGGCAATGGGCGTGTGGTGATTCAAGCAGCTTGAAGAAACAGCTAAACAATGCACATTAGGAGACCCTTTGTTATCGGACAAACGGACTATTGCTTTAGATGTGATCCAGGTGAGAGAAGCTTGACAGCTACTGCTAAGGCGGTATAAGTAGGAAAAGAGGGAAAATAAATCGCAAACTTTGCTAGCAGCTGCACATTCATCTGTTTGCACATTCATCCGTTTACACATTCATCCGTTTACACATTCCTTCCACAAGCTTGAGCACTGACCTCCAGCGGAGCCACAGAATGCTCCGGGGCAGCTGCTGTTCAGGGTGAGCTCTGAGCTGCCGCCGCACAAGCCAGTGGGGGTGTTCGGGATGGACGAAGGGGAGCTGGGGGCGGATGGTCCTCGCAGATCTGCTAGGTGGGTCGAGCCTGGAAACACGGATCAAACCAATAAAAACAAAAATACTAATAAAAAAAAAAATTCTTACATTCTTGCACTTAAAGCCAAAATCTCTGACCACAAATCAGTACAGATATAATCTATTTAATGTTAAACCACAACTGTTTCCAATTAGGGGTGTCATGAAGGACAGCAGTGAGTTTTTTTTCGTTCCAGTAAGATTCTGAATAGAGGGCTGAGAAAACGTCACCACTTGGGATGTGAGTCAAATGTAAACAACGATGAAAGATAAACAAGACAAAAGCTAAGGCATCTCTCCAAAGGGAGTTTCTTATTGCTTTAATATATACAGAACGTATATGGGTATGAGCTTCAAAGCAGCAGGATTTCCACTGAAAATGTATGAAGATCCTAAAGATTTTGCTCAGAATTTTTATGGTATGTATATGTTCAGACATCAGTGAAGGGCCTTACCATGCTTCTGAAGAGGTGGTACTATTATACAGCAAATGTGGTGCATACAATGAGGTTTAATACAAATACATATATGTATATATATATATATATATATATATATATATATATATATATATATGTATATATATATGTATATATATGTGTGTGTGTGTGTATCTATATACACACACATCTAAGAAAACATATTATCTTAGCCAACAGTTACATTCATCGGAACACAAAACAGTCACAGATGTTGTTTACCGTCATTAAGAAGATGTTTATTACTTTACAAACACTTATGAAATATTATGTGGGTAATTATGTCTTTGGAATTAAAAATGGCAGACATTTGGAGTACATTAGCAGTCGCTGAATGTATTAAATATCCTTAAGATGTACTGGATATCACGGACCACCCTAAAAAAGATAGAGACGTATCCTCTTTCTATCAGATTTGGAAACAGAATGTAGAAGCAACTGGTCTGTCTTACATAGTTTAGGCTTGAAGTGAATCTTATCTACGGCAAGTCCGGACAGCTTCAAACAGCATTAACATGAGCAACTGACACAATGGTGTGTTGAACACTGATAGAATCAATGCTGACATTTAACAGCTCGAATGCACCTTGTCTTATAATTTCCACTGCAATTAGATCAATCAAGATGCCACACAACCATAGGTATATATATAAATTCACATGAAAGTACAAATTCCTTAAAAAAAATAATTACATAACTTGGCAACCAGTAGTCCAGTGGTTATGAACAAAAAAAACATTGCACTAAAAGTTAGATGCAAAATCCCAGCTTATATACACGGGGAAAGGACGAATATAGATCCAACCACTATTCTTAACATAATCTGAGGTTATTGGTGATTTAAAGGAATTTCACAATGAGGGACTTAATCAGGTCAGTCTTCCGTAGCAGCAGTTACAGAACCAGCCTGTCGTTTATGGAACTAGCTTGGAGTCTAATCTGAATCCTGCTGGGGATGCTGGAGTTCTGTTTTTTGAATTGCTCCAAAACCAAAGTTATGGTCTCTGCAGGGTAGTCTGTTATTAGTCAGGGGGCGGTGTCTGTCGTCTGGTTGGACCCCTGTCAAGGCAGCCTGCCGCCACAGCACACCCCAGCAGGTCCTGCATGTCATTCCTCATGCAGAAGAATCTGTGGCCTGACAGTTCAAACACATCCTCAGCACAGACATGCTGCAGTAAAGCCTGGCACGGCGGTCTGCTTCCGGAAGGTTCCCTTACTTCACTCAGAGATTAAAAACAAGTGCAAAGATCTGTCACTCACCCCCCACCCAAATAAAAATGTAAATATTAGATAAAATGCCCCCTCCTGAATCATACCACTGAAGTAGCAGCGACAATAAAGTTGTGTCATTACTGCACGTGGCTTGCTGCGGTGCTCTGATACTGTAACCCAGCCTGGGGGTATAAAACACAGTGCCAGCCCCCCCGCACAGACACACACAGATGTAGACATTCCTGTACACACCCATGCATATTCAGCTCTCCTTAACATGGTGGAACCATTTCAGGGACTATGAATCATCACTCTAAATATGCCTCCATGCCATTCTGAGGCTGGAATTAAGCGATATGATGAATGCATAGGATTAAACCAAAAATAGACTCTTAGAAGAGTTCCAGTGTAGCTAGGTAAAGTACTGAGGTCCCAGGTCTGCTGCAGACTGCAGTAGATTTCTCTGTACTTTGCACTGTCTATTCTGCTCTCTGTTATCAGAAGCTCTCCAGCCCCTGAAGCGGCGGAACATCCCCATACCATTATTCGGCCACCATGCCGTACCGTAGGGATAACGTTCCTGAGATAACGCTTAGTATTAGCATCGCGCCACACATAGCACTTAGCATTCAGCCAAAAAGTGCAATTTCGGTCTAATCAGATCGTGAAAAATCTACTGGCCTCAGGGTCGACCACATGCTTTTTCGCAAACACTAGCTGAGAGCTCATATGTCCGACAATGCCTTTCTTTCTGCCTCCCTCCAATACAGTTCAGATTTATGGAGGGGCCAGGCTATTGGTATTCCGTGGGAAGCGTTCCCACCTCTGGTATGGAAGACCGGGGCCTTTAATGCTACAATAGGCCACTTGGTGGCCACCATACCCACTTCTCTTCTTATACAAGAACACAATCATCCAGATACTTAAGACAGGCTGTCATACTGTCTCCCTTTCTTAACAGATATACACACAAACACACACATACATACATACATACATACATACATACATACATATATATATATATATATCTTATATGTGTATTTTTTTTTGTTTACTTCCTTCCCTAAGTGGTGCTTTCCAGGAACCATATCTCAGATTTCCTTCTAACATGCCATACTCTCATACGGACTGCAGGCCTTCACAGAAACAGGCGTATTTAATCAGAAAGCGCATGAAAGACGTAAACATAACACAGGTGAGCTCCTTTGAAATATTAATGCCGACTTCTGAGGATGATTCATTAGGTTTTTGAGCTGCATCCCAGTAAATGGAATGGAAAGCTGCTCTTACTTGTTTTAATTGAAATTATTTAGGAAACTTTTCCTTCCTCCTCCCTTCCACTTGTCAACATTATATTTTTATATAATATATTTTTAAAATTTTATATTATATATTTTTAATATACAGGTCTTTTTTTGTTGTAATACAGGAAAACCTAAGGATTTCCATTTTGTGTCACAATACAACACAGGGGGAATGTTTCAGAGGTACTGTAAATCTTTAGCTAATTTGAATAATTGCAACAAAAAAAATATATAACTGAGTAACGGGTGAGTATGTTAGCATTGTTCATCCTGTTTTGGACACATAATTCATCTCTCCACCTTTAATGGTGCCTCTGATACTAATGTGGCTGTTGAGAGCACAGATTCCACTCAGTAATTAAGCCGCTCTGATGGGCTGCACACGACTAAAGGTCTGTAGGAAAGACATCGAGCCCAATTGTACAGACTGCTCACATTTTTGGCAGCTTTCAAAGTATTTCGCTCCCACCTGCTTATATATTCCTCTGAATCATATTTACTGAAGTACAGTCCTGCATTCTTCCAATTAAAAGCGCACCCCCCACCCCCACCCCC
>JAODJU010000041.1:6517966-6539987 GCA_026776725.1 Gnathonemus echidnorhynchus
GGAAATACCCCACCCCCCCCCCCACCCCCCCCCCCCCCCACACTCGGCACAACTCAGGATTTACAGACTCCATTAAAAGGTGGAAGGGCACGATTGATTTGGCTGTCCGTGTGCTTTCTGAAACTGTGCAGACCGGATCATTTGGCTTTTTTTAAACCTCTAAAAATACGATATGCAGAGCAGGAACTTGCGTCACACGCGGCCCCTTAAGCCTAATTAAAAGCAGTGGGTGGAAAAAAAAGGACGGAGAGACGTGAGTCAGTCTTAGCTAGTCACGGCTTCTCGCTTTGTGGCATCGACGCGCTGAGGGGGCAAAGAGAGACGTCATGGTGGCACCGCGGTGCCGAGGGAGAGACCACTAGGGAGAGAGAGACGTTGGCGGTTGGGACAAATCTTAGGATGCCAGCAGGAGGAACATTAAGACTCGGAATGGATGTGGGTGGTGAGGTGTTCGGCGGAGCGTGAATGGAATGACATTTTAATGGAATACATAATGCACTTGGAGAGGTGCGCGTAACGACATCCACGCCGCTCCAGAACCTCCCTGCCCACCTCCATCTTCAAACCACCCCCTCCCCCCACAAACTTCAAGCACATTCTCTGAAGAAACTTCTCAACCTCTGTTTCAAAGACCCAAGATTAAAGCTGCAATCACCCGCAGCAGAAACCGAAAGGAACATGCTGAGAAATGCTGCACGAGTCCTACAAACCTCAATAATAGCGAAGCTGCCAGCTCTACTGTTGACATAAAGACTCGGATCGGAGCCCAATGAATGAAAGGCAGGTTATGAAAGCTGCACTGCTGTCCGTCTTTTATTTACCATTTCCAACAGTAACCTCCCATTCTCAGTTTTTCCTCGTTCCATATGTTATGCTGAAGGTCATTTATCACGCATGGCTCTGGCTGGGAGCGCCAACGTTCAGCCGCGACGTTCAACGTAAGTCTAGCCGAGCGCTAGGAGAACTTCAGCGGAGCTGGAATCAATCAGGCCCCAGCGCCCAAAGCACTCCATCTTTTGCAGTGTGTCCAGCTGGCTCCCTCATGCTTAATTCTGCGCCTTCGTTTGCTTCACCGTTTGCTGATTTTACCCTACGCGGTGATTACGCACGGTGGCTACACGGCTGCCTGGGTGGGTGAGGGGCTCCTACCCCTAGCTGAAGGAGCAGCTGGTCTGTTCCTGAAACCACACTCGTTAAGTAACCATTTATTTAACCCACTCAAGGAGTGAGACAGGGAAAAGAGGTTAGTCTATAAGACTATAAGATACTCTACTGTAGGTATCACAAGAAGATGGCCTGAATCGAATCTTGAATGAAAAGATGCTCTACACTGTGGACCAGCAGTAGACGCCGAAGAAGTGCCCTGGAGGGACAAGTTGATACTAAATTACTCATGGCACTGGAACAAATGATTGGAACATTTATTATTTATAAATCTACAATCGAACTTTCCTTTTTCACATCTATCCTAAATGTTGCATCCTGCTAGATTCGCGTTTCTTTAGATTTAGCAAGGAGCCCCTGTTTAGATCCAATACAACATGCCAGGACCTTCCCCAGCTGTTATTCTGAAAACATGAACACTTTCTGCTCCAGTGAAATATTCACGTTTGCTTATGGAATATCAAGTAAACATCGAGGCAAAATGCCAACAGGCCAAGTATATTCAATTCTACTAATTACCTGTCATTGGCTTGCGGTTATCTCCTGATCCGATGTTACCATGTTGGCTGTCATCTGACAATAATAATACTGCAGTCATTTGGAAAGAGAGCACCATGACTAGGCTTGTCAGAGTCTTTATAAAATGATCTGAAATGCCAGCATCGAAAGGTACTCAAATGGATGTGCTAGACAGGGGTATTCCCGTGCTTAACTAAGGGTACTGAACCATGCCATAGTTGGCGTGTTTGAAACATGAAGTGGATATTGCAAGTAATGTATTCAAAGAGCACTTATCAGAAGCCTGGCAGGAACACGACAGCCACAGCAGCCCTGTCATTCTCCTCTGTCTTCCTGAATTGCCCAGCAACTGGACCGAAATCCACTGTAGACGCTAAAGAGCCAAACTTTGATTGTTGTCACTTCTAAGAAGCTGACGTTCCTTATTTATCTCGGGTGTTTGAAGGTCTGAGTCTCTGGAGTGCAGCATTCATGGTACCTCCTGGTTCTTCTGACATCTAGGTGCCACGGTAGCTCAGTGAGTGGTTCTATTGTGTTTGCGGGGGCCTTCTCTGAGTACTCGGGGTTCTCAAAATCACCCGTAGTTTTTGACAGTATGGGTGTGAATCTGTGCCCTGTGATGGACTGGCATCCTATCGAGGGAGTCCCCAACTTCCTGACACAGGCTCCAGGGTAACTGCAACCCTGTGCTGAATGAGAAGTTATGGAAAACGGATGGCTGGATGAAGACATTATGCTCAACTGGAGCATTGATTCTAACAGAGAACAATTTATATTACACATGATCTATGTCTTCATATAAGATAACCGTTTACCACTAATCATTGTGGCATTGTGATCATGTCTTAGATTGGTGGCTATTTTACTGGTAATGTTCCTCCTGCTGGTAATATGTCAGTTCCTCCCATTATACTTTGATTTTTCCACAGCTGCAGTGAACAGCTGAAAGACCAGCTAGTAATATAGAAGGTTCATACTTGAGGAACTGCAGTGTAGATGCAGTGCTTTAAATAGGGGTGTGGAATGAGCAAGATAAGCAGGACGGTATTATTTGGCATTAGAGCAAACATTCTTATTTATTCAAGGAAAAATATGGAATAGACATCATAAATATGAATCTTATGTAATTAAATCTCGGCCTCTGCAACTCTGCACTTCCAAAAAGGAGATTAAACCACAGCAAAATGGACCAACGTTAAACGTGAAGAAAAGACGTGTCTTTCATTAATTATCAATTCGTCATCGGTAAAAGCACAGAAATCTAGAAGATTTCTGTCCACCCACATCATCCATCACCTCTCAGACTCATGCTTATGTACACATATACCTATGCCTATACATATATATATAGGGAGATTCAGGAAACCTACAAGTTGTACTTACCCAACCTGAGACAGAAAATTCAACGTGATCGTGGTGTTATATACATTAATCGAAAATGATTAGCTAAAGTAGAGTTGATTCATGGGGACTTACCCAGTATCTTTAACTGTGTAACTGCTCCATGTAAACCGAAGAACATCCATAGAGGTCGGGAGTTGTCCACGCACACCTGCATGCCCGCGTTAGTGCCGTTGTGGCTTAGAATGACCTCTCCTTCTTGGTTGACCAAGAACCCCAAGATGTCGCTGCTCTGCAATGGTGAGGGTACCCTGCAGACAGCCCAGAACTCCTTCCGGTCTACGAGGGATTCTGGGTTGTAAGGCAGGTCGCTGGGCCGCAGGACGCTGGGGTCACAGGAGGTCACCCCGTAGGAGAGCGACCCTGAGCGGGCTGGGCTGGATTTGGTGACCTTGATGAAGATGGTCTCCCCGGTCCGCAGCGGCCGACTGGTGAACACCAGCGTCCTTTCCTCGCGGGCGTGTTCCGAGCGGGCCACTGTCCGCTCGTCCAGCGTCTTGATGTGGGCGCCGCGCAGCTGGTGGAAGTGGATGTCGCTGTCCAGGTGTGGAGGCAGCAGGTGAGACTGCTGAGAGTTGAGTGAGTTCTGCGGGATGGATGCAAGGTGGAGGTGCTCCTCCTGAAGGTTGAGGTCGCAGAGGCTGACAGAGAGCCGTGACTCATCTGCCTCCCTCCGCAAGGAGGACCTGCGCACCGTGGTGAAGGAACGTGGGCGTAGACAGTCTGGAGGCACTATTTCACTGTCTATGGGAGAGAGACATGATTTCATGAAGCATGACTTCACTGTCTTGGGGAAAGTCATGTGACATGCAATGTCATGTGACACTACTTCACCCTCAGTGGGAGACAAAATATCATGTGACATGATTTTACCACCTATGGGAGAGATGTTTTC
Organism: Gnathonemus echidnorhynchus; assembly: GCA_026776725.1. Lineage (NCBI taxonomy): Eukaryota > Metazoa > Chordata > Actinopteri > Osteoglossiformes > Mormyridae > Gnathonemus > Gnathonemus echidnorhynchus. The sequence goes on from JAODJU010000041.1 coordinate 6,521,946, forward strand.
TATATGATACCACTTCTGCCTCTCTGGGAAGCTCATTTCATGACACTTTTTCAATGTCTGTGGGTGGGAGACACAATATCATGTGACATGATTTTGCTGTCTCTGGTAGAGGAGCCTAATTTCATAAGACACTTTTTCACTGTCTGAGAGAGAAAAAAATAATTTTCTGTGACAAAATTTCACTCTCTTGGGGGAAAAATGTCATATGTGACACGATAGAAAAAGACATGTAATTTCAATTCAACTGAAGAAAGATACCATTTCTAATGACATCCACGGGGTGCCGTAAAGGGGGGGAAGTTAGGACGATTCCAAGGGCCCCTGACTGACAGGGGCCCTACAAATTTGGAGCATAATTGGAGTAGTCTGGGTTGGGGCCCCAATATGATATGCTTTCATGGGCCACAAAATTTCTAGCGACACCCCTGATAATATCATTCGACTGACCATGGGGGGGTGCAGCAGTTCCTTATATTAGTAACTGCCATTTTCTGTCCTTCACAATAATAAAGAAATCTTTGTGCGTCTGAAAGAATTCTAGTAAAAAATTGTAATAAATTAGTTCTGTTTATCGCCGGCCAATACCCTGTGAATTCAAAAGAAATTGTATAAAATAGTCGCTAAAGTGAGAAACTGTAATTTTCAGAAAAACTTATGGTGAACATTATTGCTTTAACCTCAGTGAATAACTACAGAGTGTAGTCAATTAATTAATTTTTAATTTTATCATCCCATTTTGCAACTAAATAAATGTTACTGATTATTTTCTATTATTCAATTCAACATTTTGTTTGTAACAAATTCTAAAATGGGATTTATAATACACAATTTCCCACAATACCTTTGTGCTACAAATGGGTAGAATATACTGTACAGGAACTCATATGACACTGTAAAGTGCACAAGGTAGATTTATTTTACGGAGATCACTGAAATATGTATGTGTTTGTATTTTCCTTCCTCAGTAAACATGATAGAAAATACATTTTGAAGGATTTTGATGGATCATTACTTTTATTTGCAAATATAACCCTTTAGTTTGGACGGGTTGCAACAGCATTATGGTGCTGGTTTAGGACATTGTGTTTATGATTGTGACAGTCGCTGGTTCAAATCCCAGGGTCAGGAGAATGATTTCACTGTTGGGCCTTTGAGCAAGGTCCTTAACTCTCCATTGCCCCAGGCACTCGCTCTCCGTACTTTCTCAAAAATGAATGTCACTTTTAATAAAAGCTTCTGCCAAATGCTTTGTATAAATAAACATGATTTACCTCCCAGAGGTAGTGTGTGTCTACATTGCAAACACCTAAAAGTAAGCATTACTACTGTTTAAATATGGATCTCCGCTGCTTCAGAGAGTCAAACACATTCCCAGGGTTCCACAGTCTCCTGTTTCACTTTGCCGTTTTTATCTGCCAAAAAACGAAGCCCCCTCTGACTAATCATGTGTAGTGGTGTGTGAGCACGATATTACACACACCCCACAGACAGCTCCGCTGTGGAAAGCGATAGCTCTTCAAGAGAATAAGCTAATTTTAGAATCAACTGTGAATCTGCGGACATTTAGATAGGCAACATCTCTAATTTCAACCTCCACCGCTCTGTAGTAGGATAAAATTAGGCTAACATCCAAGAGGGCTGTTTAGGAAGACACAGGGCAACTGACGACACTCAGAAGGACGGCTATTGTTTGGCTGTTCTCTTCCGCCGGGTAAAATACAAAGTTTCACACCCCAGCTCCTGCACTCAGACTGGAGAAAGACAAGCCCTTTTAAGGTAAACAGTCAACTCTGGTCACCAGTTAACTGCTTACCTTAAAATACACAGTTAAAGCACAAAGCTCACTCCTTTTATAGGCCGTGTGCCGCAGTTTTAGAGAAACATTTAGCTTTCAGTCTTTACATTCATCTGTAGATGTGATGGAGAGCGATGACTCAGTGGTTGGCGTCCTCACTTCCCTGCTCATCCAGACCCAGATTCATGTTTTTTTCCCAGTACTGTCTGGTGTTTTCACACTTTCCAGAGATTTGCCGTCGAAGCGACCCTAAACTTCACCTATTTCCCATATTGGATTGCATCTTGCCTTATGCCTATTCTTTCATTTTCGATAAAATGTAAAATGCCTGTGGACCCCAACTGCTTCACAAATTCCATCCATTTCCAATAAACTGCTCATCCAGGGGGATGATAATCCAGGACCTCAGCATTTCTCTTTGCTATTATCTTGTCGTTTTTCTAACAAAAAATGTAGATATCGGAATGTTTGAAAATACAGCAACAACTGAAGCATGCAACGCTAATCAAAAATGTTAGCAATAAAAGGGTCAATCATTTTTTTATGTTTATTACTAATTTTGTAAGCAAAAATTCTGTGTCAGTGTCTCAGTTTTCTCTATAATTTTACTGTAAAATGTATCACAATGGTATTTCAATACTTTTCAGCTTTACTTGTTTATCTCCTTGTTTGTTTATTTATTGCCAACAAGGTCTCTTTCAGTTTTAAAATGTTGATCGGTATTATAGCATTTTTTTTTTTCCATAGAACGCCTCAGTTTCTTTAAAGTCCTGCTGCCCCACAGATATTCAGCTTGTCTGTGCCAGTAACTGGTGATACCAGGAAAACAGAATATATCACAAACTTTGCACCTCATGGCGTTACTTAATAACAACTAGGTTTCTAAACAGCTCCAACTGTGAGTATAGTTATCAAATAATATACATTTGTTTTTATTTATTTGGCAGGGTTAGGGATAGCTATGCTTTTTTTTTATAGAAAAAAGCATAAACACTAACAGATAATCAGCAAGTGTAATAACACTGCTACCTTTGTGAGATGCACACAATATTATTCTGTGAAAAGTTAATTATAGTTTGACAGCTCTCCCCATGTCAGATTTTATCACCTAGTCACACGCAGGGATTTTGCCAGAAACTCCCACTTTACTTAATGGGCTATTTTAGGGGGAAATGGCCACATGCTGCTATTTAAGAGGGACTGACAAGATGAAAGATGCACAAATATGAAATACACAAATATCATTGTACTGGTTAATATAGAAATATTTCCCTGTGAAGTGGAGACCAGGCTGAAAAAAAGAACTTATTAATATCGCCTGTTGTAATGATAGGGCAACACAAGGCGTGTAATGATTAAGTAAAAGATTGCAGATATGAGCTTATCTTGTCAGGAATGTAAATTTTATTTTAAGCTTGGAAAAGGGCTGGGATTAGTAAGTCTGGGAAATAATTTAAACAGGTCATGGGGGCATTAGTGTGCAGCAGAGACATTTGTGCTACGGGGAGTCTGTGCTGTAACTGCTTGTCTTCAGTGAGGAAGTCAGAGCCATAGATAATCACTGCATCTTCATGTTGCCTACTAAGGAGATTAGGGTCCAATCCACAAAGAAAAGCCTTTGACATTAGGATATTTTTAGGAGTTCCAACTCCTAGCAAATTCCCATTTATTCTTCCAACTGCCTTAAGCTGGAGTTGACAAAGTGTGGTCAGGTGTCATATGAAAGCTAATGAAAGTGATTCCGTTCTGTATGTAAGCTCATTTACGCAATGCTTAACCTGAGCGGAGCTTCACGCTTGAGCTGCTGAGGTCAGACACACCAGTGACTGCAGAGAATTTTATCCTACCTTAAGCTTTCTCCTTTTAGCTGACTTCATAGTGACATAAACTTTTTTTTCCCCTTTTCTTTTCAACTTTAAGTTTTGTAAGGTGTAAAAGTGACACCTTGCTTAACTGCTGCACCTTAAAATCAGCCTATACCCTAAAAAACAGACATATATAAATTACTATATGCAAGCAAGCATTTCATTGTACACGGTACTCATACTTGTACACATGACAATAAAAGAATTGAATTGAATTGAATACTATATGAACTAATACTACCATGCATATTATTTTACTCATATCTTTCCATTCTAATTTCTGAGTATATCGGTCACAAATAGCTGCTTGCGGCTATATTTTGACAAACTCATAATAATGTATGATAACTCATATATGTTTACGAATCATAAACAGACAACTTCTAATGTTCCATAAGGCTACAAAGCCAGAGATCACAGGGACCCAGGCAGAGCTAAATTCTGCTGTTAGATGTCGTATGTTCTCAGAGGGCAGTGCAGGATGAGACAGCGTTAAATTAACCGGCCTGCAAAGACAGACCAGTCCCTTGCAGACACAGCAGAATGAGAGGTAGGAGACAGGATGCTGAGATTCACCCTGCCAGTGATGACACTTCAGATTTGTGCCTGGCCGCTCTCTTCAGCTCAATCAAACATTCTCCTGTCTGGGTCATACTGCCCTGGGGTACAACCGGGAAAAAGGCCATAAAGAAGGAACCTGGGCTTGTTCACAGTTTGCCACTACAGTTTCGAATAATCCTGTGAAAATGAATAGATCCCACTCACATTAAAATTCAGTGTGACCAAACGGCCTTCACACATATATTATTCATAACATCAAAATAAGATAAGGCTCTGGAAGCAGGCAAACAGAACATGTAAAAACAAGCAAATTAAGTTTCCGTGTCACCTGTTATCTGATTTTGGCAATACAGTTGTTCCATTTTCCAGATATATTACTGCTACACTACTGTTTGGCAGTACGGTGAATAAATTGGGCTTGAACTGATTTATTTCCCACCATCTATTACATTTTATGATTTTGCGATTATGGTCCGTGAGAATCTCAGCGTCTTGGCCTACTGAGATCTGGAAAGGTTCAGAGTTTGTTTATGCAAATTTTTTTTTAATTTTTTTTGCGCTAATTTTATCCTCTTCCCTGCGAAACCGGACCTTAGCGCCCATCGGCACCGTATCTTGGGAAACGAACGCAAGGGTCACTGATTGCTGTCGAGATAAAGAAATGCAAATCGCCCCTTTGTGTCTCATATGGCTGGTTCTTTGTTGGTCAAGAGTACGGTAGGGGGAGGAGGGGGGGAGCGGGTGTCCGTGCCAAGATTACTTTCTGAAAAACTGGCATGTATGGCCACGGCAGCTGCTGCCGCCCAATTATGGCGCACCTGCTCATCTCACATACGGACGATTCAACTTTGGTTTCTTTCTGACTGTCAGCTTTCAGATGCATGCTTATATGTGGTAGACGGTTTTAATTACTTTGAAATGACTGAGCCACTAAACAGAGAGTCCCTGGCTCTGAATGTACGGCTTTTAACTGGCTGATGGAGCAGTTTTGCCAAATGAGGCAGCTGCAAACAAGATTTTTTTTCTTTTTTAACTTCAATGCATTCAGTAAAGGTTTTAGCACCTGTTGGGCCATGCCAACACTAACGGCAAAAAAGCTATTCCGCTCCTTGTGTAGGGTTTCCTCTGGGCTGAATGCTGATTATTGTCATGTCGACGCTCCAGTGCTGACCGCTACGCGGTGGGGATGTGGTAGTCTCGGCTGGCATTAGCGGCACGCGGTGTCACCTTAGCAAGGTCATTCCCCCCTGAGCGGATTTGCAGTAAGTCTGCGGCTTTTAGGGCTCACCTCCGCAAAGGGCTCACGAGAGTCCATGAGGCGCACAGAGGGGGTTAGGAAGGCCAAGGGCTGGGAGCTGTTGTGAGTTGGGGTGGGGGAGGGTGGTAAAATTACGAGGATAGTCTAGTAAAATATTGCGTAACGGCTGCAGGTCTGAGGTGAACTTGCATACAGCTCTTCCTTCGCTTACCCTGTGCACCAGTGGCTGGATGGAATGGAGGAGGAGTCGAGGGCAAGACACTGTCATGACAAAAGCACGACAAATGCTTAAATAAGTAACAGCACAAGCCCCCCCGGGGTAGTTTCAACATTTTATGCTCAAACTGGAGCTTGCTGTGCTTCTCTGGTCATCCTCCGTAAGCTGAGGCCAGATACGAGAATTAGTTACTTGGTCATGGCGTAATTAAATTCACAATGCTATTTCTCTTATCAGCTGCCCAATGGTTACACGCTTAGCAATTAAAAATATTTCAGTAAACTGTATGTCCAGTGAACCCATCAAAACAAATTATTGGCTTATTCTGTGTTTCGTAATTTAAGATTCAGCTCTGAGATAAATTTTGACAATAACTGCTCAAAATATATATATATTTCTTATATAATACCTATGAACAATCCAGGCCTATGGAGATTTCTATAATTTGATTTAATATAATATTTTTAAAGTTAATTTTCAGTGCCCTCAGAGTTGCATTTTCAGACCCTCTTTAGCTATCATTGTAAAGTTGTAAAATATAAACTATATTCTCAATTTCATTCTAATTTGAAACATTCAAACATGGCTCTTGGTCCTGGACAAATTATTATACTCAAATATTAAAATTCAGTACAATGTATTCCCTGTCGAAAAGAACCAGTAAAAACAAGGATAAAAACTAAAACAAAAATTAAATTTATAAATATTATATAATGTAGCCAGTATTACATTTGCTCATTTTCTGTGGACCTAAAGCAAATCGAATAGGACAAGAGCCACAGTCACTTTTGCAAAAACCTGGAATGAGAAATTGACAAATGTTTATAATTTACGCACAAATGACTTTTCCTGCATTTCATGGCACAATACGTTTCCCCTTGGTTTGATATTTAATTTTAATAGACATCTTTGCACATTGTTATAGCCTTGCCTGCTAGAGTTTATTATTTCTAGACAGTCCCATTCCAAACATGACATTCAAATTAATAGTTTAGTTTGGAATTGTTTCACTTAGCAAAATCAAACTTTCAGACCAATCGAATACCATCATTAATCAAAATTAACAAAAACGAGATAAATGCTCTCTCCCTGTCTCAATTTACATCTATCAATTAAGTAATAACACTACTGTTCTTGGTAAATTTTTTCGGATGTTTGAAACACATATCTGGTAGTGATGGCAACAGGATTATATGTCATGTATAGTATGTTTACACTGATCTCCATCAAAGTCACGTGGACAACGAATCCCGTGTAAGCTATGTAAATTTCAGTTGCGCATTTCTACTTCAACACAATCTACAATTCATTTTCCAGTTTGACTCACACAAGTATCCCTGTGGTACCACGACCAAAAATATTCTACTTAGTGAACTAGTTATAAGTACTGCTAGTCACTTTGTATAAACACAATTAGCTAAAAATAAAAATAAGTATAATAATGCATAATTAGTTCTGAATGCATACTAACCCTCTTTATGATTATTTACCATTCATCACTGTTTTCCTGCAATAAATTGCTAATACTCTTAAATAAATCTTTAAACACTAACCTTATAGTGGACACCTCCTCATTCATTAGGAATATAATTACTCTAAAAGTCATTATCCTCCCTTTCCCCTTGAGGAAGACAAAATGACACGATTTGTTATGTCTGCATGCAAAATTGATCAAACATTTCAATGCCTCAATGCCAATGAGTAATAGTTGCAATGGAATTACCAATATTGCAGGAGATCCTATTAGCCTGAAGATGCATCTAGGACGCTAAATCAGTTCAAACGTAATGTCATATGTTTAAACAAACCTTCAGATAGCTGATATTTTTTGGCCCCCAAGACAGTATTTATCATCTGGCTTTGGAAAAGCACAAACTCAAATCACATTTATTATAGCGAGCTACACAAAAAAAACAGTGACCTTACTTTTGTTGCTGCAGAATATGAGGCATGTAACCATACAAACAGGTTCAGTGTGAAATGTACATGTTTACAGGTGAAGAAGTGTGTTCTCTAATATTCCCACTGAGCAGTGATAATGCTATTCATTGTGCAATAGAAAAAAAAAACAAGACTCACCTAATCTATATATACCGTAAGCACTAACAGGACAGACAGACTCACTTGTTATTTCGAGGCTCTGACATTAACCACTGGCTTAAACCTGATCTTTAAAAAAATAGATCTAAAAATGGTGGCATTTACGGTTTCCTATCAGCTCGGACATCATTCACTCTGGCATTTGGCTAAAGAACATAAGCTATGAGAAATGAAAGCTACGAGAACAACCATCGTCAGCGATAATTGTCTGACGCTTCCTCAAATGACAAAAGTAGTTCCCCTTTGTGCAACTGTCATGGGACTCTCCCTCCACACATTCTGCATGCTTGTTGCAAAAATACGGAACTTCACCAAAATGTCGTCATACTGTACGAACACATCCGCGCTGTGTACCGGTTACGGTACAAATCAAAAGCGATTAAAAAGGAATTGAAGAGTATTGGTTCTTCAATGACTAGGCATGTAACATTAGTCCAAGTGCTGGGAAATGTTCTAGAAAATCGTTTTAGAAAATCAAAATAAAAAATCAGACATTAGGAATGGTGCACCATTACTAGTAGTTAGCTTAAATCCAAAACCACTTATGTCACTTATTTAGAAACATCACACTATTTTAGTACAACCTGGAGATCTGCCAACTTTTTGCTAGATATTTAAGTCCTATTGACTCCCCCCCATTTTGGGACCTGCTGTCACTACAGTACTGAAATCTGTTTATTTTTCTCCCTGTCACAAACTATTCCAGAAGGCAGGATAGCTGCCGTCACAGTAGCACAGATGTAAGACAATAGTTAATGCACTGCACACGTCGTTTTACAAAATCATATAAACTCAAAGTTTACATTATGCTGTCTCTTTGTCACCACAGCAATAGGGGCTGTCTGTTAGATCTGACCAGCTTTGATATATCAGAGGTGGTGCTTGATGAAGCACACTGCTGCACTGGTTGAAAACCACACTGGGTTAATCCAACACAGCTCTCACACACTTCTTATAGTGACTTGGCATTTTTAGCTTTAACGTTACCAATTGGCACCTTCTTAAAGAGCAAATACCACTAAAATGGAGAACAAAAAAAAAGAAAAGACAATTGTGGAATCATCGTTCCCCTCCATTTACAGTGTCAAGGCTGAACAGTGTGTCTGGCTTTCTTAAGCACATTGGCTAAACTGACACGGAACAATCAACAAAGGCTGCGCATGTTACAGAGACAAAAGTGGCTTTCACAGTGAAAAGGAAAACTCAGAGAAACTGGCCAAAAAATGATCTTACAATTGCTGAAAAACTGTGATTGAAAACACCCTCGGCTCATTTGGTATTATGCTGGAAAGCTGCTTTCAATTCTCCTGTATGGAGGCGATCCAAGTTAGTTGAAGGCTTTTATAATAGTCTTAAAATATTTAATTTAGCAGTTTCTGGTGAAGACTTGTTTAGCTATATAGAGTCCTTATACAGTATATCACTGCAGTACAAAAACAGCACATGTGAAGCTTCATTAGTTGGGCTAATACACACGTAAGCAAATGGCCGCACCAAACCTTTTAGATGGGAGAATCTCTTAGGGTTTCGTATAACTGCACGCATTCCAGGGAATGTGTCATGGATTTTTTGCAGTAACTACGTTCCTTAACAGTGGCTTTAAAATAGGATCATTTAAAATAATAAAACTAAAATAGATTATAAAAATAAAACGATAACAAATGAGCAAACAAACAAATAAAAATAAGGTAATTATATACCATGTCATACACGATAATAAATGAAAGAAATTAATTCAAATTAATTAGATTAAGAATTTGTGAAGAGTGTGGGCAGCACTGTAGCTCAGAGGCGGGCACTGCTACCTCACACCTCCATGTTGCTAGTTCAAAGCCCATGTGTGTGTGGGGCTTACATAACCTCCCAGGGTGGTCTAGGTCCCAAAGACATACTAACAGTTAAGCCTATAGTATGTGTTCCTCGCAATAACCCGGAATCCTGTCTGGGGATTACCTCAGCCTCGTGATCTGTGCTGCCCAGGATAGGATATCATTTGACCCTGTCTAGGAGACCTGCAACCACTGAAAAGGCATCCCCAAGCCCACAGGACAGAGAAACTCTTTGTTGTTACTGGCTATGTTCTCGGTAAATTACATCCTGTCATTTAAAGGTTGAACTGGTCCCGCAGAGTAAATATGTCCTGACATGAACATGAGATAGAAATTAAATTAGAATAATGGCATTTCTAAGATAATGAAACAGACGGCAAGAAAAGATCAGGGTAGCTGACTATATTGACAGGAAAGACAAACCAAACATTCTGAGAACTGTTCACAAAACTTTTACAAACTAAGATGAAGGCCATGTATTTTGGTGAAAATAAATAAAGTTGATTTACTATATATGAGCTTGTCCATGATAATTAATAAATAAAACCTAAATTCTTTGCTTATTAAATGGAATTATTCAGGGTTTTACCTGTGATTTTGTATTTCCACTCTGTTTTTTGGCGCTCTATTAAACGAATGGATTTGAGAGATACTGTGGAGGTCAACAATAACATCGGTGATATGATATCTTACCATTTCATGCTGTACATTACTGTACATGCATCTGTCTGTTTTGGTAGCAGAGACTTTGAGTTCTAATGTACAATCTTTAAATAAATAAGACCCACCCATCCTTTTTGGCAGGATTTCAATATGACAATTAAATTATGTGGGTGGCATTTAATATTTTAAGAAGCTATGTTTATTTCAGGCTGATGATGCATAGCTACCAACTTTGTAAAATATCTATTTGGCCAATGTGGCTACTAATCATTGCTACCTATTCGGAAGTCCCCAAACTTGGTTGTCTGTGCAGGTTAATTTGGGCAGACAAATGTAACACGAGTGTCTCTATTTTCGGACACTCCCCGAGTCCCGTCTCTGTTGTACGTAATTGCTGTAAGCCGAGGCACAACTCTCATGTGAAATCCACACTGTTCCACAGGCAGACAGGCACAGTGCTGTCAATTGGAATGGCTTGAAATTAGGTTAAATGAGCTATCTACGAAACATGTGATCCCGTTCTATTTTTATCACAAGGGATGACAGCATGAATTCCCTAGTGAGTACAGGAGTTCTTCTTGGAAAACAGTGCAGGTCATTTCTACTACTGATATATTGTTCACAGAGGGCATACAATCGAGGCATGCTATTAAACATCTAAGGTGTTGTTTGCTTTGGTCCTAAAAAATGTACATTTATTATTATTATTCTTATTAGGTACTGTCAAGTCGATGTTGACTATACTTGCATTAGGCCAGTTTTCTACATTTTTTTAAAGTAATTATGGAGCAGAAGTAAATAAGCCTATATATGTGTGTGTGTGTTTGTGTGTGTCTGTACGTGTGTTTGTGTGTGTTCACAAATTTCAAAGTATCTGGCACTTGAATTGTGTAGATGTGAAAAGATCTCACCCACAAACCCATTAGCCTACCTCTCTGTATCAAACTCTTGTTCTTTCTGACTGAAAAACTCCCCGCAGAGAGATTGGAATCAGCCGGAAATGACTCACTTGAATGAATGACCAATTAGGCAGAGCTATTATGTTCTCCTACTTGGATACATAGATGGTTTTTAAAAGACCTGGACAGAGAATTATTTTTAGCATGAAGTATATAGTTCAGAAATAAAGAGAAGCCAATCTAGTGGTCGCTGAAAAACAGGTACTCTAGATCAGAGATTTGTCTAGGGAGATGCTTGAATTACTCCATGATAATTTAACGCATTGTCACATTTGACTCACCAAGCAGCTGAACCCCTCTTGTCAGACCGTAAACATCAATCAGGGCCCACAGAGGTTCTATAGTTCGGACGCCGCTGAAGAACAGCATGGGACTGGAGTCATTGATGCGGTAGAAGACACGGCCCTTCTTGTCCACCCAAAAGGCAATGATGTTGCCCTCATTGGCGAACTCCTCCGGCAGAGCTTTGGCCCAGAAGCCGCTTTGGGACACCAGGTCTGGGCAGGCGTACTTAGGCAGGCTGTCCGGGTTGATCCGCGACGGGTCCTTGGCGGTGAAGCCGAGCCGTAACGCTCCACTCCAACAGCACTGCTTCTTGGTGATCTGCGGAACAGGAGGCCCATTTCCGATTCATCCAAAGTGACGCCCGCGGCTTAGAATCTCCACATTTTCCTCAAGAGTACAGTTGGATATTTTTATTGCATTCCCAACACCTTGCTCAAGGCTATGACAGCAGACTAAAACCTGCAATGTTTTATCCCATCTGTAAACACTAGCTGCTACATTGAATAGTTAAGGCAGTAAAATGTCGACTTCACTCCTCATAAATTCTTAAATGATAAACTCTGAGCAACGTTTCTCCTGAGTGAAAGATTTCACTCAACCATCACATTTTTTTTTTTTTTTGCTTTGTTTTTGTTAATTTAGAGATTGCAATTCTGAGCCCATGTACTGTAGCTAGAAATGTTTCAGGAAGCTTTCCCCAAAACCTGAGAACGGTTAGGACTTTGAAGCTTCACTGAACGTTAAATGGCTATGAACCATCTGCAGTCATCTCATTTTTTAAACTGGTTTTAATCCTGCAATCAGTCAGCTGAACATAGACTGCATTAATGTGTATAACGTTTCTTTCATGACAGGCTAAAAGTGTCATGATTGCTTTATGACGGTAATAGCTATATAACATAGTCAGACCGTCTTCGTCTTAATAAAATGCAAATGATTAATAGTGTCAACCAGCTGCTACTGAAGAAACAATTTTTCATAAAAATCTTTTTTGGTAATTGATTTAGGAGACAGTAGGAATGACTAATACAAGCAAGGGAAAAAAGCAGTAAAATATAATTAGTCTCTGGAAAGTTTGTTTTCTCATCAGAATTTGTAAAACCGAAAACAAACCTGTCTGGTCACTATTAATAAAATAAATCAATCTATTGAAGTGTTACTTCAGTGGTGACGGGATTTAACATGTCAAACAAATATAGGCCTACTGATAAATAACCGTAACAACTTTGGCTGATACATCACAGAATATAAAGTCTTTGAGAACTTTGGGAACCTGACATTGCAACTGTTGCCTTTTACAACAATAAGATTAATTCTAATTCAAGATTATCTTTCCAGTTTCTGGAGATCAAACAGGGTCCAATAAATTAGACTTCAAATCCATGACAACATAAGACATTTTTGATAGAGACCTGCCTTTGCAACAGTGGACCATCTCTCTGGTTTTTATTACTTAATTTTTCTTAGATCAGTCTTTATTTTGCAAATTATGGCACTGGAAATACTTTTCTATTTGGTTAAACTTTTTTTTTTTAAAAAAAACTTGCAATCACAGTCACTGAGACTGGAAACTATATAATTAATGACTATAATAAATCAAAATAAATTTAATGAAATTACAACAAGTTAATGGTCACAAAAAACTAAATAGTCAAAACAGCAAATTAACGGTATGTAGATTTGCTACTCTTTGCATGTGTTCAAGCAGAAACGAGATTTTTGTTAGGAGAATATCTCTTTGTTATGGTTTAACACTTTTTATTTACACAAAGGAAACCTTAATGATAAGCACAGGATCTGGTTTCAGAACATGCTGAAAAACAAAGCCCTTATATGGGACTCCAATACGTATCTGTTGAAGGTTGTTCATTAAACAGCCAACACTGCACACAAACGTACAGAATACTTATGTGTCTTAAGTACAAGTCCGTGTGTAATGACGACTATTCCTGCTCAAACCACTTATACAGTGTTTACCCAGTACTTTCCAGCAGGACGGACATGAACATAGAAAGTTGCAAAGCTCCTTTAACCCAAGTAGGGAATGACCAGAACAGTTTGGTGACTAATGGACAGGTGGCTGGATTTACACACTGATCTCATTAAGGGTTTCGTTTTATTGGTTTCCGGTGACCTACCTTTAGCCTGACCTGCTCGTACTGGGCGATAGGCCGGTTGCTGAAGGTAATGGCATTGCAGAAGCTAGCCTGCCTCTTCACCACCTTCTGGGCCAGGTCCATGATGATCTGCGAGCCCTTGGCGTTGGGGTGGAAGAGGAGCGGGCTGATAGGGAATCCACCGCACTGCTGGACGGGCAGACAGCGCTTGGGCTTGTGGTGACATCGCTGCGAGGTGGCCGGGAAGGAGCCGCCCAGAGAATCTAAGGATTGACGAAGACAGGCGAAGTCAGCTCATCTGAAACATGTCATGAGCCGACAGTATAACACAGTGGCCTGAGCTGATTTTAATCTACTGCCTCCCAAATGATGACTTCAATATAGTCATGCAGCAGAGACAGGTATTTGGAATGCCTGTTATGCTGGAACAAGGAGAAAATTCCTTTTCAGCGTGATTTCAGTGTAATTATTTGCCGTTCACAACAAACACCTTTTAACTGTTTTGATCTAAAAGTTTTAGAGGATGAGGCTTTTCTTCCGAGGTTTCTTTAGGAGGAGACATAATTACATTCCTATCAGGGGGAATTTGAGGTGGCCCACAGAAGGTAGTGATGGCAGAGCCAACTCACATTATTTTCTCTTAGAAGGAACTGCAGCTGTGAAATGACTTGAGAAAATCCCTTGCGCTGATTTCCCCACTTAACTTCTGCTCGTTGATAACTGCCCGGCCCACAAATGCAAACAGTACTACCAGGTTGGTTAAGAAGAAAGACGTGTACATTTCTGTTTCAGAATGAGTAAAAATTAGAAAAAAAAAACTGATCATGGGGTCACCAGAGTTTTTATTATTTTTTATTTTTTTAAATATTTGTATACAAAAGATCAAAGCAGGGTGTTTAACAGTTGGAAGTGTTCAGACTTTAAGTTTCGTGGTGCATAAATGATTTTACATAGGGTGGGGCATTTTTTGCCCTGGAGTTCTTGGGGATTGATGGCTCATTGTCAGCGTTATTTTGACTTGCCTGCAGGTTTAACAGCACAGTCTTATGTTAATGCATTATTAAGGTCAATCGAGGGTAAGGGGACTGTTGATTAGTCATACAACTACTTTAAGATAATAAGCGACATAATTAAATTAATTGCTACAATCCATATGACAAGGAATATTTTACTTTAAATTGTATTTTAAATTAATTTTAACCAAAATTTTTATTATATACAATATCTGTTAAACATCATGTTACTAACCTGGTATCCTAACATGTATATATACCATAAAACAACCACAAACTCATAGAAATGATCATTTAATTACCACTTTGAGTTATTTTTTCATGCGCAGTGCAGTGGCGAGTTACAGTCTGCGACTGCTTTCACGAATCGTATGCGTCTGCGACTGCTTTCACGAATCGAATGCGTACACATCAGTCACAGGTACACTGTGATCTCACACAAACTATGGTCACACATGCACCACAATCTCACATAACATGTACTTTGTTCCAAGCAGATAAAATATATTTACTCTAAGAGTTTTTTTCCCCCTCAGGGCAACCAAACAGGGAGCAAATTACATTCGTATCCAGGATGCTTTTCTCAGGTCTTTTATCAAACGCAGACATATTTCCAAATCAAATCCGTGGCCACATATCAAGTAGAGAGGAGCTTAGAGAGAGTATGAGAAAATGAAGTCCTTTCAGAGGCATTCGTCGAAACTTTCAAACAAGGCAGAGGAACAAAGCACTCTCTGGCAGTAGGCCGTGCTAAAATCACTCAACGTAACATCTACACTGTGAATAAAACAATCATATTAAGATGCCTAAATCATGTCCAACCTGTTAGCCATAATTTATTTATGATTATATTTAAACAATTACTTCCAAGTTCAGCATACAGATTTAGCTACGTGGCCGTCCAAACTGATAGTTGACGTGTTGACTTGAGATGCACACTGCTGGTCAGGTTTTGGCATATATACGACTTTCTCGATTAGGAATATACACGCGCTTTGGTACAATTTTTCACAGCGTGCCTTGAGCATTTGCGTAAGAGCCGCTTGGCGTATACTTGTCGTTGGGTAGCGGTCTCTCTGGAGAGATCACACCTGGCCTTCAGGGAAGGCTGCTGATTCCCATCTGGAAGTCATAAACAAAAAAATTGCGCGCAAAAGAGGCAGAGGTGCGATGACACGAGCAGCTTCAGATGAGTTATTAATGTTTGTGGGTCTTTAAATGTTATTTATAAAACTGGTCCTGTGAGTTTTCCAAAGCTGTCTAGGGACGGTTTTTAAAAAATCTCTTCAACCTACTGTACTAGCGCAGCGTCAATCAATTTACTTACATAACGTTTAAGCTAGAAAAACTTTAGCTTTTATGCTACAGATAAGATCCAATGCAATTGAATAAATGAGCAAAACTTTTTCGGTAGGTCATAACAACTTCACTAGGAAATGCAGAGCCACACTTTTTCTAACATATTACCCCAGCCAGGGTCACCTGGAACCTGTCCAAGGCAGCATCGGGCTGGGGTACATCCTGGATAGATATCGCTGCATCGCAGGCTAAACTAGATTATATCCTATGGGCAAATTTGCGTATTGTTTCCCAACCCATTCCTTGTGCCGCGGACCCACAGCGGTCCACGTTTTCGCTCCCTCCCAGCTCCCTGCCTGACCATCCACATTTTTGCTTCCTCTGAGTTCCTGGAGCAAAAACTGTGGGCACCCAAGGACCAAATTGGGCAACAGATTTAGAGACATTAAATGGCCTAAATAAATGGGCTGCAGGAGGAAACACAGTGAGGACATGCAAACTGCACCCACACAAACTCTAACCGTCATGAAGCTATGAAAGCACAGTACTGCCCACTCCACTACCAAGTCGCTCTCGCTCTACACACATGCTCATTATTCTTCACAACATTACTTATTTATTAAATAACAATTATAGGAATCTTAAATTATTTCCTTCCAAGAAAAAAAAAGATCTGTTATCAATTTTAGCTGACTGTCGATCTGGAATTCCCTCTGATTTCTGACAAGAAGCAAGCTTTCTTCTGCTTAACACATTCTGAGAAACTTGTGAGTTAGAAGAACTAACACCAGACCTAGCTGCAAGGAAAAAAAATCACCAGGAAAATGTTAGTGTCACTAAATAAAGGCATGTCTTTTGTTTACAATCCTATTGTGTCTGTGGACAATATTTCATTACTGTTGGAGTTGGACCCTGTCGTGAAAGCAAACCAAACACAACAGGGACCCCTCACTAACTCGACTGCCGTCACATTAGTATCTATCCAGTAATGGACGCGGGTTGAAAAGGGCTAAAGTTACTTCATTTCTTTTTCTACTCATTTGTGGAAGAGGCTTTTAATGGGCTCTGACAGAGGACACCAAGAGCAATAAGGCATCATCTTCAGAGTGACACCCTCAAAGACCTTAATTACAGACGACGCACATATTTGTAAGAAATTGCATTAAGGCATATTTTTTCAATTAAGCATGTACTATTGACAAGGCAGTACCTCAGGCAACCCTGGAAGAATACAAATGTAAACAATAAACTTACACATGTAGACTAGTGTCTAAAAGGCATACTTATGAATATATATGAAATAATTGCTCATTGAGACTGAAGATATGGGATACATTCTGCTCACTTTTTCATAATGACGATTCCTTATTTCTACAAACTTTCGATAGACTGGCTCCTGCTGACATGCAGTGCGGTAGCCATGGAAACGGAACATGTGACCAAGCAGAAAACTGCAGCTTCACGACCATCATGCATCTGAACAAGATACCTGTATTTCCACCACTATATTGTCTACCAGGAGGCGTAAATGTCACACAGGTTAAGGGTGGTATCTAAACGACAGACTAAAAGTAATGAAGACAAAAGTATGCTGCATTTTTATAAAACCTGTTGCAACTGAATTCAGCTAAATCGCTACATAAACCTTGTTATTGTTCACGCAGTGAGATGGTTTAATATAACCACTGCTGTAGGGAAAAAGATCATATATAGAATGGCCATATATATATATAGAGAGCAACCTTTTTTTATGAATTTGTTTGTTTCGTGCTAAATTGTACATACTGCTGGATCCTGCATGCTTTGTTCTTTTGTGCATCTGCATGTCTTCCTGTTCTTCCATCAAGAGTCTATAGATACAATGTAAGCATAATTATATGTGATATAAGAGAAACAAATGAATTAGAATGAGACAGCACAGTATAAGTGCAGACTGTAATTACTGATAATATCGGTACTGTAAGTCACCTGAAACACACATGCCAGACAATGGACAGGTTTAGGAGGACCATAAACTGTGGCTTACAAGAGCCAGTAGAGGAACAAAAACATTTTTTACGAGACAGCAGTAAGTCCAGATA
>JAODJU010000041.1:6545202-6559202 GCA_026776725.1 Gnathonemus echidnorhynchus
GGTAGCACTCTCAGCCTCCCTCCCTCTTACAGAGCAAAGGCTTACTTTATACCACTAAGGACTGATTACTGGTAGTGGGGTTGTTCCACAACCTTCCCAGAAACATTGATGCTCTTTTCACATCTTACAGCTGTGCACAAAGAGCCACGGGCCTGGATTTGAAGCTCCGGCTCTTTTGGTGGGAGGTACCAATGTCAACCGCCAAGTTATCACCGCACCCGCTGCTCTGTATACATCTGATAAACCTGTCTTTCAGCATTTCAGGTAATGTGCAGTGAGTTAACTGGCCCACCTACAAAATAACGTGGCAACCCGTTTTGCCAAACAAGAACAAACTGAACATTTAATACCCTTATTTTAATAAACTACTGAAATTTGAGGGTTGCGTGTGAGACTAAATGCTCTTATTTTCACTCTGTTTAGATGTTATAACTTGGGTTATTTAAAGTGATTTTTTTAGTGAAGAATAGCTTCATATTCATAATTTAAACTTGATGCTATTACGTATGTATTTGCCTGCTGTGTGAATCTTTTGCCTCAGGGGTGGACAGTCTTATTAAGAAAGAGCTGTTGTGTATGCAGGTAACTCAGATTACCAAATAGAGGACTGATTGGCTGAAGAATCCTCACACCTGTGTTTGAACAGCTGAGCTAAAGGTTACCCCAGAAACCTGCATACACACTGGCCCTTTCTGGACAAGATTGCCCACCCCTGCATTACCCCATGATCATCAGGTGTAAACATAAAACCAGACAGCACATAGCAGTCATTTTGTCTTTCTGTACACATTTTTTTTCCCAATTATCGGGAATAGTTTATATATGTATGATGCACAGTAAACATGGACATTTTATTTCTGTTTTTTTTAATAATTATGAAAAAATTAAGCACCTATAGAAAAATGACATCCAATTAATAGGTGCCACTATGTCCATTTTGAATCCCCCAGAATGTCCAGTCTTCTGTTTGGATATTAACATGTGTGAACAGCAAACTTTCTCAGTTTGGTTTCCTCAACTGTAGTCGAGATGTTTGTCAAGCAGTACAAGGTTTCAGGATCCTGGTATGACTGGAGTTCCGCAGATGTTAGAATACAATTTAATTTGCCTACAATAGAGATCTTGAGCACCAGCTGAAGAGACTGATTTGAAGAGTGAAGGATAAGAGGGAAAAAAACATTCTTTTGACCCCAATTTTGTGTATTCACAAATAATTCTTTGCTGGAAGGTCCATAATGAAACTTCTAACATAAAATTAGACAAGAACCCTAACAAATAAAAAATACATTTTCACATTTGTGAATATGGCCACTGAATTCATTTAAAACTCATCTACCTTATTCATTTTGGAGACTTGGCCAGAATTGTCATGACACACTGGTGTGGAGCGGGGAGGCAGGCACAGGAGTCCAAAGATGGGGGGATACACAGGGATTATTTAGGAACATGGAGTATCACACAGAACTAACTTCACAATGGTACAATGTCAATGACTGGACTAACAAAAGGCACACAGACATGGACTTAAAATACACCAGTAATTAACATGACTAGGAACTGACGGGAACACGGGGATTCCACACGAGGTAGAGAGGGGGCGTGGCACTCAGGAGGATCGGACGACCGGGGCGTGACATGAATAAGACTTGCAAAATAAACAAATGTCTAACAGTGTGTCTTAACTGAAGGCCATACACCTAGAGAAGGGAAAGCTATCAGAAAAGACAGAACAAATAAGCTTTATTTACAAAGGACCATTGAGAGAAGATCTCAGCCGGGCCAAGACTGCCATGTGTAAAACATTATAATGTCAAATGATTCAGGCACAATGAAAACCTTACCGACATGGACACCGTCCATCTCTGAAATGAGCATCAACAAAGAGCATGAAGTTTCAGCCACGGTCCTGTATTCTAACCTAAAAAATGACCCCAAGAGTTTATCAGTAAAATTATGCTGGCTGAAAGTTACACATACTGCATGCCTGGAAGATACCAACATAATGTGATATAACAGAGTGCATAATTTGATTTAATGGATAGTCCAACAGATGTCTCGATGCTTTCAGATGATGTCTTGCATTGTATTTAAGGTTAATTTACACATTTCCTGCTCCGGTACACATGCACATGCTGATCACTAGTGTGATACGAAACCTCCAATAAGGTATCTGGGCACTACTTGATACCTTGAGGGAAAGTAATGAATTTGACCTGGAGGAATAAATCTTTCATTCAGCCCAGCAATGCCTGCTAAAGGGCCAGGGACTCTGCCAATTTCAGAATGTGCTGAATTCATCAAGGACAAACGTGGCTGCCAGGTTTTGACTACCACATGGACAAAAATAAATAAATAAAAATCAAACAAAGACCCCCGCCTTAATTACCAGACACTACTTACTCTGTACGGCATCATTCAGCCCGAGATAGCAGCTGGGGGCGTCTAGCGCGAAGTTTCCAAGACAACAAAATGACCCGTTGCAACAGGAAATTACACGCAGGCGTTTACTCTACACCGTTGTCAGTCTTCTTTTCAGTGTCTTCTTGAACCATTACTAATCCTTGGACATCGAATATAATATGAGCTTAGCATGCTATTAAATTTTATTGAGGAATAAATAAAAAAATTAATAATGGACTCACACATTTTCATTTGTGTAGCTAAATCTTATTAGGAGTATAAAGCCTTAGAGAGGTAAGAACAGGCCGTGCTAAGAGATATGTCTGGTTTATATACAGTAGACGCCTTTATCAATAACTATTAAATGAGGCAGTCCAAACACTGACATGAGTGAATATAAGTGCAAGCATGTAAAAGTCTCACAAAGTCACACAACCCGGTAATAAAATCTTGATGTAAAAGTAAGCAACGTGCGCTAGTGAGTTCTGGCCTCCTCTGGATACTGCTGCATTATAGCGAGTTCAGCAAAGCAAGGAAATTGATTCCTGGTGTAAAAAGCGGGGTTTGCCATACAAGGAGAAGTCAGGAGACCTAAATCTCTGTGAGCTCAGGCAAAGGCGACTAGGCTGAGATCTGAATGTACAAAATCACGAGGGGTAGATGCGGATCACTTTAACGATGATATAGAATCCAGGATGCACAAACGCTGAAAATCAAAATTAGTGAGAGTGCAGTTTATATGATAACTAAGAAAGCATTTTTCAAAAAGCATAATCATAATTTGAAGGAACCATTATTTTTAACATAGTATTTATTTTTAAATCAGCCCACCCTTATTTATCAATCCAGACCAGTAATAATGGTTATAATGGCATCCCCTTGTTTGTGATACCTTATCTTGGTAGCCAATGAATAGCTTACTTGCAACAGACTTTCCACATTCAGATCTCAAAACATCAATGCTGATGGTATCAAAATCAAAATCTAATATATTTCAATAATATTTGAACATTCATCCTTCTTAAAGTAATCATTTTACTATTGGGGTAGAGCTCAGTATATATATTTTAATACATCTGGATAAGTTCATCTGCTGATGAGCTTATTGCGGCTGAAATGACTTCATTCCATTTCCCTAAGCTTTGGGTGTATGTACCTAAGATACAAGCAGAGGTATATAACAAGCATGCAATTCATAGTTATAGCATGTTTCTTTGAGTCACCACACATCTATGTCCTCATCTGCCTCCTTCCATGGCCTCCTTACTGATGCGATAGTCTCCACCAATGCTGGGCTGTAGAGTCTTATTCATTGTGGGCGGTATTCTGTAAACTATTGCTTATAAACATGCATCTGATTGATGTATATTAGTCAAATTCATTATATGTATCATTACGAAACCAGCGTATTATTTTATCTATGTCTGTGTACAGGGCAGATATTTTGTGCACTAACAATTGTATAGTTAAATTATTACGCAAAGCATTAACCACTTAAATTTGTACATCATTTTAAAAATCTGAAATTGCACTCGCCATGTTTTTCGAATTAAGAATCTATTGAAATTTTACATCTGTTTCTCCTCACAATTTCCATAGCTTGTGCAAACAGAGAAGTGTAAAATACATTAAACTTACATAGAAGTAAATCAGAAACAAATATACCCACAAAGTGGACGCCAAAAGCCATAAGGCAGGCTGCATCCTGAGACACGCCTTTTTTGGACCACCTTTGAAACCATCACCTATTTCTTGATTATTTGTGAAATGATATATGGCAGCAGCTGCAGAGGGAATCATGGGAGTGTCTCAGGCGGGTGGTGTTGTTTGGGGGGGGCTGTGTGCCTCCAGCAGACAAAAACTCCATTCAGTCCTGAGTTTGGATCCACACTGAGGAGCCATATGCAAAATATTACCGAGTAACATAAGAACATCATGTGAGCCAAGACACAGGCAGAACAAGCGAGGGAGTGAGAAAGAGAGTGCAGGAGAGAGAGAGTTAAATACCAGTAAAACCTGATCAGAGGGTTGAATGAAAGAGGGAAAAAAATCATCCTACATAGAACAGTGGATGCTGCTGTAATGTTTCAATCATACCACAAGCCTTTAAAAAACCCTTTGGCAATTTACATAGTATAGAACCCTAAACTCTTCTAAAAGAAAATTCAGTAACGCTTCATTTGAAGCTGTCATCTATAATGCACTATAGATACCTTCGTAATGCATTATAATGGTTGGTATAAGACTTAATAAAGCATTACAACATCTTCTATTGGCAGGCATAAGACATTGTAGTCTTGATTATAATACGTCATAAGCTTCAATTAAGCTCTTATCTATAATGCACTATAGATGCCTTCATAATGCATTATAATGACAGGTACAGTATAAGAATTAAGGATGCTTTGTACTGCATTAAGAAGGTATCTATAGGGCATTATAGGGAGAGCTTCATAAAGCATTCATACCGCATAATAAACATGGTTATAACGTGTGATGCCTTTTCATAAAATTTTATAGCCATGGTCATAATTCTATATGAATGCATTATAATGTGTTATGAATGCATTCATAGATTCTTATGATCATGGCATTAACAGAAAGTGTTACTGAAAATTCTTGATATATCAAAATATTGAAGCTCATTTACTGGCTTTTCGATGTACCAAAATATTTGTTTCCATTTAACTTTGTTTTACGCTGTTTCTACATGAGCAGCGTGTGATAATGTCACACAAGTTATTTTAAACATTGCTCCTAAGTGAAGATTACTTATCAGCACAAAATACGCGTCACCCCCAGAATTGTTTTATTTGTCTCCTGGGAGTAAGAGCAGCTGATAAGATCGCTGGCATTATGTTGGTCACTGAAAAGGGACTATGGATATCTCATTGGATGTTCCCTCTTTAATCCAATTTCTGAATCATAGCTTTCCGATTTATTTTAAGACACCACATGGACGTCAAAGGGATCCAGTGCTTTTTATTATAATGTGGGAGAGAGAGGCAGATAATAGGCCTTATCCAACACCACCTTTTTTAAATGACTTGACAAAGCTTAGTAGTGATAATATGACCACCCGCAGGTGCTTTTCCATGGGCCTGAAACTGCAATGTAGAGAGACGGTGTTACGTCGTTCCGCGCCCGGAGCGCAGAAAAACAAGCCGGGAGCCAGGATACGAGGAACACGGGGTTTAATTGCAAGCAGGGGCAGGCAAAAACAAGCTAACAATACAATGACCGGACTGGGGAAACAAACGGAAACGCGGACTAAATACAATGGACTAATTGACAACAATTGGGAACAGCTGGTAAACACGGGGAATCCACACGGGGTTGATGAGGGGGCGTGGCGCACGAGAGGAGCGGACGATCGGGGCATGACAGACGGCTGCCAGTCTCCAAAGATTCCCTTGCCTGGGAGTGACATCAATTGATGAAGAATATCCCTATGGTGACCAAAAAAAAAAACAGAGCTGCAAGTTGAAATGGATCATGCCTTTAAAATGGATTCAAAAGGATGCGGTTTTACCGTTAGCGGATGCAATCTGAGCTATCAGGCGTTTTCTTAGCCTGCGCAGAGAAATATGTTTAACATTTGCAAGAAGTTCTCAGACTTTCTTGGGACTGTGTTGAAATTCATTCATATTCAAGCCTTCTTGCCGCTCGTGTACCACACTGTAAAACATCCATAATGCACGATGTATGTAAGGAACCACATCAGGGCTGGGCGGAGGCTCCAATGTCTGTCCTAACACATGGATACCGTCTATTTCAAATGTATTACAAATGTAGAAAAATTCAAGAAAGATTTTTAATGTCCATTATAAGATGTTTGCTATCTGCTACTTTTGGGTAACACCATATGTCTTATCTCAGAAATGGGAAACATTGCTATGAACTGATTAGATGTTCTATTAATTAGCTCCTCGGCTGATTTTAATGGAAACAATGCCTCTTGCACAATAATCGCCTACCTATGTTCTATATGCTCTTCGTTAACAATACGAAATGTATTAAAGACCTTTTCTTATTATTATTTGTATTTAAAGCTTTGCTGAACCAAGTAGACAAATTTGTATCTATTTCACAGTTATTTTAACATCATTATTACAGCGCAGGACAGAATTATTGTAAGGATTAACAGAACTATCCAGTATAGCCTGTTGTTAATTAATTTCATAGCATCTTTTAATTTTCTCAGCAACTTGCTGTATAAGGTACTTGTTTATCAATTCATTATGGTCTCACAATGCTTTCATATGGATAGCAATCACTAGCATGTGTAAGGTGATGTTTTACAGAGAATGAACAACCACTGCAGTACATGTCTTAGGCAAAGCAGGTTACGTAAATGCATGTCCTGCCCTCCTTTAACTGATAATGTTGCATATTTGTCGTTGCTGCAAATGCTGCCTTGCGTTGCAATTAAGGCCAATTACATTTTTTTTTCCAGGCAGCATGTTGCCTTTGCTTGCCAGCTGGCTCCTGTGAACGCCACAGGAAAACTTAATAGCGTGATTACCTGTGAGGACACTGAAGAAGCAACAAGCTACACCGGACTAGGTTTAATGCCAGCACTGAAAATGTGAAACTGTGATGTAGAAACCTAACTGAAATATACTATTATATCACAAATAATCACACCAAATCCAATGATCACTGGACAGGTTGGGCTACAAGGCCCCGATGTAGCTAGTATCTAACTCACCCTCCATTATAACCCCTTTTGATCTTGCCTACGGCGTGTTTCTGTCTCTTTTTAAAAAAAGTTCGGCCGTCGCATATTACGCCTGCGATATTCCACTCTTGCAAATGCTCGCTGCCTAGATATAAATGACAGATGGCAGCTCAGAACCGAATTCCCCAAATAAATATGTAATCCGCCTCTCACATGGGCTACAGCCCGCAGCACAGCTTATCCCGCTGGCCTTGCCGTAACACGAGGTGATGAGGGAGGTGAACTCGTCTACAGGAAGGTTAAAAGGGGGCAAATGGCATCAGTCAAGCGGCGCACTGTGTTTTGGCTACTGATAATGAAGTATGTAGCGGTGAAACATGTACACAGGGCTGGGAAAAACCCTTATTTAGGTGACGTATCCTTATTTGGGGAGACGGGGATAGCTAGGAGGAAGGTCATTAGCAAATGATAAATAAACACGCTAAGTAAATTGCAGTTTCATCAGGGGCTGAAAATAAATTCTAGAAAACAGGTTGGGGACAGGAAACTAGGTATTTTCATGACAGTTGAACTGGCTTGCAGTGTTTTATGGGTTGTGGCATTTCTCCAGTTGCCAAGGGCGTAAAACAGATCATAAAAATACACACTACACACATATCACAGAAAATGCTGGAAAGGTAGAAGTAACCAACACACTAAATGACGTCATCTACCTCCCTCTCCTGCCAAGCCCCACTTTCACAATGACATGTTGATAGTTATATTTGGTGCAAATGTTATCTTGTATGATATTTGCCTAATTCGTTTAAAAATAATGATTAAGTAACTGTGATTCCGTACTGTATCTCAAAATTGGTTTCTGTGTGTGATAACTGTCTGTAATTAAATAAAAAACAGATCAAGAGAATTAAGCTGCAGGCTTAGAGTGACATCAAACATGATCATTAAATAACTAAATGTTGTTACAATATAATTCCTCAAATACCTTAGATCAAAGACATCTATAATGGTAAAAAATATCATCATGCTTGAAATTTTATACAAACTTTATAAAAGATTTTTTTCCATTTAGCTTAAAAATGTAGCACTGATTAATATGGCTTTGATTAATCACATAGCATTGATTACTCATGTTCTTAAACTCATTCTGGTTCTTCTAAAAGTTTGTTTCAGATGTTCTTCAATCTTTCCATAAGCAACATTTGTTTCATACTGAAAATTGCAGTTTCTAAACTTCTTGAATTAGGACTAATATGATTTCAATAACAGCAATAATTTAATCATTTCATCAAAATAAATAGAAAACTGAGCTTACACAAAAACTGGTATGTCCTATAGACCTATAAGAAGCATTCTGACATCATTTTGAATGGGAATACAATATAATGACAATTAATTTATTTTTTTCCTCTTAATTACTTAAATAAGATAAATTTACATTTTAATTTGAACCAGATTTAGAACTGAAATGAATGTTTTGAAAAAATAAGGTTGGGTGTCCTTAAAAAAATCCTTATTCCTCATTTGTTATTCCTTGCTATTTGAAAAAAATATAGTAAAAGATTCCATCACATAGGATTACTGTTTTTGCTTAGTGCTAACTCTGTGGATAGGATGTGAGGATTTTGCTAGTGAGAGTGTAGCCACTGCAATTCTTTTGATTTCTTATTCCATTCATGCAGAATGCCTTATCTACTTCCCAACAAAGGAACCATCCATTGTTACAAAGCTTAGCAACAGGTCTTGACCATGCTCATTTTGGTAACCGGGGTTGGTTTTACGATGATAGTACATTTTATTGAATTGCACTGAAAAATCTGGTAAAATCCTAACAAAGTGGCAATTTAAAAGAAAAGTATCCCAATCTTAAGTTGAACGGAAGCACCATTGACTTCTATGCCATGACAGAGGATCGGCATAAGAAATTCTTCATTTCCTTCTTCTATAATTGGCCAGAGGATGTGGAAGGAAATTCTGAAAAATGTATCTCGAAATGGAGCTAAACAATTGTCTCATTTGGAGGAAGATGAATCCCTTGAAGGGTAGCTGGTTTTTCAAGCCCCATCTCTCTCGTTTTCAGCTCAGTGAACATCCCCATAGTTTATTTGTAATCTATCTAACTTTTTCCCAGGCAGCAAATCCCCCTCATTGCAACATCAAGGCAAATACCCATGAAGTGTTTGCAACAGTACAGCTTGCAGTGGTAGGGTATGATCAGTTCCAGCACAACATGGCTGCTGGCTGCAAGATCACAACATCTGACATTTTCTTACAGAAATGGTCAAACGATTTGTCGGTCTTTTTGGGAACATTCTGCAACGCTGCCTTGGCACTCTCAAAAAGGATCATTTGTTCAATTGCTTAGGGCTGTGCATTTATTGCTGTGCTGCTCATTTGTTAACATTGGAGGTGTGACCTGAACATGAACACGGCTAGGTTTGAGTTACCTGTTTATAGCGTGAGTTGGAATTCAGGCTTGATTTGTTCCCGTCCTTCTGTTGTATTGGCGCCAGTAATTTTGCCATATTTTGTCTTCTTTATCATCTAGCTGCTGGTGCAAGAGAGTTTCGGGTTGTCCTAAAATGGGAATGTATAAGTGACCTTGTATAAATGTTCTGCAGCGTAAACGCGATTAATCTTCTTTTTCAAGGCAAATATGTTGGAATTCTTAACAACGTGCTGGACACACTCAGCGGTAAACATCTGCCAGAAATAAAAGGAAGGGGAATGCGATGCGTCTACTGAAAGAAGTTTAAATTTCAAAGAGGGAACACAATACCTCCACAGCAATCTGCCATTTTCCTTTTCTCACTGCACTGTTGATGCTGGATCATTTTCTGACAGACTCCCCTCGGTGTAATTTCACCCCCTACGCCATCTTGATTGCATTTTCAATGCCCTCTTCATTTAAAACTACTTCCCTTGGTTCAGCTCCTTCACTGTGCTCAGGTTTTGCAATTTACCTACCTTTCCTGCTACAGATTTGACTGTCTTCTGCAGGACATTAAATGCCCAGATTCTATGGGCAGTCGTGTCTCCTTTAGCCGTCGCTAATATACAGTAAAAATCCATCACTTAAGCCTTTCATTTCTATGCACGCTAATAAAAAACACTTTCCGTTTCTTAGAGCCTCTACAAAAAAAGCACAGCATTGTTTCCAACTTCTAACTTAGCGCTTCCCTCAAAATGACCATATCATAGTGACCTTTTGCCATGTGCTTTAATCGGAATTTGACCTTTTGCGGGTTACCTTGGTTACAAAAGAAGCTGACGGCACGGCGAGAAACAGCTGTGCTACTCTGTGAGGGCGGAATCATATAAGGATTGCGGTGGTAAATTCAGCTGGTCATTTGTGAGTTATAGAAAAGCATTTATTTCCTTCAAGCTGTGCAATAATGGGTGCCACACATAATTATTTTGTCTTGAACAGCAAGCAGTGCTCTGAATCACAGTCACTGGTGTTTTTACTTTTTCTTGAACAAAAACAACTTCTCTGTGTATGTGAGTGTGACACATGGTGATGCTGAACTCCTACGCAGAGACTTGCTGCCTGGAAGGAGTGAATGTGGGAGTAAAGGGGGAGAAAGAAAACTACTGGATAATGTCAGACACGCTCAGAGAAGGTGTAGGTGTGGCCAAGTAAAGGGTCTGTCCTTCCCGTAGCATCTCCGTCCGCTTGGGCTTCGGCGTCTGGGTTGTCTGAGAATGATTATTAATATGTTGGCCGCAGAATGAGCAGATATCTTGTGGGGGAGATTCCTTTTTCATGAAATGACATGACGAGAGGCTGGAGTTCTGTCTCTGCTTTACCGTACTCTACCAGCTATGCTTCTCCTGTCTATCGTCTAAGATAATTACGGGGAAAATAGGCATGATACTACTTGTGGAACCTTGTTTCCATATACAATGTTAATGACTTCCAACGGTTGCACGACAAGGCACACGAGCAAGAAATGGATCTCAAAGAAGAAACAAGTTAGGTGTGTTTTAAATGTAAAACTAATATGAAACGCAGACAAAACTGTCACATTGTAAACAAATGACTAACGTATCAAATGCAAAGGTGTAGCTTTTGGGGTGCGGGGGGTGGTTGAAGGCCCCACCCATTCATCATGACAATATGATTATTTGGGGGGCTGTATTGCCCCCCCCCCCCCATAATTATAATTTACATCCATGATCAAACAACAATATTATTTTGAAATATTTTTTCTTCTGCATGCCTCCATACTTTTCAGTGTCGGATCTCTAACACACGTATCCTGTTGCCTGCTCACAGTTTAATGAACGGCTTTACAGACAATACTCCACAAAGGCATGAAGTGAACTCCGCTACTGACAAATCAGTCGTATATGTATCATGGATAGATCAGCGAAAAGCACTGCAGTCCTCATTTTTGGCAGAGTTACGGTTGCTAAGGCGTGAGAAATGCATGGGAAAGCATTAACATTATTCATTAACATTATTATCCTTATTACTAAACTAAAATGCAAGTCCTGCAAAACACAATTTCCAAAGAAGCACAGGTCTCTTTAAAACTTCATTAGCCTTCATAGTGCTGTAAATGTTTTGAACGCTGAATTACAATGAGTCTCTGTTCTCGTGATCCACTAATTGAAATGATCAGCCGGTGTGTGTTTTTACAGCCCCCTTCGGTCGTGACCATTCTCAGTGATCCATCTGCTATTCATGAAGTTTCCCTTAATTGACGTAACTGGTCAATAAAGCAATACGTCAGGTTTTTTTTTCTTGCTCAGCAACATTGCCATCATGGGATTACAGCCAAAAATGTCACTAAAATGCATCTGTTTGCAAAGGCCGTGTTTTCCCTCATGTAACCTACAAAAATGGTTAGCAGAGGAACCCCATTAGCTTGAAAATAACCCACGGGAAAAAATGACAAAAACTATCCTCTTTGGGAATATACCATCCACCCTCAGCACCCCCCCTAAACTGTTCTGTGTAGTTTCACTCACGTAAGGGTAAACCTAGCGACTATATCAGGGGTATTCAACTGGTGGACCGAACCGAAACACAATTTAATCCAGACCACGCGATCGATCCTCAGCAATCCACCCGGCAAATTTTATTATCCGTGAACTCCCCCGGCAAATTTTATTGCACCCCCCCCCCATCAGGCCCCCGGACAAAGATTTGACCTCCACAACCCGCCTTGAAATATTTCTACAACTCATTATACTTCTTAGTAAAAGTGAGCTATGCAAAAAAATTCATTCCTTACAATACAATAACACCTGTATCTCCATATCTGTACCCAAATCAAAATCGAGAACTATGTCATAACCACAAAAAACTAAATGATTTTGTGGAATGGCGAACACCCCAGAGTATACACTGCCTTGTGTTCTGGGGCAGAACTCTCATTGGATAACATAATGGGATTTCGTTATATTTTATGCCATTGTTGTCCTTTTAAACCACAGATTGATTTTCCTCAGTATATAAAGTAATAAGTATCGGAAAACAAATTAAACTGATAGTGTCCTGTCTTTGTAATAATGAATTTATTGTTAACAAAAGGTGAAGCTCTTGCAATATATGCTTACATTGGTATTTAAAAAATATAGCTTTAAATGTAAAAATATTGTACATTACAAAGAAATCTTGTCCCCCACACAATTTTTGTTTACTATGCTTATCAACATCTCACAGTCTATATATTTTCTTTAATTACAAATACCAGCAATTGCAAAAAAATCTTAAGATATTTATTATAGAATATGCACGAAAAGCAAGGCCGTGTTCCTCTCTTACTGATTAATTCGTCCCCATGGCTGGTAAGTCAGGTAAGTATTTCACAGTTTTGGCTTCCACTGAGCGTCAGTCATTAGCTGCATTTTTCAGACTGCCTGGCCTGGCTGCAAGCGCGGATTAGCACAAAGGCAGAGTTCTATACCGCAGTTTGTCTTGCCATTCTCACTCTCAGATATTATACATGCTCAGCAAAAGTTACAATGTTACAACCGTTCGCCAGCTAATTCAAATGGCTTCCTCTTCCTGCAACAGTGCAGATTTTATATGGCGAAGGTTAGAGGCCTTTTTTTTGGCAGGGTTAGCATGTTTAAAGCCCAGCGCTAGCCCCAAAACACACTGCAGGATGCTCTTTTTCTGTAAGATCCATGAATAAAAACTGCAATGATTACAGACAGACTCAAAATGTGCTTCAAAATTTTATACCAGATGTTTTTTGTCTGCTTTCATTTAATCTTACCTTAAGTTACCTCAGATTTAGGGACAACGTCAAAATGGCCGCCCAGGGTCTTTCTGCCAGCTGAAGACTATATTCAGTTGAGATAAACTTTGATTTATTTAAGACCATAAAATGAGTCATTCAAGATAATTCACACGTGACAATCACTGATGAAATGAAATACTGTTCTCAATAACACAGTTACACATGGTAACTGACTGAGGGGCCTGTTCTCCCATGCGCCTACCTCAAAAGCACGAAACCTTTTAAGCGCTTTTTTGACTTACGTGCGCGATGGCAGAAAAGACCCATGAATGAATAGGGATGCATGTAGCTACTTCTGAACCTACTGTGATTTTCATACCATGTGCAATAGTAAAGTACTGATTGTGTATTAAAGTCAGACATTTCTCTCATGCTAAATTAGAAGGCTACGTTGTGAACATGACACTCAAAGACAGCAAACTCCAACTCTCTGTTCTCCATTTAATCCTGACACCTAAATCATTACAAGAAAAACAAGAAAGCAGCTTGTGTAATATGGATGACAGCATTATCATCTTCTACACTTCATCATTCTTGTTAAAGGCATTTTGGGTAAATACACTCACCTAAAGGATTATTAGGAAAACCTGTTCAATTTCTCATTAATGCAATTATCTAATCAACCAATCACATGGCAGTTGCTTCAATGCATTTAGGGGTGT
>JAODJU010000041.1:6559302-6570243 GCA_026776725.1 Gnathonemus echidnorhynchus
GCAGTTCTGAAGGCGAAAGGGGGTCAAACACCGTATTAGTATGGTGTTCCTAATAATCCTTTAGGTGAGTGTATATTGTGTATAAAAGCCAGTTATTTACACACTGTGGTGAAGGGGAAGCTGAATTTTAGAAAAAATCAGTGACTGCAATCGTAAACTGCAATCTAAAAATGCTGAAAATCTTGTGCCTTGTTTGGTTATTTACGGTTAAGGGTAGAATTAGGGTTTTGCCCATAGAAATTAATGGAGAATCCATAGAAATACACATGTGGTGAGAGTGTGTGTGTATGATGAAAATGAAGATTTATTTATTGATATTTTTTGAAAAGACATTAAAATAATTAGGCTCGAGTTTGCAACACCATGCTACTATTTAGAGAGAAAAAACATTGTAGAAAATTACACCAGACCTTTATGTAATGATGGTATGACTTTGACTTTCAAGTAATCCCCTTCTGTGACCTAAATAATCTCAACAGTTGATTGACATTATCTAGACATCTATGGTGGAGGAGCAGTGTCCCCAGTAGGCTAAGCCTCCATGCCAATAAGCAGAAAGTTACTGGTTCAAACCCAGCCTCAGCACATCTGCGGGTGCTTGAGCGAGGCCCTGCACCCCCCCCCCCCCCCCCCCCCCCCAGCTCCCTGGGCACTGCTGTGGGTGGCTGCCCTTCACAGCCGGCTTGCTCTCACCTACAGGAAGCAAAGGGGAGGCATGAAGAGAATTTCCCCTCTAAAGTCAATAAAGTGTTGAGGTATTATTATTATTTTTATACTGAAAAATGTAAAATATATGCCTTTAACTATTGAAAGTACACAGCCCTATTTATGTTGAGAACTCATATAAATATATGAGTGTGAACTGTTCAATTATTTAAATATACACTCTGTGTCGACTTTATTAGATACACCTAGCTTGTATGACCCATTTTTGCCTCCAGAACTGCTTCAAGGGTAGATGAGATGTGCATTCAGAGAAGCTCTCCTACACACCACTTTCGTACTGAACTGTTATTTTGGCACTTGTGGCGCCAGAAATGTCATTGACTGCATTTTTTATTTTTTTTTGTTCATTGTCCCATTGCCTGTAAAATCTAGACACTGGTGTTTGAATATCGCAGGAGGGTGGCTCTCTCTGGGATGCCGGAGCCATCACGTACGGCAACGAGAATCACACCACCTTCAAAATCGCTTAGATCAGGCGTTTTAGCCAATCTAATGCTTGGCCGAACAGTAACTTAACCTCTTGAGGTTGCTAGAGCGCTCTGTGTATTCAGCTGCAGTCACACGATTCTGCAGGCTGCTCGCAGTAGCAACCAGATAACCCCAATATACTGGCCACTAAGTCTATTTGATTGTTTAACTCCAAACTGATTCAAACAATAGCGATATTTTTGAATAGAGGGACATAACTTTAAAATACGTTTCCCACTGATAGGAAGATCGTGTTTATTCGCCATTAATATAAGGCAGGAAAATATTATTAATATTAGTATTCAGGTGTTATACTGGTCATATAAAAATAACACACAATCATGAATCTCTTATGTTTGCTCAATCTTTGTGTAATGTGATATTAAAACTGTTTCAAATGGCCTACTAAATCCAAATAATGTAATGATCTTTTAATGTTTATCAAAAGGATAAACAGGATACGAAATATAATTTTCCTATTTTAATATCAGCTGTACTGTGAGCAAAAAACCTGATTATGAGTCGATTCCTACCCTCCTAATGTCTGAATAGATTTCTGCAGGTCTAAGACAGACTTGTGTTACTCACGATGCCTCTACTCTTGCCTCTACACTTGCCTGCCTCTGTCCTTGATGTGTTTTCACTTTCCACTCTGTGAACCATCCCAGATGGTGCGCCTCTTCCCCCACACTCCCATTCCATCCAACATCCCACGCAGCAGCTCCACTCGTTCTGGACTGGTGCGGTCTTGCAGAGGGACACACACTTCAAAACACACGGGCCAGCACATTGGTGCGATAATTTATAATTCGATCAGACGTTTTACAAGGTAGAACGTTCTCTTCCAGCTGGTTTATATTAAAGGGCTCAGGTCAGGTCCCGTTGCGATATTTTTGCTTGAGTGTAGATATTGCTTTTTTATGAAGTCTTTTCAGCTAATTAGTTAGTCAATGCTCCAAACAGATCCTTTGTACTACTAAAGTATGGTCACAATATTTTGTTACTGAATACATTGTTCTTTTGGCTGACTAAATAGTATCCATTCAGTTTATCGTAATGACTTGGTCTCATGATATTCATTATTCTTTACATTACTGGAGCAGGAGGGTACAGCTACCTCAATGTTTACATGGCAAAACTATGCATAAAAAAGGAGTTTATGGAGTATAAAACCAGATAAAATGTGACCAACTTCCCACAATTCATAAATATACTATAAATAAGCCACAGATAGTTTATTTACATAACGACTAACAAAAGGTTCTCTCATGCAATATCTGATATGCAAATGCCAATTAATAAATTAAGTAATCAATAAATATATAAGTGTAAAAAAATTCTGGCCCGGATATAACTTTTCATGATGACATAACCAGCATTTTTCATAATGAAAAAAAATTATCTTTGACGTGAACAATAATGTCATTTTGGTAAATGATGGGGACTAATTGAAGTTAATGACTGTTATTTATCCACAAAAATACCATTTTACAGTTGTTGGGAATTTAGATTTTCCTTATTTACTTAAAGAGATTCAAATGAAGACCTTATTCAAATAAAATTTTGATTCTTTAACAGAAATCTTCTCAGTTTACCCAGTTAGCTTTCATTTTCATTTCATATAAAGTATATAGTATTTACCAAATGTAAATACCACATAAGGTAACTATTACCATATACTATTATATGTAAACAGCTGTCCTATATTTGCTTTATAGTTTATGTATTTCGTCAATGAACATTTCTAAATGACGGAGAGGATGAGAGATCACCTGTACGAAAGGCCCACCTCTCACGCAGATTAGGGTAGATAAACACGTCCCCAGGTGATCAGTGCATATTCACAGGAACAGGCAATCATTCCTGATACCATTTGCATTTGTATTTCCCATCTGATTTCTGTTTATAAATAGACAGGGCCAAATCACCACACGTGCTGCCATGAGGTTTACGGGATCAGAGATTTGTTTATGACGCATCAGTGTTCTATTTTTAAAACTCCAGAGCAATCACTGGTTTTTATGAAACCTGATTATGACGTGCAGTGTAATGTAAAATGCACATAAAGTAAGAACGGGAATGCAGAAAAAGTTGAACACCAACACTAACCTGGCTCATTGTGGCTTTTTATTGTGAGCGATATTCATGTTGCGTAATTACACAGGAAGTTAACAGCATATAAAAATCTATTGACCATCTGTTGCATCTGTATCATTAAACTCATCCTTAGTGACAACATACTTACTGCAAGCAAATTTATATATTTAAAGGGCTCAGACTAAATCCCCTTACAATATTTCTGTATGAGTGTAGACATTGCTTTTTTTATTTAGTATTTTCAGTAAATTAATTAATCAATGTTCCAGATCTTTTCTATTAGGTTGGATAAACAGATGCTTTAGCAGAAATCCTATTATTTTGCTAGTTCATCTAATTAGCCTTCAATTAAGAGACCAAAGCACATTTTTTTGTGTCACTCATTTCTCAGTTTATGGCTGTACGTCAGTGAATAATACTTTTTTTTTTTTTGCAAACTGCAGCCTGGTTCTTCCCTGCTTCTCATTGATGAAGGGCTTCTTCCTTGCTTTATGAGATTTCAGAGTCCTGCTTCTAGAAGCCTGATACGAACTGTCCTAGCAGTGCACTTCACACCTACACTTAATGTTTCCCATTCCTCTTGAAAGTTACTTGATGTCATCCTATGATTCATGACTAACTGTTGGATAAGTTGACGGTCATCTCTGGCATTACAAAGTCGCTTCCTCCCTTTACCTGGCTGCTTTCTGGTTCTTCCCAATGTCTCCTGCTTCATTTCCTTCTTGTGTACTGCTGCCTTTCAAATTTTGAACCAAGTCAGTATAGCCTTCTGCCAGCAGTACCGTGGTTAAACCAGGATTTATAAATGCAGATTTGTTTTAAAATATAGAAAAGATATAGATATATAAAAATGATTTTTTCCCGTGGCTGTGTGTGAATGTATATACATATAAACACACATACACACATTACAGGACTAAAACGATGACTTCGAAGATGAGGTATGCTTCAGTCTTGTAGCAGCGTTGTAGTAGGACCATATTAGAGTAAAAAAACACGCAGACACACACACACACACTTTGTATAGATTATTCCGTATCAATTGTGCATGTCACTGTTGTACTAAGCTGTTAGTTCTGCACTTGTGGTCTTCCTGTTGCTTTTATTGAGTCTGGCCATTTTCCTCCTACTTCTCTCATTAACAAGGTGTGTTTAGCCATTTGCTAGATGTTTTGGTAACACTTTACTTGAGGATACAAATGCTTAGTAACAAGTCAGTTACTGCTGAAGTATAAATCATACAAGTCACTTAGGATGAAAGGTGTCTTGATTCATTAATGATGAACAAACATGAGATCAGTATTTCACTTGTTTTATTCATTACTTGTTCGTCCAAAAATTCCTTAGTACTTCCTTCAGTGGTTCACTAAGACCTATAGTATAACAGATATAGTAACAAATACAGCAACTGCTTGGGATAAATGATGCATCACAATTCACTAACGATGAACAAACATGAGATTGGTATTTTACATTATTGATTATTTGTTCCTACAATACTTCCTTCAGTAGTTCATAAAGGTTTACATAATTAACAGACAGAGTAACAAATATAGTACATGCTTGAGATAAAACATGCATCATGATTCATTAATGATGAATTAACATGAGATCAGTACATAACTAAGACTTATTTTGTTGTTAATTAATACATAAGTAATGGCATAACACTACATTTTATATGTCCCCTCAATAAAGTGTTACTGATGTTTTTTGATGATCACATTATACTCTGTAAACACTAGACCCTTCAGTGCATGAAAATCCCTGGAGGGCAGCTGTTTCTGAGATGCTGGGACCACCATGTTTGGTACAAATGACCACACTGCCTTCTAAATTGCTTAGGTAGGGCATATTAGTCATTTGAATGCTCGGTTGAACAGTCTGGGTGCCTCCCAACCCCGTGTGTGTTGCATGAATTGAGTTGCAGTCACGTGATTGGCTGTTGGGAGGCGCCGGCCGCTCGCATTGGCGAGCAGGTATACCCCATAAACTGACCACCGAGTGTAGATGGCACTTCAAATGTTCGTTGTCAGTTTGTTAAATCATGCATAGGAGATGGATGAGGCCTGCCGAGCTAACCGCGTTAGCCAGCAGTCCTGGAGCTCATTACACATATTATATTAATGGACAGCATGGCACAAATGACTGTTCAGTCTGTTGTCTCTTTTATTTCATTAACCTGTGCTGAGGCTTGTTGTTTTTTTTGACAGAAACATATTTAACCACATTTATATAGCTACAGTAAATTATATCTACAGTATGGCCAATTGTTACGGTAATACTGGAAATGCAATTAGAAAGTGTATATAAAAAATAGGCAAGACTGCAGATTTTGGACATCATCTGTTCTTTGTTAAACTGTAAGTGGAGGTCTGTCCCGCATTAAGGTTCATGCAAAACGACAAAACAAAATAAAACAAAAGACAACGTACCGCTGCTAATGCTCTCTGGAACTCCTTTTTATTTGATTTTGTTTGATTTTTGTTTGATTTTTTTGTTCCACCTTGATTAAACTTTTGCTATATTATATTAATGATAATTAATGACAGGCGAGCCACTTCTCCAGGGCAGGGTTGTGGCAATGAAGGTGTGGTTTCATAGTCTACTGTGCAGATCATTGCATTTGAAAACGTTTGCCATTTCTGCGTCAAGAATCCTGATTCCAGTGTCTTCTGAAAAGTCTGCATTCAGAAAAGTGACCTCTGAATCAGCAATCTTTCACCTATATGCTGATATATCATTTAATCAAATTCCAAAGTCCATAACAACAGCCACTTTGAGTAAAGGACATATATTCTTCAAAGGACAAAGAAATAAAAATGAATGACACAGGAATGGTGATTATTTACAGAAGCTGACTTAAATTCCATTCTGACTCTTATTAAAATCCTAGCAGCTCATATCTATTTTATTACAGGAATCAAGCCCTTTTTTAATCTACCTCTTAATCTGAGAATCTGAGGAGATGGAAACACGCCAGGGAGGCTGTGAATCATGCTACAGGGCCATCGTAGGACTTTTTATTAAACCGAGATGACAAGCAGGTTGATTGTAAAAATAATGCAGCCTGGCATTCAAAGGCTTTGACACTGTGCCACTTTGGGGAATGCTGCTGCCTTTCTGATGATTAACACTGGCTGCGGGACAAACCAGGAAGTGAAATGATGCAGGAAACAAGACGGCCATGCAGTTCATTTCTAACAATGAAAAGCTGATGATGTGCAAGCCTTTCAGTGGCTGCCGCTTTGTCTTCCATAGGTAAAAACATGTCTAGATTGATAACATGTCCATAACACTCCACAATATAGAACTAAATTGACTTGCATTTGTTTACGTAGAGTATGCTTTGATAGAAGTATGTATGCATACATATACATATATTTGCTATGTGGAGTATATATTTTAAGCACATGATGTATGTATATCAATACACTATGTTAAAGAGGCAAGCAAACACATCCATCCTCCCTAAGAAGTGCTATAGAATTGGAGTTGTCAACATAAATGCTAATGCTAGCTGGAAGCTTTATTGTATATAAATTAAAAGTGAAAAAATAGTGAAAAGTGTTGTTTCCTTTTTTAATTTTATTATGATTGGTTATTGAACAAGAGAAAAAAATGGATTTTCATTCCACACAACTACAAGACATGATCTTCATTGTGGTTTGTAGGTCAGTGTTTGCTATAGATGTTATTCAAGTAACTCATATGTTATGGTATATGGGTTTATAAATTGCACCTCTGTATGATAATAGTTTAATGCTTTGCTGACTAAGGGCTCTATTTTGACGTTGGAAAAAGCAGACTTTGGAAGAAGGCGGTCCTAACTCTCTTAATTATTCAGAGGGGTGTTTTGGGCATAACAAGCAATGAACCAATCAGAATGGAGTGTCACCTCACCTTTAAAAGGCAGCGGCGCATGATCTACTGCAGATCGCTGTTACAATGAGGCGTTTGCCAGGTAAGCCAGATCGCTTTTCGCAGGAGGAAACGGACATGCTGGTGCACGAAGTCAATATGCGCGAGCGAAGCATCTGCAGGAGCCACACTGTTCCACCTCAGCCCTTGGAGGTGAAGCAGGCGTGAGATGAGGCAGCAGCGAGCGTGTCCTCGTCTTCTGGCCTCATCAGATCGCTTTCTGTCGGCCAAAGGCACGATGACATTGCACTGCCTTAAAATAACAAAGCGCCGAAAATGCGCCCGGTCACGTCTCGCTTTAAAATACACCACTCCTACAAGCGGAAAGCGAGCGCAAAATCATTTACTATTTTGACGACGTGCGCGCATAGCGTGAAAGTGAGAAATGTGCTGGTGAGTAACTAGCAAACCACTTTACGTCACCTTTTGTGCAGGTGGAAAATAGAGCCCTAACATGCTGTTTACAGTTGGTTTTAAAACGCGTTCTTGGACGATTGGATAACAAGTGGACAGCGCTAAATAACAAAGACACATTGTGATGCGATCACTCAAACCACTTGCCGAGGAGCTCTGGGACACGTGACCAAATATCTTTTGTAGTGTAAACACTAATGTATCCTGTTACATTCCCGACAAGGACGTCACAATTATTGTGCCTGAGGCCATTTGACCTTCTAGCAGAAATGACATAGGTGGTAATGAAACACAAGTGGTCAGCAGAGATGCATGACAGAAATAGGTATCAACGCCAATGTGTCTTGGCTGTCCAACTGTGATCTGATTGCCCAAGATGCATTTTAAAACCAAGTTTAAATAGGACCTAAGACTACAGTATAGTATAATGGGGATACTTCAAAAATGATACTTCTTGAACCCAGAGGTGGAGATTTCAGGTCCGGAGAATACAAATCCAGACCAGGATTTTGTTTCAACCAACCAGTGGAGTACTCTGTGACTGTGACTCTTTATACTCAACTGCTTGGTTGAAGCAAAATCTTGGTCTGGATTTGTACTTTCTGGACCTGAAATCTCCACCTCTGCTTGAACCTTGTGCAAAATATTTACCTTAAAAATTTCAATCCATACAGCATTTGAAATAACTTTTGAAAAGAAACTTGTTGGTAAATGAATATGTTTTCTAACATTATAGAGAAGTAAGAAAGTTGACACTTGATCATGTCAATCTCATCTCTTAATTAAATATCCAATTAGAAAGCAATTTATATCAGCTGTAAAGTCCCCGAAACAATAAGCTGTTGTCCTTTCATGTGGGTATGAAACAACCAGAAATGGAGCAGAAACAAGAATACCATGTCCCACTGGGTACTGCCTTGCAGAATGGCTTGTACTGTGGGCCAGGCTAACCGCACATTCATGTGCCACGATGTACAGAACATGCTCACAAAACAATGACGCGATCTCTCTGGGGAGGGATCTCCACAAAGCCTCTCTCATCAGCACACCCTGTATCCACATGCTTATTCATTCCTGGTTTGTGTCCAAGTCTTACAGCTTTACATAACATTGAGAATGTCAAAGCAAAAGAGTCGAAGTTTAACATGCTATCCATTTTCTTACAGTTCACGTACAACTGGTTTTTGCCTTGCCTTCAGATTTCCATTGCATTTTCTCTGGAGTGTGATTCAGTCAAAAATACTGGAACTTGTGCTGCATGAAACTGTGACAATTAATGCCATTGCTCTTTATCTATTCAATGCCTGCATCATTTATTAAACAAATGCATTCTGATTTAGGAGCATGGTCGTCTGGAAATTAAAGGATGGAAGCATGAAGGTTTAAATTAATTGCAAGGTATAGTTTTCTGCAAGCTTCCACAATTTTTTGGTAAATTGTTTGTATGCTTTAGCATTCACCAAATGATATGGTTTTATAAGCCATAAATTACATTTTGCATTTTAATGAAAAACTTGTACAACAGAGTTGCATACACAGATGATTGAAAAAAGAGCTGA
This sequence comes from Gnathonemus echidnorhynchus, assembly GCA_026776725.1. Lineage (NCBI taxonomy): Eukaryota > Metazoa > Chordata > Actinopteri > Osteoglossiformes > Mormyridae > Gnathonemus > Gnathonemus echidnorhynchus. The sequence goes on from JAODJU010000041.1 coordinate 6,568,488, forward strand.
GATTAGTTGCACTTATTATCTTATAATTAACTTGCTTACAAATTCTGCAGGTAGGTTAGGTTTTTATGAGAAGCACATGTAGATGGGCTTGAATGCCTCTTTTGTATGCCTGGTGTCCACACTTCAGTAACATTTTGTACCCATTGCGCAATTTGTATTCCGTCGTCTCCTCACGGAGTTGAGAAGACCTCAGTTCGGGCGTGACTCAAGATTCAAGGGACAGCTGTAGCGTTGTGGCATTTCTGCCCACAGATCGTTATGGGTGTGAGCCCAGCTCCGTGGTAATCGCTGCTCTAGTCTGTGTTCATTTCTGGCACTGAGTCCACATTCTTATTTTACATTTACATTGCCAGTTGTTCCAACTCATTTACAGAGTGTATCGAGCGAAGAGAATGTGAAGGAAAGCTTCTTTTTTTGCCATATATATGCTTACATCAACCATGTTAGCCAAGGAAGAATCTTCAGTTAAGGGCATGACTTTCTAACTTTTTGATGTCTGGAATTTGAATTGATATTTTGGAGTGTAAGGCAAGTATATTCCAGGGCAGACTGTAATAGAAGCACATATTAAAGCCATCCCAGTACAGAAAACGTTACATAGATCATCATGACAGAGTTTCATCAACATATCTGCCTTGGCAAACAATGTGGCTCTGACATCATAGGTACAGCAAACCCTTTCTAAGAGCCAAACTCTTGGAGCCTGGTGGAATAAATAAATACAATCAATGGAACATTCTTGTTTGAAATCTTTGACAGAGGCCAGAAAACAGAGATCAACCCAAAGAAAAAATAACTAAAGCAAAGACCTATAATGAATCTTACAAAAACACGTATGTTCCTTTAACAGTTACCCGATCACACATTTCTGTCTCCCTTCTATTATTATCTCCTGCTGATAGCACTCAGGAATAATTGCCATGGAAACAGTTTACATGTCACACTCTGTTGTCAAGGAAACATGGCTGAATAGGTACCTCCTTTGGATTAATATGCAGTTCCTCTGGACTTCTGCTCATATCTGATTTTTACACATTCACATGATTGTGAAGAGGCTGAAGATGTAATGTGCTTTACAGGCTTCACACAGAGCATTATAAAAAGTGCCCGGCTATGCTTATATCTGTTCCTTTTTATTGAAAGAAAATGCAACTGTGCTTATGAGCACTTGTTCAATAAACAGATTAGGACGTCTTATAAGGGTAGTAATGCATCTGCCTCCTGCAGTGACTGGCTGTAACTTGCGACAGCAGAAAAAAACACTCTACTTGGATGCACTGAAAATGCTCTCCCTTTAAAGTCTGAATATTACAGGACTAAAACGATGACTTTGAAGATGAGGTATGCTTCAGCGTTGTGGCACAGTCTCGTAGCAGTGTTGTAGTAGGACCATATTAGAGTAAAAAAACACGCAGACACACACACACACACACACACACACACACAGGTTTGTAATTATATATTTGAGGGGACTCTCCATTAATTTCTTTATAAAAACCTAATCCCAACAGTGACAACCTTAACCCCTACTCAGGCATAACCTTAACCAAACAAAACACAAAACTGTTGGCATTTTTAGTTTTTTGATTGCAGTCACAGATGTTTATAAAATTGTCCCCACAATGGTACATATACATAACCCCCCACACACATATATAATAAGCATGTATATTTCTACATAATTACAAACAAGGCATTGTTCCCCACAACATAGTATATGCATATACCGCCCCTGCACACACACACACACACATGT
>JAODJU010000041.1:6570343-6580371 GCA_026776725.1 Gnathonemus echidnorhynchus
TTTTACGTGACTACAAAGCTTTAGGCCTTCACTTGTAATTTTGACAGCTGACAAAAAAACGCCACCAAACATTTAAACTTATTTCAACATCTTATTTCAAATCTTCAAACGCAAACTTAAACGTCAAATATAAATTTAACTTAAAATATATACTGACCTACCCCTGTGTTTTCTAGAGTATAATCTGATGTGATTGCTAATGTATTTACAAGTATTAAAGCAGTTGTGTATATTTTACTTGTCCAATACTCACAATAAACTTTAAACACACATTGTTCATGCAATATGCATTTGTGTTCTTTCAGTTTCAGCCAATTCAATAACAAACAACTTTTGTGGGCACAGGTTATTTTATACAAGTAATGTATTATTTGTTTATTGATTCAAACTAAGCAAATAATCCATTTGTGTTTTCATTCTCTTCCTGCTAGAACCAAACTCCCCGATTAAGACTTGTTTAATGAAAATATCAGTCTCAAAGGTAACAGCAATTGATTGCACTCTATACGTTCAACTGAAGGTAATAGCTATTTAGGATCTCCAGACCTGTTCATTAAGAATCAGTTATTCCAGATAACTTGCTTAAAAGGAATACAAATTATTTAGGCATTTCTGGCTCTAATAAGTGCAGGAGCCCAGTATATTGTAACACTGGGAGTACAATTTTATCAGACGATGTCCATCTATCTGTCTGCTCAAATGTTGCCAACCAATGTTCTGAGGCAACAGCACACGACGCTGCTGCCAGATAGCAGCCAAAATGAAAACATTACTCCAGTCAAGGCGGACCTCGTGTAGCACACTCCCACAAAGTGGCAGATTGATTGCAAATGGTGTTCACTGCAAAAAATAAAAAAAAAACCTTTTTTCCCTCCGGTTCTCTATTTTTATGTGTTGTTTACAAGCGCCAGGTGGTACAACAGTTCAATTTTTCATGTGCATCAAGGTTTCAAAACACTGTATTTTTTAAAGTGCAGTTCGATAACTGCAAATAGCAAAAAACTGCATTGCGTCTAACTCTCTCTCTAATGCCACCTTATTACTGTGACATCGTTTAATACAGGGCTGGAGTAACCTTACAAATTTTGTAAAGGAACTAAGCACTTTGTAAATATACTTATCCTATTATATATGATTGAAGAAAAGAATGGCTTGTGGCAGCTGAGTACTTCAGGTGCAAGAACCTGTCTCTCATTACTGGTAGGATTATCCTCTGCTCTGGAATGACCCTGCTTCCTGCATGATGAGAGAGCACAGCAATTTGCTCTGGCCCTGTTTCTTCCCCCATTTGCATGCTGATGTACTCTGCAAATGAGGCTACACAAATTTACACTATAAATTGCTTTTCTGTGCTAATTCCCTGGCCCCTGAATTCCAAACGCCCACACCTAACACCATTCCATCTCTCTTCTCCACATAGACCCAAAGTCCACACTAGAAACAAAAGAAAGAAAAAAATAAAACTACAGTGAATGGCTTCGGATGACAAACTTCCCCTCAGCACAGTAATTACCAAAGCCAGAAGCAACTAAGAAACACTTCAGATTTATTATGGTCCATTATTTTCTTATTTATAATAATAATTCTTGAATACATTTTCCATCCATCCATCCATCCATCCATTCATCCATCCATCCATAGCCACTTATCCAGTCACAGGGAACCTGGAAACCGTCCAAGAAAACGCAGGCAGAAGGTACCCAAAATGGGTTGCCAGGTCTTCACTGGTGACAGCTGCACTTATTTGGACTACTGGAGAAAACCAGAGAACAGACACACAGGGCGCCAGGTGTTGAGGTCACAGTGCTACCCATTGATCCGGTGTCACCCCCACCTTTATTCTGGCGTGGAATCATTTCATAGTCCTTCCGAGTTTCTTTTAGAAACATTCATGTATTTTGTATCCATGTGAGAAAGAAAGATTTTTTTCCACTATAAAAATCAAAACATGAATGATTAATCTGTTGCTTATCAATGGCACCTGCAGCAATCTAGTACTAGTTGAAACATTTTGTATTCATTTACTTTTCTCAATGTCACTTTATCTTGCATATATTACTGTTAGCTTACGGGGCTACATTTATAATTCACTTAATTCAGATTCATATGCAACTTTAAAAGCACTTGTCATCTATGCTCAGGACGGTGATATATGCGTCACATAAATGCAGCCACTGTTTTCTGTCGCAGCCTCAGGGATTGTACCTGTAGCTGTGATATTCACGGTCTCCTCCGCTCCCACTCAGGCTGACGCGAATGACGCATCACGTGATCGCCTCTCCCGTTAACGTTAGCACTGCGGTATTCTTCACTTTCTTTTTCTCTTATTCGAGTCAAAGCAAAGTTGACGGTTACAGGGAATAACAATCTTTCTTAACTTGGTAAAAAAAAAAAGAACAATAAAAAAAGATTAAAATTTAACTTATAATGAGACAAACTTTACTTTCTACTCTCTGGCGCTGTTCTTCAGCACCACACTTTCTCAAGTAGCATGGCTGCCATGTCGGTGTATCGCCACTCAAAACGAGCTTTGATTTAAATCTAACATTCACAGGCTTCAGAGCTGTACACTTCAAAAGCATCTCATCAGTATGACTTTCATTGTCACGTGATCACGCGTTTTATCAATTAATTTACGCGTGTATTGCGTAAGCAGCAGACAGAATGAACTCCTTATATAATGATCTTTTTATGTCCACGTTAGAGTGTTTCCAAGAGAATAATATAACATGGTAGCGCACAAGGGAAGGACAATATACAATACAAAAAATATATTCTACAACCAATTAAATATATTCCAACCATTTATTTATTTGTAACTATTATTTCATTTGTAGTCCCAAATACCAACTCATTTCACAAAGACCTGACATTGTCGAGGTAGTAAAGTTTGTAGATTTACTTACCTTTGTAAGAGTTTCTTTGAAATCTGCTTTGGTGTCCTCTTTGCAAAGACGGGACGCCCGAGACGCTATTCCCCATGCCTGATCTAAAAAAGGCCAGGTGTTCAGTCCAAATCTTAATGCTTTACTGAATATCTTGCTCATTCAGTTTTGTTATGCTCACGGTGAAACACCGTACACAGAACTACATAGAGATTCTCTGGGAAGAAGCAGAAGAAGGGAAAAAAAAAAACGTTTTAATGAACCATTTTTAGTACAAACGTCACCCAGAAGACACCGGTTGTTGGAGGGAGGGGAAAAAAGAAAAAAAGACATCAGCAGCAGGTCAATGAACTGTTGTTCGCATGAATAAGTATAGGTGTATAAGCACCTCCCTCAAAGCTCATTCTTTCAGCATTCTAAGTCAGACAGACCACTCTGACAAAGATAAAACATCATGGAGTATTTATATCGATATTAACCAATGACTTCTTATTCAACGTGGTACATGGTATACTCCTTTGTTTAGTACTACTTGGATGTTTTTTTTTTTTTTTTGGTATGTCGGTTACTTATTAACAGACATACCAGTGTCTGGTCCCCGTTGATGAGCCCTCAAACGTTAGTCACCCCTCTTTCTCCGGCGATCATTCATGTTATGTAAATATAAACTGCAGCCAATTCCGTAAACACAAGTTAAAGCACCAGGCACACAACGAAATAAAAAAAATATTTCGAATTTAGTATTACGGATGTACGTTCTTTGTAAGAGGAACGCTTCAGAAATTACTCACATTTTGTGTTTTTAAAATAGTTGATTCTCAATGACTGAAGAAGTAATTAATAGCGGAGATGTTAAAGTGATTTTGGTTGAAGTAGTGAGTTCCCACTTTTACTGGCTGTTCTTATCAAACACGCACATAAATTAATAAACAGAACATGACATACCAGCCGCAGAATATAATTATATTTGAATTAAGTATTTATTCATTAGCTAACCTGTGTTAAGGTGCCATCTAGTGTAAAAAATAATAATAATAATAATAAAAAAAAAAAACGTTCACTCCTATTCTGATATTTCATTGTTCAGCCCAGCCTATCCTACTCGACTTTTCTGTTATCCTTTACCTATTAATATGCATATGTATATATAGGCAGTATTATACAGCAAGTTAACCCTGCAGGCCAATATTATCTATAATTAGATGTGGTGTTTAAAAGGCATTGCAATATAGGCTAATAACAATGGACTGCAAGCCCATATAACAACAACATAACTTACAACAATAATTATTATTATTGTAATACCAAACACTATCAATATAATCAGTAAATGACTCTCTATGGCAATATGTACTTCCGTCTTTAATTCTTCAACGTAGTGCGTTGAAAACACATGCAGATTTTACTTTGCAACGTCCGCAAGTTACTCGTTCAGTTAAGTCTACTTTACGACTGATCATGAAATTGACGGCCTGCTTCGAAATAAGGCCGAAGCATCACGTTATCTAGGCAACTCTTAGCTACATTTTTCGCCACGCGTCCGTCACTGGGAACGTCTCGGTCCTTGGGGTGGGAGTATTAAAGGAGAACGCGCGACTCAAATTACGTCATCACGTCATTCCGTGGACCTGCGTGGTCTCCTGGAAACAAGGACGCACATAGTTGCCGAAGTCCCTGATCCACGCGCTAATGAACAGTTGTGACAGAACAATATTTACATAAGATTTTATAAATCATTAGGGATTTCTCCTTACATTACATTATTTTTACATCGACGTTCAATAAACGTCAAGGACACGAGCCCACTAAATATGACGGAGGTAAGCTTTTCACGTCTTCAGGTGGATGGGTCAATTGCTTAGCCAGCTAGTTAACTACTCCCTGGTTTACATATTTCATAAGAGTAAAGGTAAAAAAATCGTTTCAAGTGTTTATTAACTTATATATTGTGTTAATTACTATTTTACAGCAGTTTTTATGGAAAAGGGATCTTTCATATGGCTCCCCTTAAAAAAGAACGTTGACAAAACCTAAAAGAACGTTTTGTACATGCGTATTCCTATTGTTTTGTCAGAAATCAGCCTCCTTAACTCTTATTTCTGTCGTTGTCTCACTGCACACATTCTTAAGTTTTTCCACTGCATTGACTTGTCCAAGCAGTATAAAGGAATTACAAAAACCAGATGCTTCTGAGATATATAACACGTTTACGAACTTGTTGTTGATAAGTCCGTTTTTTGGTTGATAAGAGGTTGGCCACCCTTTAACGCTACATAACCAAGATGTCCGGTGTACCAGCTCCTTTGTTGAGAATTACACTGGTCCTGAAAACAGGAATGCCTTTAAAAAAAAAAAAATATATATATATATATGGCACTGAAGTTGGCAATACCCAAACGAAAAAACAACTCAATCTGATCTTTGCCCACAGTTCACACTAACCCAGTGGTCTGGATGCATTTTTGCACACTATGCTTTTAAAATGTGTCCTCCTGAGAAAGTTTGGCCTGCTGCTTCAATACCTTTAATATATGCCCTTGGTTATCATGGAGGAACAATATCTCATGGTACCCTAACAATTACCCTGCTCCTGAAATGCCTGTGCTCTTTGTTAGTAGACAATGTACCTACTGTGTTGTAATGGTAGTATTCGTTACTCATTTATATCACAAGACTAACACAAAGTACCAAGGTAACTAGATCACAGTTAATGATATGAACAAAAACAAATTGTTAACGTCTCTTTCATTCTGACTTCATTCATTTACTCTGTCATGTTTTAGAGTCCGTATCAGAAATTTCTTCCAGACATTTGAGAATATGAATTGAATGTTAAAATCTGTCTGTCTCCCTTTTAAAATAATAATCAAGCTTGTTACTACAATGGTGATGGTATATCTGACTTTGGTGGGTAATGATAGAATCAGAAATACATCCAACTACACAAATCAATGTCCTTCATCACATAAGAATCATGTTTAAACTATGAGCAAAAGTAACAAGGTTCAATTGTACTAGAGTTTCCCTTACAGCTGCCTTTATAATTCCTGCACTTAACACACCCTGTAGTGTGGGGATCCATTTACAGAAATAGCAGAGTACAACTGGCTTGCAAGTTTTTGGTTAGATGCTCCATTTGACCCACACTTAACACTCTACTAACCCTGAGCGGCTTATTGTAATCAAAACACAAAATGTATGTTTTCAAATTGTTGTCACGCAGCTCAGGCTAAAAAGGAAAAAGGAGACGAAATGTTAATACCGGTTTTGACTTTTTGTTTAAAGGAAGAAAACTCCTTTGAGAAGCTGGAGAAGGAGTCCCAGGAGGTTCTCAATGAACTTGCTAGAGACAAACATCTAGAAAAATTTCGCATTGAATATGAAAAACTGACCAAGGCCTTAAGAAAGTCCCATGAGAATGAGAAGAGACTTATGGCAAAATGCAGGGAGTTAAATGCAGAAATAGCATCCAACTCTGTCAAAATCAACACGGCACTGAAGTTATCCCAAGAAGATCAAACCACTATAAATTCCCTGAAACAGGTATGTTCTCTGGGACCTACAGCATGGTGCTGAATTAGATGGACAGATAAAATAAACTTTTCTTTTCTCACCCAGTCAAATATTCAGAAGTGTGCTCTCAAAATATTCTCTGGTTTTAGGAAATAGAGAAAGCGTGGGAAATGCTGGATGCTGCTTACAAGAAGGAACTAATTGCAGACGAAACCATTCAGAATTTAAAGAATGATGTCACCAACTTGACAAAAATTGTGCAGCAAGGAGAAGGTTTCTCCACAGGTCAGGAGCATAGGTGAGTCATTCTCTTTTGTGCCAGCGTGTTGGAATATACAGTTCATAGGCTATGTAAATCACGTTTGGTCCTCTAAATATGAGTAGAAATATTATATTGTTAGTCATCTACACCAGTTCCCTAGTGCTTATGCATTGTCACGTTTGATGTTATTAAAAAAAAAAATAGACCAATGGACTTCAGCCCCATGATATTGAAAGTCTTATTGAAATGAATAGAAAGACCAGCTTTTATTGCTCTCTGTATTTTTTTTTTCAGTATGAATGATTTGCTGAAAATCAAAGATGATCTCACCAAGGAGAGGGATGAACTCCTTGCGGAAGTGGTGAATTTACGGGAGAATCTCACCAAGGCCACCATCAATCAAGAAGAGACGGAAGTCTCGAAAGAGAAGGCCTTGGAAACCATATCACAGGTATTCTTGAGGAATTTTGCATCAGTGAGGGTGCAGCATCAGTGTTGTCAAATTCCTGGAAGGGAGGCACATGTGCAGATATTGATCCAGCTCCCTTAATTACTACCTTAATTCATTTTAATTAATCGAAATAACATTGCACTTCTGACAATTTGAGCTGTTTTACCATGTATGAAAGAAAAAGAGCAATATTATTAGAGAAATGCATGATTGTGTAGATAATGAACAACGAAATACATCAATTCACCTATTACAGTTATCTGAAATGAAAAAAGCTCCTATATAAAGCTTTACGTGTCAAATTTTATGACACCGATATTGTTAAGTGTAGTATATTTATTGTACCACATGTTGATTTTTCTACATTCTTGCATGATTTAAGTTGAAATACACCTTGTACACTGGGAACAAGCCTGGGTGTGAATATAATCTGCCATGCTGCTGAATCGTAAAAGCAGTTTTTTTGCTTAGTATAAATTGCACACGACACCCTATTGCATCAATTTTTTACTAAAAAATACATTTTATTAGGTATTGCTTTTCAGCGATGGATTGCTGGAGTGTGGAAATGTCCACTCTCAGATGAATTGTATATATTTTTCGTTATTGTTGTATTTAAAGTTTTGTTCTTCATATAAAATAGAGCCTGCCTGAATATCAATGGCTAAACACAGTCCATTTTGGTCTGATTTAATTGGCTGGCAGCCATAAGTTTTTTTTTTTTTTATAAACATATGGTAATATTTTTAATGGAATAGAAATGGCTTTACGTAAAAAATTGTCGTGGTTTCACTTGTGCACCATATCCACCAGCCACATACCCCACGGAGGTCCAGATCTGGCCCTGTCGGCTCTGATAAAACATGGGCTCACTGCCCGTCGCGTGGAAAATAAATGATTCATGCCGTGTTTACTAAATAGCTCATGGTGAAATTGATTGTGTTCTAGCATGCTCTTTGAATTCTGATTTGCGCGTCTCATTGTCCGCTCCTCTATCTTGTGGCTGCAGCTTCGGCAGGACATCCAAGTGTGCCAGAACGAGTGTTCCCGCGAGAGCCGCAGGAAAGAGAAGCTAGAGAAGGAAGTTGCACAGCTGCACGCTGACCTGGATGCCAGGCAGGCGGACATCAGAGCGCTGAATCTGCAGATCCAACGCAGCAAAGACGAACAGCAGAGGCTTGAGCAACAGCTGCGAGAGCAGAAGGTGGACTGGCTCGGATGCCATCCTAAGATCAATCCCACTGAGATTATTTTGTACTGATACTAAAATAACTGACCACACCAGTTACTGGCCTTGCCATAGATACAGCAGCACAGTCACCAGTGTCAATCTGTATTTAACATGCCTTGTAATGGACGTTTAACTGCTGAAATATAGTATTGTAGGATAGTAAAAAACAGTTCAATAGTAATTATTGGCTCATTGTTCTGCTAAATGCTTGGTTAACATCCCAGATTGCACTGTAAAACTCCTAAGGACATGCAGACGTGTGCATACAATCAATGAACACTCATTGACACACAGGCACACAACTGCTTGCCCATTAACTCTGTTGTGGCTTGCAGAGGCTGAAAGTTCAAGTACAAATCCTGCCCAAGGTTTTGTTTCAACCAACCAGTTGAGTACTCTGTAACTGTGACTCTTCATACTCAGCTGGTTGATTGAAACATAATCTTGGTCTGGATTTCTGCTTTCCGCCTCTGGTGGTTTTCTGGGAGGATCCCAATAGCTTACTGTAAACAGAGCTGTTCTGCGCGGCGTTTTCATTTGGAATTACACCCGTGCTTATGACCTTACAGATTCTCAATGAGAGAGCTGCAAAGGAACTTGAGCAACTGCATATAAGAAATGGGAAGCTCCAGCAAGAGAGCGAGCAGAATGCTCTGAGTATGGAACAGCTGTCCCTGGAGAACCAACAAAGGGCATCAGATCTAAAGGTAGCTTCCGAGTACGTATTTGAAGAAAGAGACTGAGCACTTACAGCAGAAGTTCAGAGGACACTTTCTTTCACACTTTTATTAAATTCTGGCAGGTATAAGTTGTCAAATCACAAAATGACAAAGGTCTTATATAACGCAATTCTCGGGGAAAAAGGGTTGATGTTAGGACACCTTTAATCTTTAAAGCCATTTCAGATGAATGATGTATGCCGTGAATATTTTGTTGGCAGAGAGACTCTGAATTAAGAACACTTTTCCAATATTTTGCTTTCCTGCAGCTGAAAAACTTGCATGCAATTAATGCATATAGGATGTACCTCAAATGTAATGTTTTCAGAGCTACATAAATTTTGATTCAAAAATGAATAACAAAGTAGATCACAATGAAACATTAACTACAAACATCCATAAAAACATCTTTATTCATACCTTTATTTTTAAAAAACTTTCTCCAGTCTTTCTTTAAAGAATCACCTTTGAGACACTTTTGAAACGGATCCAGTAATTATCTGTAATTAGAATTCTCTCTGGGATCTAAGCAACCACTTCTTTAGTGTAATTTAAAGAAAATTAAGGACAGAAGTGGTATAATATATGGTGACACTTGTTGCAAAATGTTAATATATGCATCTCATGTATATTTTGAAATGCATGATTGGGCTGCTGTTTGGGCTGCAGTTTTAAATCTAACCACAAGGGGACACTAGTGATATACATAAGTCATCAAATACGCTAAGTAACATAAAACATTTTTTTACGTTTTATTTTTTGCATGCATAACTAGAGAATATATTTATATATTTATATTTTTAAATGTATTACACTACATGATAGCTTAGCTAAGTATTCTGTACCTGTTAAAAGACAGTTTTCAGTCACTTATTTAAATGTGCTACTTGAGTGGTAATATGGCAGGCAGAGCGCACACTAAGAATGCCGTCTGGAAGTTATTTTAAAGGCTGGATGCTGGTGGTAT
>JAODJU010000041.1:6580389-6606684 GCA_026776725.1 Gnathonemus echidnorhynchus
ATGTATTTTATGTAGAAAAAGCCATCATGCTTATAAATGCAAGGTACATAAATCTACAGCGTGGCTTCTCTCTTGAAGTGATAAAAAGAAAAATGCAAAGCTCTACCTTTGACTTTGCTTTAGCTCCTTAGCACGCTCACTCCATATTTGCTCTTTTCATTATCATTTCAGACAACAGCTTGGTTTTTATCTAATGCAGCGCTTTGAGATCTGCACAGAATCATTTTCATGTGTTGTCATATATGTAAAACACCATATACTGATCTCAGTCAGAGCTCTTTGAAGAGAAAAAAAAACATAACTCTAGTCTTTTTGTTTGACTAATCTTTTGAGAATTCAAAGGTGTTTCTGTAAAGGCTTAGGACAGAATAATCTTGGACAGTTTTTGGGTCCAGTAAAATGACTGCCTATTTTTTCTACTAGATGAAAGAGGAGGTGGTAAATCAGATGCGTCAGGAGATATCCAAACTAATGAAGATGAGGGAAGCCCTCCAGAGGAGAGTGCGACAGGCGGAAGAGCAGAAACTGGACATAGAGCAACAACGAGAGACGCTTAAAAACCAGATAACTGGGCTGGAAAAAGGCAAGAGGCTTAATGCCTGTAAAAGGATTTTTTTCATACCTGTCTCTGCCATGTTGGAGAATCTTGTTTACATGAAATTTAATCCTGTGTAAAAGAAAAAGAAAGTCAGACACCGGTATCATTACTGACCTTATGGCCTCATTAAGAGTCCCTGAACGTACATGCAAAATAAAGGCATGCTATTATGTGACTGATTATTAATGCTAATAGCAATGCTAATGATTCAAGAAGGTGACTGGAAACCATAATGTGTTGTACTAAGTAGTGCCAAAAGTATCATAAGCTGAGTAACTGAAACAATGTTACAGTAGGTGACAGCTGGGTCTTTGACTATTCATCATAGCCCAAAGTTACAGCTCACCCGCCTTACAATATGTTTGTTCCCATGTTCATGTGCGTTTGCTTCAGAATGATCGCTGGTTTATTATTAGTCTAGACATGGAAACTGGCCTTATTGATTGTTCTGGTATTTCAGATTTGTTATAAGTTATATGATATATTGGTGGCTATATGAAGTAGTACAACGTTATTAGTATAGTTTCAATGAAATACTCTGGTGTTTTGAAAATGTGGCATTTTTTACAATGTATCATTTTGTTAGAAATGGAATCTGCTAAAAAACAGCTGGAAATTGACAAGAAAGCCATGGAGGAGTTGGTGAGAGAAAGAGATATCCTGAATAAGGTACATAAAAATTATTTTTTTCAGAAATATTCTGAAATATTTCTGGGGAAAAAATTCTAATGAGATATACCTGCTATGAAATACATAACTAATGTATCACTGTGACACATGCATATTTGACACATGAAATATGCATATCATGTTACGTGATCACATCATAGCATAGAATTCTCCCTTAAGACATTCACAAGGGATTAATTATATTACCAGTTAAATTACCGGTTACATTTTTGGCGTGTAGCTTTTGTTCAATGTGCAGCGCAGGTTTATTCCACTCTTGACATTTGTATCTACAGTATTGATGGTTTCTCCCACTGAAAGCCCTGCATTCTCCTGCTCAGAACGTGATCAAGGCCGCTAATGCTACTGAGAAGCAGCTAGGTCTGGTGAAGGTCCATGAGCAGTCAAAGAAGAATCTCAACCAGGAGATCGTGAACTACAGGGAGGAAGCTCAGAAACAACGGAAGATCATCTACCAGCTGGAGAAGGAGCGAGACCGCTACATCAATGAAGCTAGCGATCTCACGCAAAAGGCAAGGTCGAAAGGTCGTGTTAGACATGACTATACCAACTTCGGTGCCTGTGTGGTATCTTCTTGGCTACTGATGCACCTGAAGATTTTCTTTTCCCATTACGGCACGTACTAATCAATCAAGTGACAAACCATATTTACAACCCGTGAGCTTTCGGTATGAATCAGACAGCCATATTATCTATGGCTGTCAAAAAGCAATGCTTGTTAAGTTAGCGGGGAAAGTGTTACAGTAGATCAAGCTCCGATCTTGGCCTGGTTCAAATCTTAATCTTAGTTTTATTTCCAAAATTTGTGAAGATTATTCCCAGCTTTTTGCCATTATTAAAATATACAATGTACTTTTTGCAGCAGTACAGCTAACTTTCTGATGTACCTTTACTTTGGAGTGAACATTACTTCATTTTTATTACTAGTCCTTGAACGCCAAGTTAAAATTGAATGTGTATAGTGGCACTTTCTCTATAGAGTCCTTTTGTAAATAATCCATTTCTTGGTCTTTTGTAATATCTTAACTATGGAACTTTGTTGAAATGATCAATTTTATCTGTAATTTTCATTGTGGCATTTAACATATTAATTATGCATTCATTGTAATTGTCATTTAGCTTTAAAATGATAGTTCCCATCTTTATTATACCTAAGAATGAATTACCTAGTTTGTAAGCGTTTATCTGTTATAATGATTTATTGCTTTCGGTTTATTGAATTCTTTAGCCTGAAGAATGGACGAATAAAAATAAAAAGACAGTTATAAATGTAGAAGTTATAAATGTACTTGGATATTTCTATTTCATATTTTAAAATGTTTTCATAGTCAGTTTCAATAAGACAGCGCAGAACCTACATTCTGATTCATATCTCATCTTCATTAAATGAACTGAATCATAGTACTATAATAATACATTTCATTTACCCAGATGGCTCCTTTTTTGTTTGATGAGTGATACATCAAATGGAGTTGCATTCATTAACTAAAAGTGCATCCCTATGCAGCTGATTAATAAATTAATTATATACAATCTTGTAACTGTTTTTGAACATGTGTGATGAGCCCATATTAGCTAATAATTGGCACCAATGCTAATAAAAAAAAATATAATAAACAGAGTTACTTCTTTTTCAACTTGGCAGGTTCTACAAAACATGGAAGACATTAAAGTAAGAGAAATGCAGATCTTTGACTACAAGAAAAAGATAGCTGAAGCTGAAACAAAGCTGAGACAGCAACAGAACCTCTATGAAGCTGTGCGGTCCGACAAGAACCTCTACAGTAAGACCCTCCTGGAAGCTCAGGTAGACTTTACTCTTAACGAGTCTGTTGGTACCAGCCAGTCTGTTTTGACACTCGTAGGTGTTAAATAATGCAACCTTTTCGCCTCTTGGATCATTAAGCTCCGGTAGATCATTTTCTGTTAGTAAACAATCTCATTAATATGGAAATTACATCTTCTGTTTGGTAAGTGCCATTTTATTGAGTTAGATTTTGATAAGAAAGGTGGAAAGCTCTACTCTAAAGATTATCTCATGGTTATACCACTCAAAGGTTTCCTTCTGTTTTTTTGCAGCATATTGTTAGTCAAAAACAAAGCTTGGAACATTTTAGTTGTATAAATTCACAGTTCTGTGATGGGTTGGCGCCCCATCCTGGTTTGTTCCCTGCTTTGCGCCCGTAGCCTCCGGGATAGATTCTGGACCCCCCACGACCTTGAATAGGACAAGTGGTTTCAGAAAAAGGATGGAAGGAAGGAAATTCATAGTTCTGAAGTTTTTCCTTTATTGCTCTGCATTTTTGAAAAAACAAAACGAAAAAATGTGTGTATACAAAAATCTGCTTTATATACAATTTTCTTTCGTCATTGATATTAATACTGAAAATTGGATCATGTCTGATAAAGGATGAGATCACTGAAATGAAGCAGAAACTGAAGACCATGGATCATCAAATGGATCAGTTGAAAGAGGAGATCACTGGAAAGGAATCCGCACTCATACGAGAACACACTGAATTCCAGCGAGTGGAAAAAGAAAACGAAGCACTCAAGGTGGGTCGACTTCATTGTTAAAAGCTTAAAGGCATTATTTTGTCATAGGAGAAGAGGTATCGCTCTTTGCACTGAAAGTCACAGAGTTGACAAAGTTTGCAATCTTCTCAGTCATAGACTATATTTGGGGCTTTGGATCTTCTAAGAATGGCATTGGACATTGCTTTTTAATGTACTTTAGTAATGAGTGTGAATTAAATGATGCTGTAATGAGCTGACCATTAAATCATGACATGCTTTGTTGTTACCCTATAGTCCTGTGTAGATTACTAAAATAATGAAAGGAAAATTAAAGTTAATTTCCGCCGAGTTCCATTGCAATCTACAAGAATCACTTTGACGGTTTATGTTCTAGCCTTGCTTTCTCAGCAACAACAAAGTACAAGATATGCTCAGCATGCAGTGATCTCTGAAAAGCGGCCGTTCGTCTGGCCCCGTATGAGATTATAGGCAGCAGTGATAGACACATAAGCATGTGCAGAGAGAGATTTGGCAACTCGCACAAGAGCAAAGAAAAGTCACACTTCTAAAGGGCCGAAAATATAGGCGAATACGGCCTTTATCTACCTCATAAGGATATGCAAATTATCAAAAAATGTTAGAGTGTACGACTTGCAAAATATCTATATATAATACATAAAATATTTATATATAATACTATGACTCTTTAATACAGGTGTAAGTACATTTTATAAACTATGTACTATACAATGAATTACTGTAGATATAGTTTGTCAGTGTTGCATGTTTATTAGAATGTGAGACGTCATGTGAAGGAAAGAATATTACTTTGGGGAGGATTGATCCATTTATCTACAGACATAATTCAAAATCATTGAATTATATTACTCTTCATTAGATTAACAGGCAGGGTAGCCCAACTAAATCAAACGGCTTTAAAGTACCAATATCAGTAATTTAAGTAAAATCTTAAATTATGCAAATTTATTTTTGTGCATTATTCTTCTGTATATTTGACTAAGATATATGTCCAGTATAATACCATTGCATTTCAATTTCATATCTGAAATTAGTTTGGGTTCAAATTCATTTAGTTAATTCAATGTGTCAAAGCCACAAAACTATCCTAGTCTGTGAAATTGCAAATTGTAATATAGTTTGTAAATTGTAATTTAGTATTCATGCATAACTTTCTTGTTTCATCCTTAATTGCAAGTTTTATTTTTTCAATTCCCAATTTTAAGCAACACTATCTACAGTCCATCTAAATTTGAAATAAAACAAAATACATTTGCAGCTAATTTTCCCTTTAATGATTAACATAGTGTAATGCATTTTATAATTGTGCAGCTTTTTGCAATTTACCCAGCTGTCAATGTGTCAGACTACAAACTGTCATTATTCTGTATTGTAATTTCTGGACTAATCTCCGCTTTAAGAATCTACATCACCATGTACAGAGCATAAAAGAATATTCTCATTCATATTGTGGCCAGCAGCCAACAAATCAATAAAGCAAGTCCAATGGTTCTGGGCCTGGTAAACCATTTGGTGGGATCTGAACAGATGGATTTTGAGGAATCAGACAGTGCAGCCCTGATCTTCACGGATAGCTGGTTCAACCACTGAGGGGAAAGGAAAGGGGGGAGAGGAAAGGAGAAGTTAGAGCAAGATTAGCTAGCTGTAACTTATATATAATCTTTAAACATCATGTGCAGAAGAGTTGCAATTATAGTTCTGAAGAAAAAAATTAATGACACAACTGGAGTAAAAACTTCCTGTAAATTAGGTTAATGAGGGAACTTGCCAGACAGAGTGCTTGGAACTATTGTGACACATTTTGGTATTTAAGGGCATTGTAATTAAATGAGTAGGATGTTTTAAACCAAGCAAGGAGGGAGCCCAGGGAACAGCTCTGTATACCGGATGATGTAAGTAATTCTAGGTGCTTTATTAATGTCTTTTTTGAAGAATTACCTTTGATGCAGCCTGATCACATGATTCAAATGTGAAAAATGATAATCACATTTTTCTGTCCATCCATCCATCCATCCATCCATCCATCCATCCATCCATCCATCAGCCCCTTTCTATACCCACTTGTCCTATGCACAGTTGGGAGGCCCAGAAGCTACAGTCACAAGGCAGGGAATAACCCAGGATGGACCCCAAACCATCTTTCTCAATCCACGAAACATGTATTATTTACGTTGCACAAAATAAACAGATAAAGTTAAAGTTTTATGTAAAGTAGCATGTAATTAAGAATATGGTAGCAAGAAAAATCACCAGACAAACAAACACATTTCACTGAGTAAAGCCCATATGTTGTACACAGGGTCAGTACCTGGTCAACGGCACATGTGACATGGTAAATGTAATTGATGTATGTTTAACTCTATATATTGTAAATTCTGTTCTGAGACCAGTCATCTCTGATTCAATGCATACGCAAACTACAGTTTGTGGTTATAAGAGGATATTTTGATTGCATTTAGGGTATATATTTTGCACATGCAATATTTCTAGATTTAGATTTTCATTGTTTTCATTGGATATTCGGATGCTGGTTTCATTCTTTTTTTTTTTTCTTACTCACGTTAAGCTCAGCTGAGCTTAGACAAATTCTACTCTTCCTTTGCTCCTGATCCTGCCGTGTCCCACTTTTTCCTTGTCTCAAAATTTCCAGTGTACTTTAAGTGGTAAATCAAAAGTATTGTCCTGTGAGATATCTTTATTATATATATCGTTATGTAATATCTAAGAGATTACTCTAAATTTATGCAATAAATATGTCAGTTTTCACAGTCACTGTGAAAAGCATACTAAATCATCTGCTTTGTGAAGTTTGTTAAACTAGACAGGACTTTAAATTTGACTTCTTTTAAAATTAGTATGCCAGCTAGGGTCTGTATACTTCCGTAGTATTTACAGGGTGTCAGTATATTACATTTATGACAGCACGTCAATAATGCCGTCAGTTAATGGTGACAAGTATAGATTTATTGACTCATCTGACAAAAAGCTGTCCTATCATCTTTTATGATTCTTTTTGGTCTAATTTTAGTCTATATTCTGTCCAATTGCTTTAGTATCTTACACAAACTTTCAGATGGCAGCATCAAACATTTCATATCAGGCTGTTCTTGATTATTCCAAGTCCTTGCCACACAAGTCCATAGGATATTGACTGTCATCAATTTCAAGAAAGATAAAGTAGTGTTAGTAGAAATATTTATTTACAAATTTGGTTTTATTTTTAAATGTTCTCTTGTTGGTAATATGGTGACTCGGTGGGTAGCATTGTTGCTTCACAGCTTCAGGGTTGGGGGGCTGAGATCCCACCCCCATATGTGTGTGTGTGTGTGTAGGCATTTCCTGTAAATCAAAATAACAGTAAAAGCATAGGTCTATAATTTCCTTTTATACTCTTATAATTGCACCCCTTTGCTGTAATTTAATTTAATCAGCACAAATTGTTGAGAATATATGTGTTAATCACATCAAGCATTTATGTTTAGAAAAACACTCATTGTCAGACAACAGTCTGAAACATGAATCCAGCTTCTAGATGTATACATCAAATCGACCTTGTGGTTGGCATCTTATTCCAGTTAACACTATACTTTTTCGTTAAGGTGTTTTTACACATTTTGATTTTGACTTTTCATTGTAATTTCAGTTAGTCTTTTTAATCCATAAATTACTAATAAATTGCAATTGCTGATTTTTGCAAACCTTAATTTTTTATTATTATTTATATTACATAAATGTATTTATTAGGTACATTTAGCTAGTACCAATCAGGACCCACTTTCGCCTCCAGAACCACTTCAAACTCAAATGTCTTCAGATAAGCCATTTAAAAATCATATTTTAGACCTTGTGGTCTTTATTTTAGCTTAACTATAGACGTGCTAGTGCATGAAAATCCCAGGATGACAGCTATTGCTGAGATTCTGGATTCACCAGGCATCTTAGCCATTCTAATGCTTAGCGGAACAGTAAGCATACCACTTGACCTCTTGGCTGTTTGCCTAAGCAAGCAGATGTATCTAATAAGCGGCCCACTGAGTATATTTGTTACAATAAATATGTTTCATTTATTCCTCTTATTTAAGCAGTTCTAGCAAAATGATGTTCTTGCACAGCTATCCATCTTAGACACTTGAGTTCTCCCCAGAACTCAGTTCATGCTATAATTCCATCAATTAGGAGCAGTTCCATGTCATTGTGTGGCATAATGAGTGCAGTTCCCCAAAATGAGAAACCTGTAGAATGCAACACAATGCAATGCAGTTTTCACTTTGTATAGTGATTAGAGGGTGGATTTGTTTGGTTGGATTTGTTTGGTTGGATTTGTTCAGTCGGATTAGTGCAGTCGGATTTGTTGCCTCTTTAAAGGCTTATAGAAACATTGCACTCTAATCTCCTTGCTGTTCAGAGCATCCTTCTGCCCTCTCCCCCAGCTATCCTTTTCATGCTTTATAAAGAAACAAACTGGTACCTTTCCAGGAATCCATTAACATCTTAATGATGGTATATGGTCATAAAAAACATGGCTGAGGCTAATAAGAGATGAATCTGACTGGTTCCTTTGAACTCTCACAAAAGTGGCTCAGATGATTATTGCACAGTAACACGTCTGTATCGATTCTCAGGATATCCAATTACATGCTTCATCTACTGTCTCAAAATGTTTATTGGGCTCATAAAATATAAATAAATAACTGGCTCGAAATAAGAGTGACATTGTAACCATATTTCCTTACAATTTAGATTCAAAGGTTACGGCAGAGAGTCTTTCTAGGTCACTAACATTTACAGCAAGTGCTGAGTCAATGTTTAAGGTAAAAAATATGACACAGATCTGTGTTCTTTCATTTATCTCTAGCATTTCTTGCATGCTGGCTGTTCATCAGACTCAAGTATGCAGTCATTGTACCCAAACATATCCTAGGGTAGGGATAAATTTATGTTGAATTGATATAAAGAGTACATTTCAGAACTAAACTTACTTTGGACAGACAACGGTTCCATTACTAAACTGCATATTTGCTTTTCCATGTATTATCAGAACAATGTCATTTATTGAAGAAAGGAGGGTAGTTTACAAGTAACTATTGCATTCAACAGTTCATTTTGCAAAAATGACAACATACAATCACATAATCGCAGTGCTTGAACATTTCAGGGCATTCTGGGAGTGAGGCCAACTTCGTGTACCTGACCTGGATATAGATGAAGATATTTAGCCTTTTGAATCTTTTCTGCGTGACATTTTTCCACCAGTCTTTTAGGATGAAAGATGTTTAAAAAAAAGGTGACAAATCATAGAATTTTTTTCCCTACAGCTGCATTCAGTGATATTTATGTCAATATCTTTTGATGCAAAATACAGAATGTCTGTGAGGGCTATATGTTGTATCATACACATTAGGCTAAACTGTATTTGCTTACTACAGGCAGAACTCACTAAGATGAAACAGCTGGCCCAGGAGACAAAGCAGTTCATTGACAACCAGGAGGCAGAGGAGAGAAAGCTGCTGAAGATCATAGCTGATGCTGACGCTAAAAGGGTCCGACAGAAGAAGGAATTGGATCAGGTAGAAGAATGGGTTTCTACTTCATTGAGCTAACTCACTGTGCGCAACATGATAAAAGGGCAAAGTCTGGTCCAGCCCTTAGCTCATTAAACTCAAACATGTCTCTTGCTTGAGGTAGCAGCTCCTAACCTCTTGAAAGTAACCAGGTTTTTAGGATTTAGTCACACGCTTAGTTATAAATTTTTAAGAGAACATTCCTAATTCTCAACAGGTACGTATAAAATGGATACAACAGTATTTTGCAAGGCAAGAAAAATGCAGATTTCAGCAGTGAATATTACCACTCATTTGAGTTCCTGTATTCGTCTTATGGTTTTCTGTTGTTGGTACTCAGAGCTACCTGGAAGCAAACATATTTCATTCAGAAAATCTTGATAATATTTATATGTATACAAAATATACATGCAAGAAATTATTTTTATGCAGATATATGTGTATGCATATGTAGCTATAATTACGTATTTATTAATATAGCGTTAATGTTTTTTTATTATTCCCTTCTTAATTTGATTTGAAGAGGCTCCATCATTTTTTGTAATTCATAAGAAACTTTAGGCAGTTGTGAGATGTTCGCTTTCATTATATGGTAAACTGTGTGCAGTTGCATAATGTTTACCTGTAGAATACCATTCAGATATTTCACACGTTGTGAAGTGACTGTTAGGTTGGGTTTGTCGGATTGGATCTGTTGTCTCATTAAAAGCTTAGAGAAATGTTGCCCTTTAATCCCCTCGCTGCTTGGAACATCATCCTGCCCTCACCCCCAGCTATCCTTTTCATTCCTTATACGGAAACAAATAGGTATCTTTCCAGGAATTCATTAACATTTTAATGGTATACAGTCATAGAAAGCATGGCCAAGAATAATAATAGCAGCATTGTTCAATATTGTTATCAGCATTTGTTTTGCCAAATACAACTGAGTCGAATTTAATCAAGTTCACACTCATACCACGTTGACAGCTAAGAATGTTCTGGTTGTCAAACTTATAATACAAATTTATAGCATTTTGATATTATTTTCATAATAATGGTAGCGACTTAGTAATCCTATAATGTTATTTTCGTTGCAATTGTATTGAAATAAAGTTATTTCAGTTTAAAGTCGTAAAACGTTTCATGTGATTGATGAAGAAATGTGACACTGCTTAAACAAAATATATGACTATATTATTCATCATAATCATACAGAAAACTCCTTTATTGAAAGAATTGTTATTGATATAGCTATTTGAATCATTGTTATTGATGTTAAATGTTACATTCCAACAGAAACATTTTTCACATAATGATTATATTTTGATAAAAATGAATCCAAAGCAAACGGTTTTCAAAAACAAAAAAATGAAGTGGCTGATTTTTTGATGAATAAATAATGAAAGATGAAAACTGTATGTGTGTTATGACGCATACAGAAGCTCGCATTTGTCTAGCATTAGGACTTTGAGGACTTGATGAAGGTTAGATATGTCTCAATATGTAAAACAATAAAACTATGGAAGAGGAACTTTTTCACCATAGTATATTTACATCTGTACATGGCTAATAAAAAAAATCATTGCACATATTTATGCACAAATGTGCAGATTACAGTAAAGTAACTGAAATTATTAACTATATTATGGAGGCACTCGAATTGACTATAAACAACTTGATGAATTTCCCTTGTCTGCAATTTAAGTATTTACTTATTAGAATACTTTAAAAACAGGGAGAGCAGTAGTCCCATGTGGAGTTTTTTGTTGCACCAAAATACAAAATAAAGTTGTTTTTTTTTTCATTCTAAGTATTCTGGATTTGATTGTCTGTCCTGGTATTTTCACCCTCTTAACCTTTCTGTGTCACGTGTATCAGTTTGCTTACTCAATCGAAGCAATCCTACATTAACCCATGTGTTCTGTTTTATCGCAAAGATATTCTGTTTTGTAATGAACGTGTCACTATCATAATACCATAGATTGCATTTAGACGGGGTGACAACAAAATGTAAGTGTATTGCATTTCTCAGGAGATACACAAATACATTTTCCCCCAAACATGCATGTGCAATTGAATCTATTACTGAGGCATTTTGTTGATTGTGCTGTTATTTAGGTAATCGGCGAGCGAGATATCCTGGGAACACAGTTGGTGCGTCGCAATGACGAACTGGCGCTTTTGTATGAGAAGATTAAGATTCAACAGTCCTTGCTGAACAAGGGGGAGAACCAGTACAATCAAAGGATTGAAGACATCAGACTATTAAAGATGGAGATTAAGAAATTGAGACGAGAGAAAGGCATCTTAGTCAAAACTGTGGCCAATGTCGATGATCTCAGGTAATGACTTTTCTTGGATTTACTGTACAAACAGGCTTTAATCTATTGACAACGTATCTGTCATACCCTTTGTACATTCAGTGACCGGTTTCTTCAGTAAAGTTGTTGATGTTAACAGCATGCTTCTCCATACAGTGAATCATAGGGCTGCAAATAAATGCATACACCAGACAGACAGAGTCGAGAGGTTCCCTCACTGTTCAGCCAAGCATTCCAATGTATAAGACGGTAGACCTGAAAGACTTTGAATGTGCTGGTGCCCTATGTCTCAGAAACAGCCACCCCCATGGGATCTTCGCACATTATCGTGTCTAGAGTTTATAGAGATGGTGCGATGAACATAATAAACATCCAGTCGATGGCAGTTCTGTAGTCAAAAACACCTTCTTAATAAGAGGGGTCAGAGGGAAATGGGCAGATCTCATTACCACTAACAAGACAAGTAGAGAAATAAAATCTCTGTACAAAAGTGGTGAGCAGAAAGGCTTCTCTGAAAATACGATTCCTCTACCATTGATACGAATGTGTGTCCTACTTCCTAGTACTTCCTAGTACTTCCTAGTACTTCCTGTGTGTCCTACTTCCTAGTACTTCCTAGTACTTCCTGTGTGTGGTACTTCCTAGTACTACCTAATAAAGTGGTCAGTGAGTGGCTATGCCCAAACGACAATGCAAATGCCCACTTAGTAAAGGTTAATGTGATAGTGATTTATAATTCAGATTTTGTTTTACTCTTACATCAACTAATTGAATAATTCATTAAAGTATAACCCTGCAACAATCTCCATTCATACACCCGATTTTTTATGTTGTGCTGAGAAATTCAGTCAAGGTTAAAGCCTGGAGGCAGATTGGAGCTTGACCTTTTGGAAGTAATTCCTGTTTCATAATCATCATGCTGTGAGCTGCTTGTATTTTTAAATTGCTGTTTTGTTAATTGTGAGGTTGGTAAATAGCCCGGTGTAACTATACAGTGCAGTGGCTTAGCTGGGCTACCTACAAAAAGTGCATTCAGAAATGTTATGCAAACAAATTCTAAAATCCTGTTTTTGCTTTGTCATTATGAAGTACTGAGTAATGCATGGGGGGAGGGGTGAATTTAAAGGATTTTAGAATAAGGATGCAACTTAAAATTTGTAATAAGTGAAGGGGTCTAAATACTTTCTGAATGCAATGTATGATTAGGGTATATAGGCATTTTACTTTTTAAATAGACAATTTTGGACAGTCTGTAAATGACCAATCGTTTCCAAAAAAGGTCAATTATGACTATTTTGATCGATGTTATAGCATTTATTTCTAATCAGTAGGATGAAATCTTATCTCTTCATCCATCATCTAACTGCTTATCAAGTAAAGGGTCACAGGGCCAGCCTGGACCCTATCCCAGGCAGCAAGCAAGGTTAAAGGGCACCAAGCCAGGGTAGGCTATGGATAGTATGACAGTTCATAAAAACCATCTTATGCTGATGCAAAATCTTTACTGTCAACTTCAGGTTTCAGTTACTCCCAAGTGAGTCTCTTTTTCATGTATTTATCTTGGTCATTCACCAGTGCCACAGCTGTAGGGATTTTCTAGCTAAACAGCAATCTGTTGTGGTTGGCATTGTAGTAAACAATGGAGTCATCAGTCTCGCTCATTAACATACATGCAAAGCTAGCATGGGGATTAAAACTAATGTGAGATCATCACCTGCAGTAAATCTTTGTTCAATCCCCAAAAACTGACAGAAGAAAACATTATCTGAGAAACGATGAAGGCCCCCAGGGAGTGTTATTAGGGACCCGTTACATTGTGGGTTCTAACCTTTGCAGTTTTGGAGAAAAAGGTGGCTTTGGAGATTTGAGCATTGATGTGTCCACAAGAGGATTATTTAATCTCAAAATAATGTTACCAATATTAAGCCAGTTAGATTTTTTCATAGATAAAAGCCAAACAACGTCTACGGGTCATTCAATGGCCATAACCACTTATCCAGGATAGGAAACCGGGAGCCTTTTCCTGGAAGCACAGGACACTGAATGGGATGGCAGTCCATGGCAGGAAAAACACACTATGGGCAATTTAGAGGCACCAGTACACCTAAACCACGTCACTGGACCGTGGGAGGAAACTAGTACACACACGAGACGAGAGAAAACATTACCACCCACTGCACTGCCAGCTGAAGCACATGAACAAATGAATACAACATAAACACTAGTGAGAATGTGATTTGTGTTACTGCTACCTTAAAATGCGAACTAATCTGCCCTGTGAAGTCATGACATGCTAATAAATTGCTCGCATTGTCAGATGAGCTCCTGCATGATACAAATTTTGTTGTTTAATTTTGTTCTCTCAGCTCTAACTACACTCTGAAGAAACCTCTCACTCCATCCAAACCGTACATTGTAGCCATTTTTACAGAATCCGTCACCCCAATATACATACAGCATGTCAGTTATAGGGACAAAGGCACTGAACTAACAATAGATATGTTACTTTATAGCAATAATAGTTCTAATATGCATTTTGATACATTATTATTGTCTGCCTATTGTTGTCTGTTCAAATACACATTCAATTAAGCATATTGGAAAACGATTTTTAAACACAATACACATTGTCAAGTAAGTCCATTGTAACTCAGTTCTTTGCTTTCAACAATGGCTGTTAAATATCACAATTACTTATTTTTTGTGTGACATTTATTCTATGATAGAGTCTCAATTCTATCAAATTAAGTGCAATAATGTTATCCAGGGTGTACAATATAAGATGATTTATGTAAAAGGTATGAATGATATGAATATGGAAAAAGCAGGATGATTCTGGGTTGTCAGATTTAATGAACAGACCTTTCCGTGTCAGAGTACTTCAAAGTCATCCATGAAAGGCAGACTGTCTTTGCAAATTGTACCATTGATCATGTGTAACATATATGTTACATGTAATATGACTCATATAAACAATATTACCAATGAACTGGGTCGCATTCATTGGAAATTCTTTCCAAACCATACATTCCTAATTGCACCTACTTTTTCCTGCTTGTTATCTTCTGAATGAAGTAATTTCTGTTTAAATGCAGTAATATATTTTGAATTTATTTTTCAGATACTCTGCTATTTGGATACGTGAACCTTCCATAATTTGCCATATGCTATTCAGAGTTACTGGCTCATTAGGTACCAACAGAGTTACGTTGTCCCTGAATAGCAAGGCTGAAATGATTCCTACATCCAGATGGATTCTTGCTAGTCATTCTGTTTATGTATTACCATGGTCAGAATTCATTTCCTAATTACCATATTATTTAACTTCCTTCTGATGTGCATGACTTTATCATCACACCATGTGGTGTATCATGCTTCCTCCCACATGCAGCTCTGTATTACAGCCATTATTTGACTGGTATACATTTGTAGCAGTTTTGGGGAAAATCATTTTAGTGTGTTGGGAACAGCCATATTAAGCCTACAAGTCATCCCCCCCCCCCCCATTTTATTTGATTATTTATGCATTTGTTTATGTATTAAGTTTGCATGAGTAATGCAGTTCATGACTTTTCAGCATATATAAACACATCAATTTGGTTTTCCAAGAAGGGGTGACTTTGGGAGTGTATACAACGCACCCCCCGTCAATGAAAAAGGATGTACACCGAAAAAGACTGATTCCTACGCTCTCAAAGGTGTTGATTAAACTTTAAGGCATAGATATCAGTCCTGCCCTCATGTATTAATCAGTGCTTTCCTGCACTTTCCTCGCTGTCACATTTCCATGAATGTATGCAGTAGAACAAATCAGAACAAAACAAAAGGAGCAGACAAACAGAAGAAAATGAGAAACAACCAAAAAAGAATTGTCTTACATCTGGGCCTAGTTTTGTTCACTTTGGATATTTAATTGTATTATTAATCGACTGACAGTCCTAAACCTAATTGATTTATAGACAGACACACCTATAATTAAAAATAAGTAAAAAAATGTCAATAATTGTATTTCCCCTCATATTATCCATAACATAAAATTAGTAAAGTAGGTAAACAGTGCTTGGGTAGCTATGGAGCTTGGTTGCTATGGTGACTAACGGTCAACTTCAGCCCGAGAAGTGTCTTAATTAATGAAATTCAGCTGATTTCCCTGATAGGGTTATGTAGGGCTCGCTGGTGGAATTCACAAGAGTACTGTATAGTGTTAAGTAATTGCTTCGTGTCACAGATGAACAGTATAGATCTTCTGTGTGCTTGTTGCTTGTTTGTGGTATTCTTTAACATTAACTTTTTGAACTATATTTCAGTCTCTTACTGTTTGTTTTTTTTCAGTGTTCTTAAAAAGGATAGTGCCTCTCTTTTATCCTTTTTTGTTTCTTTTGTGTATCTAAATAAGTGGTAATAATGATGGGGTAGCCAGTGAAAGCCAGGTCTCTCTCTATTGGCTCGTCAGTTGTTGACGCGGCATCCTACAGCCTCGTGTAACTGTACTGCCAGGCCTCTCTGTATTGGCTCGTCAGTTGTTGACGCGGCATCCTACAGCCTCGTGTAACTGTACTGCCAGGCCTCTGACTGATTCCTCGCCTTTTGTGGTTAAAGTTATTATCTTTTGATGGAGAACGTGCACAGCAGCCCCTTCGCTTTAAATATTATTTTTGCTGTCATGAATGCCTCTAGTCACGCAGTTGACATTTTTACTGTAGTCTTCCGCTGCCCTAGCTGCAAGACTGAATACAATGGCTTAAACTATTAAGAAAATTATTGTAATATACATATTTTCATACATAGCACTGTAATATTAGGTATTAGTTTGGGGTTCACTGGTTAATAACATGTCATGTGTCCATTCTCTAAATATCCATCCATCCATCCATCCATTTTCCAAGCCGCTTATCCTACTGGGTCGCGGGTGGTCCGGAGCCTATCCCGGAAGCAACGGGCACGAGGCAGGGAACAACCCTGGACAGGGGGCCAGCCCATCGCAGGGCATCTCTAAATATCAATAAATACAAATACAGTCATAGACATCACCAAAGACCTCAACTAATTGGATTTTTAATTTAACTGATATTGTAGCCTATTCTAAAGTGACATATATATTATGTTTGACACACTTTTAAAATAAGTGCAGATTATACATAAACATACATACATAAATGCATCAATATATATGCATTAGACCCATCTACTCAGTTGTTAAGCTCCGTTGAATTTCTAACTTCTTGTACATTGTGAGACATTTTCAAATAAATGAGTTTGCATGCTTCAGGCTAGTTCTGAAAGGCATTCTACTATGTGCGTTTCTCTGTGTTGCCAAGTCACGTGTGTTAACAGGACAGCAGATGGAGCTTTCAAGTTGTTAATTTTAAAACCGAATCACAAAATATCAGGTCAAAGGCAACTTCAAGAACCATTTGCTTTAATAGGCTATATTAATAACTTAAAACTTATTAATAACTTAAAATATTACTAAAATATATGATAAATGTGGTGCTGTTTTATGCAATATATTCATACTATTTTCATGCTTGATACAGACTGACTTAGCGCCTACTATAGCCTACCTATAATGGGCCAAAAGTTTAGCTCTTTATCGATACATTTTATTTACTCAATTTTTGCAACAGACGAGAAGTGTACCACATGCAGAGGGAACTCCTCAAAGAGCGAACAAGATGCAGAGCTTTGGAGGAGGAACTAGAAAATCCTATGAATATACATCGTTGGAGAAAGTTGGAGGTAGAGATTGGACGTTGCCCACGTTATCTGTGATGCCTTTCCATAACTTAATATAAGAAGCACTGCAGGTTATATGTATGTAAAATGGCTCTGACTTTTTTTTTTTCCTCACGTCTTTGCCTTTCATATTGTTTCAGTAAGTGTGTCTCTCTCTGAAAAGTCTTTGCTTGTCACAGCCTTAGTTAGAGAAGCTGGGGGTCAGAAGCTTGCATTTCTCTCCCAGGATAATATTAACACCTTAAAATGACTTTTCTCAGGCCAGTGACCCGAACACCTATGAGCTGATCCAGAAGATTCACTCCTTACAGAAGCGTCTGATAACAAAGAGTGAAGAAGTGGTTGAAAAAGAGCTTTTATTACAGGTAAACACTGCAGTGTGAGATTAATCTGTCCCAACCTATTGGTGGTCTAAGTCCACTCGCCAACTGGATCAACAGTAAACTCTTCGGGGTCAGACCACTGTGGAATCCAGTGGGTAGGGGACCCGGACTACAGAATTTATCTTCCTTTTTGCAAGGTTCATTGTAAAGATATAGAATTAGACTGTCTTTTTTTTTACTGCATTTGCATTTAAATTCATGGAATATATGCTATTGAAAGGCTTACGGTTGGCAAAATAATCCATAGCCTGACATAAAAACTGACAGCTGCATGGTATCATAGCAAAGAAAACATAAAATAATTCACACTTTTTAAAATGCATTCAAATGAACTAACATTTTGCCCATATATTGATGTCATTTAGACAAAAGCCTGTGATATTATAATTAATATGAAGAGGAAAATCCCATGTATGTACTCAAATGGTATACTATAAAGCCAATATAGAAGAATATGTTTGAAAATGAAATGAAATAATGAAATATGGGAATTTTGACAGGCAGTTTTGTACTGAATACACAACCATGTTTATATGCTTGTCTTGTTTTTTAAAATATGAAGTAGGTGTCCATTGATCTGTCTCTATGTGTTTTATGGCTAATTTTGTAATCTTTGGTTGGTGAAAAATTATGTAATTGCATTTGACAAATCTATGGTTTTTTGCATCATACATGTATTATGTAAGAAAATTGTAGAAAACATATATATTATATATATTTTTGTATATATATACACACACAGAAACACACAGTACTTTCTTTTTCATGGACCCTGTGTTGGGTATAGAGGTGACCTGAATGATTATGTATTATTATAGAACGTGTCAACAATGTGGATGGACAGAAACAGTGTGAGTTACACTTTTATGCCTAAAGACCCAATTCGGGAAGGTCATAGTTATATGAGCCTATTACTTATATGGGCCGCTGGTATTTTAAACACTCACGTACTGATATTTAGCTTCATGGTCTGTCTCGTGAAAACCTCAGTTCCAAAGTTATTTCTGAGAATGACCGTGTAGGTGAATGTGCAATTGTGTGTACTAACGCGATCCGCTAATTTGAATCATTATCCGTGTGGAGGCTCAGCTAATTGGGTCCAAGGGTTTTAAGGAAGATGACTATATTCACAGCAGTTGGAAGTAAAAAAGCTGTAGTCTGTGGTCACATTTCCAGGTGACATATTTTGGGCAATCATTGGGTTTTCATTGCAGTGTTTTCCTCAAGATATTGGCATTTTCTGCACTGATAGCGTCTTAGCAGAGGTTGTTATTAAGCAGGGTAATTGTCTACCTAAGCCCACAATGGGTGAGTCACTGCGGCAGTGTGAACAATGTTTTTCTTCCCACCTCGGATTAAATATCTCTGATTTGAGCTACCGCAGCACATCATAATCCTGTAATGTGGGATACGTGTTTTTCGCCCCATGTAGATTGGAATGCTGAGAGAAAATGCAATTAAAAGGGAAAGCAGTAAAACGGTGAGAATTTATAGCCAGCGTCATTTAAATATTTCATTTAAATTGTACAGTAATTGCAGTTCAGGCGTATCCTGCTAGTATTCCACAACTATTACAGTTAATCAAAACAGGTTCATTAGAAACAATTTCTTAATCATAGCTTTTGTCTGCTGTGTATGTGAATTTTATGTGATTTACTTGGATATATGTCATGCAGTATTTATATGCCAAAATTGATGTTAGAGTTGACTTTATGTCTATATAGCAAGACTTATAGATTTATAAGGCTTTTATTTTATAGTAGAAAGTTTGAATGTTCTTATAAAAGCTTGTAGTTTGTATGTAATTATAGCCTGAATGATAAAAAAAAGGTAGTTTAGGATTTGTTTCATTTTTAAGTTTTATATAACAGGGCTCGTGAAGATGTTTGCGGATGACACCACCCCCAATGAGGAAAAAAAAATGACAAAAACCATCCCCTTTGATAATATACCACCCCCTCGTGTAATTGTCAGTCATGTAGAGGTAAATCTACCAGCTGTATCAGGGGTACTCAACTGCAAACTCCGGTCCAAAACACAATTTAATCGGGATCTTATCGATCTCCCTGCCCCAGCAATTTTTATCATGCTCCCCCCCCCCCCCAAAGCTAGGCACCTTGAAATATTTTTACAACTCAACCACTGTATATAACACTTGCATGCTCCAGTAAAACAGTAACATGAAAGATGCTCAGCACGTAGCTGGCTTAACGTTTGAACGTTTTTTTAGAGCGATAAAAATACAAAGACAATGCTCTTTATAGGTGAAGTATTTCTTTAGCTACGGTAAGGATGGGCTTTGATGGATTTAGTTACAATATGTGGAACACGTCGCAAAATAATTCATTGACTAAAAAAAAGCTTGGGATCAATTCCAAGAGGTAAATCCAATCTGACTATCATGCACCACTTGGTCGTTGGTGTCCGGATGAAAAACCATTATAAGTCTCCAAATGGGCTTCCAGCGCATTCTTCCAAGATGTGACAAAAGTGAGTTTTGAACTGTACTGAGCCGACGAAGCTGAAGCTGCGTGCAGTTGGCGGCAAGGGAAATAACTGTAAGTTTAAAGGAACATCTTTCGGTTCTCGGTTCTCGGTTCCGTTAACAACTGGCAAGGAACAGCATTTCTTTAAGAGGTAACATATTCGTTTACTGTCCTGTCTTATTGTTGCTACAACAATGCAAGCTACTGTATAGTGTAAACAAGCTTTCAGATGGCGGTAGTTCATTATAATTGATGGGTCTATTAGCGTGAATATAATTGTTATTATTATTTTATGGGTGCAGTTGTGGGTAGAACTGTTGCATCTACAGTTGAGGGTTTTGAGGCCTACCTGCACTGCATGTGTGTGCAATTTGCATGCTCTCCCTGTGTTGCACTGGTTTCCTCCAGATACCACTGCAATCCAAAGACATGCAGTTGAACTAATTGCCCATAGTGTGTGCACATAGTTCATGTATGTGAATCACATCTGGGGTGTGCCCTGTGCTGTCTGGGATAGGCTCCAGGCCCCTCTGTGACCATGACCAGATTAACAATTAGCACATGGATGTTTTTATTATGACTATTATGGTGTATCAGTTGCTGTTATTTCAGTGGTTGTTCGGTGACTATGAATGTTAATTACCAATTCTACAGATATATTGTAAATGTCTGAGAAGTGTTTTCGTAATTGGAGTACTTGATGTTTTCGGAGCAGAAGTATTTTTGGTTAATCAGGAAAGCGGTATTAGTTTTAAGAGCACACCAGCTTGTTCTTGCATTGTTCAGACATTTGCAGTCCTAGAAGTGCAAAGTATCTTCAGAGATGGCTGAAAGGTATCTTATGTTCAGTTGAAGTTTTGGAGCTGTCCCATTTGTTTCGCCAAAAATAATACAACAGGTAGTGTAGTTATAGTCAGCAAGGAAGAACATTCACTTGGGAAGCCACTTTCCAGTCTCGTTATCTGTTGAAGTTTTTGAGTATTTCTCCACTCTCTCAGCCCAATCATTCCTCAAGTGATTTTTTAAAAAATATTAATATTAACCTGATGAAAGTTTTGATATTTTTATAATAATGGTTTGTCACATTCTTTGTTAGAATTCAAGTTACACAAAGCTAAAAGAGAGAATACTATTTTTTTCTTCAACATTGAAACGATGACTTGCTTTATTCTTAACATGTAGGAATCTTCACCAATCTGGTTCAAACTGGCTGGGGAATGATGGATTAAGTCACAGTATAGGTTTTAAACTCTGTCTATCCCCGATGGAGCAGTTTACCTCTCGCTGAACCTGCCAGTTGAGCACTATTGCTCTAACACTACTCTGTCATAAATCATTATATATCTCGCTGTTTTTTTCCTGCATTTATTAGCTATGTATAGGGAGCTTATGAGCATTAGTAACCTAAATACTGAACAAACATCTGTGGCCACTGGAACAGAACATTTTGTGGATTACAATTCTATGAAATTCTGTCTTCTTTTGTTATTAATATTCTATTAAATCAAGTTAAAGTATAGGGATGAGTGAGAATATGTTAAAACCTTATTGCATTTCAATGAACAAGAGCTCATCAACGATGATCCCTTGCTCGATTAATGATATTCCACAGCAAATGATGGTTGTAGGTGTTAAAATGCAGGTCCACTATGTGGCTGTGGTCTGTACATCAATTATTATTTGTGCACCCACTTCATTAGTCATGCTTTCACGTCCTTGTTTTTGAATCTTCCTTTTCTTTTCAGTGAGGGATGGTATTTTCAATAATAGATGAAAATAGAAGAAACGTTCCGGAAGGTCACTTGTACACTGATGTTTCCTTCCCTTTGCAGGAGAAGGAGAAGCTGTACGTGGAGCTGAAACACATTCTGGCCAGGCGGCCTGGTCCAGAGGCTGCGGAACAACTTCAGATCTACCAGCAGACACTGAGGGAGAAGACCAAGCGGCTCAAGGTTCTGGCTGATTTCGTCTCGCATGTGTCTTTACTTCAGTTAATTTGGTTCAGTTATAGCAGTTAAGAATAGAAGTAAAAGCCATGGTGGTTTTCTGGAGCTTTGTACCTCGAGGGCCTGCTGCCTACTGAGGGTCTCACAGGCCCATAAATCATTACTCCTTTCAGATTAGTTACAGGACCTGAATGGGCTCCCTTAAATGAATAATTAGTCAGCTCTCTTAAATAAGAGCTCAACCCCAATCTAATGTGGTAAAGTTACTGGCGTTGAGGGTTTGGGGCGGAACCCAGGCAATGAATTTTGTCCGCTTTCGAATATAATTCATATGCCATTAAAGTTGAAATTGGGGGAAAAATTAAATAGTTATGAGTAAGGTGCACAGAGCCTGAGGTAACCTTGATATATTCAGGACAAAGAATGTCGCCCCTTTAAAATAATTTTAAATATACTGCAGAATTTGTTATTCTTTTGAATATCTGCAACATGCAGCCAATAACATTGTGACTATGATACATAAGGATTGCTAATGCCTAGAGGTTAAAAAATAAATTTAGTGATAATTTATTGCTAGTTTTAATTACTTGTATACCTCAGGCACGACTGGTGAGTTTAACTAAACAAAGAAACACTAAAGTAATAATGATATACAATATGTATCATCTTAATCAGAAAAATGGATAGTTTTACAGAAAATGACTTCGCTGGGTGTGTAACCAAGGTCTGTTCCTACTTTGTCATTAGAGAATTTAATTATTTAAATATAGACAATTTTGTGTTTTAGATGAAATTTTCTAGTTATAGCAAATCTGTTAATACATTTCTCATCCTGCTTATATAATGTAGGGCTGTAGTTCTCAAATAACAATAAAACTGAAATTGAGGATCCATCCATCCATCCCTTTTCTATACCCACTTTTCCTATGCAGGGTTGTGGGGGACCGGAGCCTGTCCTGAAAATTTGGGGTGAATAACCCAGGATGGGGCACCAACCCATCACAGTTCCTTAGATGATATATATCTAAAAAAAACCTTACAATTACAAATACAGGAGTTTCATTAGAGTTCACAGATCAGTCAGGCATAAATTATAGTCTGTGTTGTTCACTTCGATTTAAATTAGATTTTGCTCCTATTTAATATTAATGTTCATATAAATGGTAATGATTTCAGAATTCGGTCATATGAGCATAATGCAGAAGGATTTCCAGGTTGCAAATGCTACGATTCTTAATTTCCACAGTTCCACGTAACAGTTCTACACTCACCCGGAAAGGACACACAGCATATTTTCTGTGCAGTGGTGTGTAAAGCTCCTAAGCAAATCAGTCAACATCTTTGAAGCATTTGGCAAACCAAACAGACACACTGAAAACTGGAACAAGTGTAGGACACGTAGGTAGTCTGTAAAAAAGAGATCAAGGTGAAATCAAACATTACCTGTGAAATGTGCTACATACAGGCAGTCCCCAGGTTACAAACAGATCTAAGTCTCTATTTAAGTCGAATTTGTTGGAAAGTTGGGAAAATAATAATACAGTACATAATAATAATTATATTGTAATAATAAGAGTAACTACATATGAAACTCATTGTACCTCTAGCCATTGAAGGATTGAAGCCATTTTAATGAGCGTCACAAAGTTCTGCGTGCTTTCATTATTACATGTGAGTTGTCTGTAAGTCATTGTTTTTGGATGATTTGTTAACATTGTTAACAAAGGGACTGCCTGTACTGTATAATATAATATAATATAATATAATATAGTAACAGAAACAGCCATAATAATAATAATATGTGCATTAATAAGTTAGCAGTAAAATATATTTAATACATATCGCCTTTGACATTGTTTTTCTCTTTATAATTTAGAAGCTAGATACATTTAAATTAACTTTGAAATGAAAAATACCTTTGGTAACTTTTGGCACAGGTATGACGGCATGAAAACCTATTGATTTTCTCTTTTAATTTTTTAGGCTTTGTCATCGGAGTTAAGCATGTACGAATCACAAACACAAGAGTACAAGTGTGAGATGGAGAGACTGGCTCACGAGCTGCAGAATGTGAAGAAGAAGTACCTCATTCAGAAACGCAAGGAGCAGCAATCCAGGTGAGATTACATTAATACTTAGCAAATCACAGTCATTATAGGGCTTTGACCAAACTTTAAAGAGTCGTAAAAGAGTTTCGCAAAACTCAGTTTGTGTATCCACATATGAACTTGACCTTCAATATCTACTATGAGTAGGCTTCAGTGAGGACCTTTGGCTTGCTGAAAATGATTTCTCAAATATAAGTCTTAAGAGATCAAAAAGGCAACTTGTGAAGGAGTGAAGCCAATGAGGCAGGAAATTTGGGACTGTTTTTTTCATTGTTTCAGGCTTGTTTGGCTTTAGTTTAATAAAGCCATTGCATGGAACATTAAACATTAATGCTCATTCTTCTGCTTGAGCTTTTCCATATAAATAGTCAAGGCTCTGCTAAAAAAAGCGGTAGAATCCTATGCAGTCCTACCAAAATATTTCCCTTTGAGCATCTCTGTTCATTGAAGAAGATGACGCATCACTATTCTTTGTTAATCCCACCGACTATTTTCTTTTTAGCAACAGAGACGTGTAGTAGGAGTTAGCACATATGTTTTTCCTTCAACATAATTGTTTTTCTGGTCTGTTACCCCTTTTCTGCAGTCTAATTGAAAATCTCTAGCACCCAAACATTCCACTCCCCTACTTACGAGCGTTTAGCCAAAATGATATTTTCCTTTGCACTTTCATATGTGGAAAAAGCTGCGGGCCAACAGCTTGCCTTCTACAAACATTTTGCACTCTCTAAAAGCACAATGACTTCATTTCTGTCAAGCAATACAATATATATTATGAAGTGTGGAAAGTAATTTTGAGTCTTCTGCCAATGGCTGTATTACATAATACCATAATAAACCCATATAAAGAAAACCAAGGTTTCAGGGTGTAGATTCACCTTATCAAATGACTGCAGATTGCCTTGCTGTACTGAGGCAGTTTTTGCCATCTGGTGAAGTAATGTGAATTTTCTCTTTCCCCTGGCACTCCAAGACCCCCTGCAGTGGTTCCATTGGAAATATTTCAGGTGTCTGGCTTCTGTACCATTGTCTGTGAGCCACTGAAACACATTTTGGAAACTGCTTTAGTGGAGTCCAAATAAGCAATACTATCATTTAGAGAAAATCAGTAAAATTCATAAAAGATCAATTAAACCTATTGGTGTAATATAAATTCACTCAAACCTGCTCTTTATTGTTTTTTTTTTTTACAATTTAATAAAGCTTTGGAACTCTCCTTTTTCACATTTTATGTGTCTGTTATACACACACTGGGATAATGTATTTGGCAGATTAATTTGTGAATTCATTTGCAGTCATAAAATATTGGGTACTAACCTTGTTCAAATAAGGTGCCGATGTCATTTCATCAAAAAATACTAGATTACAATAGAATATTTTACGCGAATTGCAAAACTGTGATACTATATGTTTGAGTCGGTCTTATACATTTTCAGTAATCATGTGGCAGTTTGTTAATCCTAAATAGCTTTTATTGCATGTTGGGATATTTAATAACATTATACAATGAATTATACAATAAAATGAATTGAGGGATAGTTCTGAATGCTTGCCTTCGTATATATTTAAATCTCTAATCTTTAATTTAGCTATTTAGACTACAAGGTGGCAAAATATCAGCAATGTTTTCATATCATGGCCCAATGTTATTTAGTAAGGCTAAAAATTAGCATTCAGGATCCCATATATCAATTACACTACGATGAAAATAATATAAAATGCTACAAAATGCTGGAATTGTGTTCAGGAAAAAAATGAGAAAAGAAAACTGGTTTCTGAGTAGATTCATGTACACTCACCTAAAGGATTATTAGGAACACCTGTTCAATTTCTCATTAATGCAATTATCTTATCAACCAATCACATGGCAGTTGCTTCAATGCATTTAGGGGTGTGGTCCTGGTCAAGACAATCTCCTGAACTCCAAA
>JAODJU010000041.1:6606784-6617052 GCA_026776725.1 Gnathonemus echidnorhynchus
GCAGTTCTGAAGGCAAAAGGGGGTCAAACACCGTATTAGTATGGTGTTCCTAATAATCCTTTAGGTGAGTGTATATAGTTATCATTAATAAAAACTGTAAGTGTAAAAGAAAGTAAGATATCTTTAAAAATTTTGTGTAACTGATAACTGGCTACAATTGTAATCATATTTAAATGCAATCTACATGTAAGCCACAATGAAACAATGGAAGCCTTAGTTGATGCTTGTGCTGGAGACTTACAGTCTTTTTGGTAATTGTTTCATAGTTTCATTGTAATTGTTTCATAGTTTCATAGTGTGTGTGTGTGTGTGTGTGTGTGTCTATATATATATATATATATATATATATATAGAGAGAGAGAGAGAGAGACAGAGAGAGAGAGAGAGAGCTAGCAATGTTTTGAAGGCAAAGAATCTCATCTGTACAAGTGAGAACAGATATGAAGACGGATCCTGAAGAGTCTCCAGTGAGTCTCTGTGCAAACGCCTTTTGCCTCCGGCAGGGTCATGTTAGTCAAGCCCTTTAGTTAAACTTCAGACGAGCTGTGAAAGTAGCACAAAGCAGCATTAGGCGCCTTTTAAAAAGGGCCACCGTATTAATCTACCTTCCATTATCCATGGCTGCTAATTTTTATCATGGTTTTGTCCCTGGCTTCAGCTCGATATCATGGAATGGAAGGCCAGTAAAATGCATTTTTGATGGTTTATATCCAAAAGGTAAATCAAATGCCTTTGTGGTTTTACTGTGTATTAAACAACATGCTCAATAAATAATACTAACTGTGTAATACAAAATGAAAAAGTAAAAAGAAAATTTCATGAAATACTTGTGTCACTAGGTAACAATGTGATGTTAATTAAATGTATCAATTGGCCTCTGCTGTACCCTACATCTAGGTTTTTATTTGCATAACAGTAAAAAATGCTGAATACAGAAGTAGGATTATTATTTTTGTTGTTACAGTATATTTCGGTGACTTAAGTAAATGTGAAAAAGACCCTGACTAAATACTGCTTGGTTTGCTAGTTTTATATTTCAGATCAGCATATGTTAGTTGCAGGACTACTTGAAACATTCTTAATCATTAGGAAGGAAATCTTTGAAGGTTTAAAGCACCAATTACAGTAAAGTCAATCGATAATGACAGCTTTTAAATGAAGCTAAATGACTTTAATGAATTTTAAAAGGCTGCATAAATAATACACGACATGGATAGATAATTATCAGTGAACATCCAGTGTTTAACAGAATGTAAGTCAAAAGTCTCATCTGTGCTGCATAAATGAAGTATACTACTGTATCTCCTTCCATATTGGCAAGGAAATTGAAAGAGTAGCAGAAAATATACTACTGAAGTTGAGACATTTTTACTGTAATTGCGGTTGCATAAAACCCACATTCTGGTGTATTGAATGATTTATTCCTTTTTCCTCACCCAGTCACTGTCTGTCAGTGATTCCTATTGCATTCTTGTTTTCATTCTTCCCCTTGCTTTTTCCTGGTGGATGTGGTCATTGAGCATAGAGCTCATTTTATATGAAAAACATTCTATTCTTCCAGCTGCCCTGTTCACCTCCAGTGGCTCGCAGGAAAAGTTGTTGGCTTAAAAAAGTGTAACAGAATGACAGTCAAGTTGGAAACTCTGTGTATTTAAACATTAATTTGAATCAGTTCCATTTGTGCATTTAATGTATTTTCCTGCATATGTCAATGTATGGTGAAAGTCATTACATAGAACAATACTGCAAGCATATATCATGCAAATTTAACTGGTTTAAACAATTTCCTCAGGGATAGAACTTCTCCAATTCTGGTTCTTAACCGTATGGAGCATTTCTGAAAGCCAGAAGTTCTGTTGCTATTTTAATATAGATAATTGGATTTGCTTTTAAATAATCATCCAAAATCAAACTGGTCAACAGCCCACTCTTCCTCAAAGAGTATTGATTTAAACTCAAAAATATTTCACAGTGGACTTAAGTGGAGAATTTATCATACAAATACAATTTTGTGTGGGCAACATTCAGAACTGTTTTACTGAGATACATACTTATAATAAGAAATGTAAAATAACGCCACGTCGCCGAATTTTACTGCCATGAAATATGGACCTTCAGATTGCTGTATTTTTTTATAGCATTTGTGAAAACACAAACTGGATCTTCTCACTATTATCCAACCACGTTGCAGAAGTGTCTTAAAGAAGCTTAACCCTTTCTCAGCATTATAATTATGCTTTAATGTGTGCTGGTTTTGTGGCCAACAGCAAACTTCAAAAGCTTTAGTTCTGCAGATTTTAAAGAAAATGTTAACAATGGATTGACTAAAGCAACGTTGGCTGTGGTGATTTTTTACAATCTAAATTATTAATTTAGCAATTAATTATGCAGGTAGTGTACAAACTAGCATTCATCACACCTGGTCACATACAGTATATGCAGCAAAACATATACACCGACTTAAATGGTGTGTATGTGTTATTTGTAAATAATAATGTTGTCCTCATTTTTTACCATGTTTTATACTACATGTCAGGTGCACTGATTGAATCTACCCCATTTTAGTCATAAAAGCAACCTGTCACATATTTAAGGTATTCCAAAGCTGTAACCGACATAAGGAGTGCTGCTTTAAATTTATTATTCATACTATTAATAAATTATTATGAAATCTGAAAATATGCATATTTATAGTAAAATCATTTTGGAGCCATTTTGGATGTATATAACATACCGTTTAATACATGGATCTTACTGATAGTCACGGTTCACCTTTCTTATTGCAGAAAATTAGGTGTGACGACAAAATCTACAATGTTTTTTTTTTTGAAATCTTACACAGAGGCAAGTGCATTGGCCTGGCTTTGATGACGGGTTTTAGGATGAACTGGAACACGGAATTAGGGCACGGCCAAAAAAGCCCTATTAAGTTGCAGAGCTAAACTAATGTTTTAAAGGAAAAATGAAGTAGAATACCAATACTTTTCTGTCGGAAAATAGTAGAAAGCTTTCCACAGTGAGCTAAAGTGCTCATTAGCTCGAAAGGCAGGCCAATACATTGTTCATTTCTGTTCATAAATATATGTGTCCCAGGATTTTGTAAGAAAAGGTAGCTCTCTTCATAACTCGTTGACTACCTGTTCTGAAATTCTTTGCTTGTTTGGATTTTTTAGTGGCTGCGCACTAAAGTTTACGTTTTTGCACACGTTTTTGGTGATACAAATAATATTGTTATATGGTTATAGGGGAGTTATCCCAGCCGCAAGCAGAAGTTACAAATGACGCTGACACAGGCTGTGTTTAAAGTACACAATAAATTACATATAAACAAGGACACGGATTACTGCAGTTTGTGTTTCCAGAAGTTGTAGCCCTACTAAAAGGTTCTGATGCAAACTAAAGTTCAAGGAGTAATCAGGCAGGAGTTTCGTCAGCCATGCATGATGGGTGTAGCTTAGTTTCCTGTTATTATGAGAAATCTGTCAGTTCAGTTTATAAGACAAGGCTCCGAAAGGACAGGTTGCTCTGCAAAATTGTTATTATTTCTGATTTTTACCCTTATGATTAATTTTTAATGAATTTTTCATAAATCACATTCATGATTTATGATTTACGAATCGTGTTTTTATTTATTCTTCCGTAAAGCTGCATATCTTATGCCTTAAACCGTTGATGGACTCTGATACTGTTTTCTAAGCATAAACACCTTGTGTCTTACATTCCAGGGAACAGCTGGCCCATTTGAAACAGCATTTTTGTCCTGCCTTGTACTCACAATGTAATTATAGCATAAAGGTTTAATATGACCTTCCATTACATATAACAAGCAGATTAAGGGGTTACCCTCAATAGGAGTTCATGTCCTTGCATAAGCTATTGCAAATCAAGGATCCCTGCACAGCTGGAACTGGGGGGTTATAAAGCA
Organism: Gnathonemus echidnorhynchus; assembly: GCA_026776725.1. Taxonomy (NCBI): domain Eukaryota; kingdom Metazoa; phylum Chordata; class Actinopteri; order Osteoglossiformes; family Mormyridae; genus Gnathonemus; species Gnathonemus echidnorhynchus. The sequence continues at coordinate 6,610,710 of JAODJU010000041.1, forward strand.
GAGTTAATTATGTAAAGGTATGCAAAATGATGTTTATGCAACCCATTGTAACTGTACTACATGACAGGGTTTGGGATTTTGTCTAGCTAGTCTTGACACTGCGAACATAACCATAGTTTTAAGAACATAATGTAATATAAGGTGCAACATATACGGCACAGTATGCTTTGTGGTATTGAAATAACCCTGAATGCAGTAAACCCAGTATTTACCAGTAGATCTAGTGACAACCATTAAAGAAAGTATTAGGCTCTTCCATTATTCTAAAGAATTCTCCTCCTCGCTTGGCTGTTGCATTAAGGTTTGGCACATTACTCTGCTTTATGACGAGATTGTGCATGTGCATTCGCAAAAAAACTGTGTTGAAATAGCAAGTGTCACATTTAAAAATTGTCACCATGACAGATGTAGGGAAAACGATTTAAAAAAGAAAAGCCAATGACTGACATCTGGAAATTAAGAAATGTGTCCATGTATGAGACACGGTAAGGCGGACGGCAGAGCTTTACGATGCTCTTGTGCACCCGCTCTGGTGTTGAGGCAGGGCTTTTTAGATGATCGATCTGTTAGTAATAATGTCTCTTTGGGTCACAAGGTATATACCATTTGTGTTCCTTGTAAGCCCTGCTGCAGGAACAGGTGTAAGTAATCTTGGGTCCATACTTGCGTTCCCATCCTCTGGTGGTAGCTTTATCAGACAGGGGGAATTGTTACTTTGCTGGTGATCACTATAACCTGTTTGAATTTCTACATTGCAGGGTTTTATACATCAATGTGTGATTTCACTTATCACATACGTATATTTCACGAGTGTCACCAAAGATAAGCACCTTACTCAATAAAAATATATCAGGACCCCAAGAGAGACATTAATTTTCCACATCTCTCTTGAATGATGCTACATACGTTATGCTAGCTGCTTTCAGAAATTTTTGTTCCTTCTCTAATTGAATACAAATTTGTGTTCCTGCTACTTGAATGAAAATGGCTGAATGTTCCTTAACAACTGAGGGCCATCAATCTATAACTCCCCCTTCTGAACCAGCTCAAACCTCCATCATCTACAATGGTGGCTAAAATATTAACATATTAACATTTAGCTGTAGTCCTGCATTGTACAAGTTTAGAAACCCCTTACTCCCTCTTATAGAAAACTATCGAGAACGACATGCAGAACTGCAGTTTAATCTTTAGAATTTCTCTTCCCTTGGCATCACTTTACAGTTCTACTCCCACACTGGGGATGATATGACAGCCATTACCACCCTAGATGTAACGGTTCGTTGATCATCCCTGTGAACTGATGAAGCTCAGCGAACAATGTTCCAAATATTTTTGCAACACTGTGTCACTTCATGAGCAAAGCTGGGTCTCATTGTCGCACAACGAAGTGTGAATCGTACCGGTGAGAGCTGCCTGATGCGCACGGCAGGGAACGTCCATCGTAGAGTAGACTCTTCTACTCGCCTTCTTAACTCGCCACCCATGAATAAACAAACCGCCAGCTTTATTTGAGTGGGGAATTGTAAAAGCATATCCCTCCTTTATGCCTTGTATAGTCTTGAAAATTTAATTACTGCCGGATTCCTGTATTGTCAAAAGGCATTAGCTGAAGTAGACAGTGATGTTACATGAATGGAAGGAGATCAAAGCATGTTTCACAGATGTCTGGACAGAGATCCAAGAGTCAGCATATTTGAAGTATTGTGCATAACATTACTTTATTCACATTTATTTCTTGAATTAAGTAATTATTTTGGTAATTCCCTGGTGTAATCAATAAACCCCCTCCAAATACAAAAAAACACGCCCGCACACCCACCCAGCCAATTGAATATCAATGAAACATGAAAAACAGGCCAGGTGCAGGTGTGAAGTCCCGAACAATCAGTAATGCTACACAACCTGACGGAAAGTGTTGACTTAGTTTTCCTCAACAGAGGAGTTGTTGGAGATGTAACATGACCCTCTGATTGTCCTTTGTCATTCTCCAGGGAGAATATGCGGTCTCTCGCTCATGTGGGACAGTCTGCAATTCAGCCTCAGCGGATGGAGGGCCCACGCTTCACAGGGGGAGGCTTCAACCTCAGGCAGCCTGAGAAAATTACGGCATAGATCTGATACCTTGTGCCCCATGCTGTTCCGTCAAATTAAACCCATCTCTTTCGTATCTGCAAGGACAAATTGGTGTGACTAATTTTTTGGTTGGAATGAAACACGAATGGAATTTTAAACTTCCCAAATGATTCTGAACTCTGTACTTTCAAACCTGATTACCTGTAAAATATATATTTTACATTTTTTTTTAACTATATTGTAAGTTTCAGGGCTCAGTCCACAAAAAGGGACTGAGAATGCATTCTTTTTATGGAATTTGTCTTTACAATTATATATATAGTCTTAACTCTTTGATTTAGAAGTGAATTTTGAGTCAGAAATGGTCAATGTCAGTTGACACAAATAAAGAACCAGGTTATTAGCCCCATTTTAACCTACATTACCCTGATTAAAAAAAACGTTTCTGATGCAATTTCAGCATTTCTGCGATTTTTATGTTAGAATATGAGAAGGAAAGAGATTTTTATTGTACGATTCCTAATTTTAGTTCTCTAATACATGCCATGCTGATATCTTGGGCATTTCCACACAGCACAGTTCACAGATCTCCCGTCTTTTATTCCATTTTTTGATTTATTTATACAACTGCTTTGAATTTTCAGATGCATGTCACTGCTGAACCTATTTTACACCCTTGAACTACGCATAGTGTTTGGGTCAAGCTCCTAAATTTACATGCTGGCCCCAAAACATAAAATAATCCCATAGTTACAATATTTTCTGTCACCTTGGACTTAATAATCAAACAATGAGCAGCAAAAAAAAAAAATCATTACTTTTTGACAATTAGAAGAGATTATCAAGATAGGCATAGTCAATATATTTTTGTCCTAGTTGTACCGAAAAAGACAATTATGTGCTATGTGTATACTATGCATTCCTATGCTATCTGTGTGTTCTGTATCTTCTGAGTGTTTTCTAATATGAGGAAAGTAATTAAAACATTTTAATACACGCCCTATCCATATGTATTGTACATGTAAAAATAAACTTTGGTGCTAGTCAGTTTATATAATGTAGCTGATAACTTTGAAGTAAAAGGACTTTTTAATAACAGAGCTTAAATATTGCATTGACACAAACCATTGCAAAGTGTGACTTTGGCCTCTCAGATGAGATGAGATGGCTGTCAGCACATAAAAATTGCTTGGCTACCTTTAATCCAAAGATCAAGAGAGAGGGGAAAATGAGAAAATATCCATATATATATATATATATATATAATGTGTGTGTGTGAACATTTTTCAGGTCCCCATTTCGATAATCTCAATTTTATAAAAATCTGTGAATGCAATCAAAAAAGGAAAAGAATGCTGGAATCTTGTATTTTGTCAGGTTAGAGCTGGGTAGGGGTTAAGGATGTAGTGATTGGGATTAGGGTTTTTCCCATAGAATTTAATGGAAGGTCCCCATTTAGATAGGTATGCCAACATGTGTATGTGTGTATATATACATACATACACCAATCAGCTGTAACATTAAAATCAGCGAACAGTTTGAACTCTTTTCATGTTCCTCAAACCATTCCTGAACAATTTTTGCAGTGTGGCAGCGTGCATTTTCCTGCTGAAGAGGCCACTGCCATCAGGGAATAACACTGCCATGAAGGGGTGTACTTGGTCTGCATCAGTGTTTAGGTAGATGGTACCTGTCAAAGTAACATCCACATGATGCCTGGACCCAAGGGTTCTTAGGAAAACATGTCCCTCCACCAGCTTGCTACAGTAGCTCTCCTGTGGGATCGGACCATACAGGCTGGCCTTCGCTCCCCACATGCATCTGTGAGCTCTGGGTGCCCATGGCCCCATTGCAGGTTCACCGATTGGCCTTCCTTGGACCACTTCTGGTGGGTACTGACCACTGCATACCGGGAACACTGCGCGAGACCTGCAGTTTTGTAGATGCTCTGATGCTCCAATGCAGTTGTCTAGCCATCACAATTTGGCCCTGATCAAAGTCACTCAGATCCTTACACTTGCCCGTTTTTCCTGCTTTCAACACATCAACTTCACAAACTCACTCTTCACTCGCCTAATATATAATGACAGCCTTGACAGACAGACAGAGAGACAGACACAGGCCTGTACTCATATCATTGTGGGGACTCTCCATGCATTTCTATGGGCGAAACCCTAATACCAGCAATAAGAACCTTAACCCCGACCCATAAGCAACGAAATTCAAGACTTTTGGCATTTTTTGTTTTTTGATTGCAATCACAGATTTTTTATAAAATTGAATTTCCCCTTGTATACAGCGATAGGAAAAATGGTCCCCGCACCATCAAAATAACAGGATTTTATCACATTGTGGGGACATCTACTAATGTATATCTGACCAACACACACACACACACACACACACATTTGTGTGTATAATAAATGCATTAATATGTATATACACTTTTATTTACAGTATGTTTTGAATTCTGGCATATACAAGTTTTGTTTCTCTACTATGTTCAACACGTATTAATGATAGTCCCTAATGAGATTTGTTCTATATTTTGCATTTCAACATTCTGACCGTTTTACCAGGTGCACAGGCAGCTGGGGTTATGTTCCAAGATAAATGCATTTCTGTATGTGTATTCAAAGCCTGTTATTCCCAGCAGGGGGACGTTTTTACCACGAGTCGATGGTCTCCTTTGTCTGATTTAACTGGAGGTTGTCCTCTACCATTTTTTTGCAACAATTGATTAATTTACTACAGTAGCACCTACCTTTTTGTCCTCTGTGGTACACTGTTTTACTTCAGCAGAAAGGATATTGTAGCTCACCATCATCCAGTTCCTTTGCAAGTCCTGATATTTAAAAGCAATCCAATGGTTTTGGTCATGTGACAGTTACATATGACCAAATTGTCAAATTTCATAATCCATGGCAAAAACCCAATAATATTAAAATCATGTCATGAAGTGTCACCTTATATTTTTCATTCTGTTTTGTTACAGAAGACCATTTTGCTGTCAAATTGAAAAGAGGGAAAGATTTCAGCTATAAAATTTTCTCAAACACTTCTCAAACGAAAAAAAATAACATCTTAACATCTTAACTGACTGTTTGCATATTTTTACAGATTTCCTTTGCAGAAAACATCTATCACTCAAGCACATCCACAATGAGGTATTGTAAATGGGCATGTGCTGTATGCAAGGTTAAACATATTTACATGTAGTGATGTATTGCAAAATGTTGACACATTTTGAATGTGTTCATGCATATCTCTACACTTTCCATTTTTCCTCTGCTCTTTCAGCTCGTATTATTATGGTGACTGACGATTTAACAAAAGAAACATCTTTTATATAGACGAAGAAGAGTAGAGCCATGCTTTAAACTGTAATTCTAAGTGGGTCATATGCTCACCTTTGTCAACAGATGCCGTTTATCATGCCTGTAAACAAATACTGTGAAGATGTATTCTTGTATTATTCTTTTCCTTTGCATCGGTGCCTTTTTCCTTTTTAGAAAATCATTAAAGACGACATAAAACATTGATATATTGCTATAAAACAACAGTCCTACCCAGCAATTGAGTGCAAAAAAAGACATCCTCACTTTTACTTTTGCATTTCAGTTGCTGCCACAAGTCAATAGGCTCAAAGGAGATAGGCTGAAACTTTTTTAATTTGTTTGGCTGAGTAAAAACAATATATATATATATATATATATATATATATATATATATACACACACACACACAGGGGCAGATTAAGGTGTACAGAGGCCCCTAGGCTACAGTAGTCTGTGGGCCCCCCAACCCTGCCCCCCTATATTTTTTACTGGCCAATGGGGGCCCCCTTGCAGGCTGACACACGTGGGGTCCGTAGGCTTAAGCCATATCTAGCCTGTGCGTTAATCCGCCCCTGTATATATATATATATATATACATAGTGGCACCTCAGAACTCGAATTTAATCCGTTCAGAGCTCCGAATCGAACTCTAAAAAGTGATTGAATTTTCCTCATAAGAAATACAGTGGTACCTCGGCTCTCGAACTTAATCCGTTCCGGACTCTGGATCGAATCCTAAAAAGTTTGAGTTCTGATCAAATTTTTCCCCTAAGAAATAATGGAAAACCAATTAATTGGTTCCCGGCTCCCCAAAATTACACCTAAATAATGTTTTTTTTTTTTTTCTTTTTTAGCATTTAAACACAAAATGAACAGGATAAAACAAGAAGAGCATTTTTTTCTTGATGGCTTCCAAAACGATAAAGATC
>JAODJU010000041.1:6617152-6631813 GCA_026776725.1 Gnathonemus echidnorhynchus
GACTACCGACAACTTTGACCGGTTAACGTTGATACGGTCAACCACCGGTCAAACGGTCATCGGTTAACATCCCTAATCACTATACATTCTAAATAGCCGCATTAGCGCATATTCAAATCGCATTTGCATGGTAATATGATGAACAATGCAACAGTGAAACATGATCCAGATACATCCCCATCAGGACCATAAAAGAGGGGGGGGGGGGATAGGGGGGGATGTGGCCAGATGGGAATGGCTCATGAATAAGCATAACAGGTCCTAAATATTCAATGGAAGGAGACCATAAAAAGTGACATGAGTTCTCTTTTTCTTATTTATCCAACTGAATGTTGCAACTACACTATTTAGTCATCTTCATGTAGCCAAGACTTTGGTGGGATCAAAACAAACTGCCACCATTGCTTACTATGTACTTTTATAATGTCTCTGCAAGTGACTCAGAGTGCAATGTCTATACTTTGATGTCAAATTACAAACTTAACATAAATCTGACATATTTACAATGTACATTAAAATAAATACAAGTTTAATGCAAAAACAAATATATAAGAAATAATTTATTTGCCATGAATTAAGTTTATGATATTGAAAGAAATGTATGATCATGCCCCAGTCAGAGAATGTGTGTTCCCTACCCCTACACCCCAGAGGGTTAAACTAGCAAGTCCCGCAAGCTCGTAAGAGTGATGACTTTATTACATTTTTTAATGGTAAAATAACTAAGGTTAGGCAGACCATCAAGTGCACATCCTTAGCTACTTACAGCTGCCAGCTTCCGGCTAGTCTTATGCCTACCAAAAATGAGACATTTGACTCTTTCCTTCCTATAAAACACTCAGAACTTTTCAGAGATTAGTTTCCTCCTGTAAATCCTCTACTAGGGGACAGCTCTCTCTTGGTTCAGCTCCTATTTAACTGATCGCTATCAGTTTGCCCATGTGTACAATGAATCTTCCAAGGCTATCAAAGTCAAATATGGTGTCCCACAGGGATCAGTACTGGGCCCGCTACTGTTTAACGTATACATGCTACCTCTTGGTAACATTATTAGAAATCATGGTGTTGGGTTTCATTGTTATGCTGATGATACACAGTTATATATATATATATTTGTTAACCCTGATTCGTCATTGCTCTCTCGGTTAGAAGACTGTCTATTAGATATCCGTTGTTGGATGACAAAAAAAATTCCTTATGTTAAACACAGAAAAAACAGAAGTACTGGTAATTGGTCCCAAGGTTGTACGAAATAAGTTTCACCACCTCAACATTGGTGGCCTTCCTACACAACTTAACACAGTGGTTAGAAATCTTGGTATTCTACTTGATTCAGATTTATTTATATAAGAAGTATTATAAGAACTGTGTTTTATCATCTACGGAACATAGCCAAGCTTTGGAAGATGCTCTCTATGATGCAGAAAAATTAATACATGCCTTTATAACTTCCAGACTGGACTACTGTAATGCCCTCCTTTCTGGTTGCCTGTCTGGATCCTTACATAAACTTCAGCTGGTACAGAATGCAGCAGCCAGAGTTCTCACAAACACTAAAAAATTTGATCGCATTACACCTGTTTTATCCTGCCTTCTCTGGCTTCCAGTTAAGTCTCAGATTGACTATAAAATACTGCTATTAAACTATGCCCTTGCATCAGAATACCTTAGTGATCTGCTGACCTCATACAACCCTCCGCACTTGCTTTGTTCTCAAGGCGCAGGATATCTGTTAGTACCTAGGGTAGAAAGAGTTACAGCAGGCTGCAAAGATTTCTCCTGTAGAGCTCCTCAGCTGTGGAATGGTCTTCAGGGACTCCCCATGCCTGCATTCCCACTTGCCTCTCCCTCCTACTTATGCTGCCATAGCCATATCTGCCAGAACTTACATACTGCACTCACCTAACTGTCTGCATTGACTCTAGACTCCCCTACTTTGGCTAATTTCACATTTTATTTCCCCTATTCCTCCTGGGGTGTGCTGCCTGGAGACATCAATTTATCAAGATATCCTGCACATCCTGCCACATGTGAAGTCGCCACTACCCATGACGTTGTTGCATCTTGCTCGCCGTTCTGCCTGTGTCATCCTCCATGTATGCCCGGCTGCCTTACTAGTGGTTTCCTGGCAATCTGAAGGAGCGCCAACACCGGCTTGTCATCACCTCCCTGCTCCCCGGTTGTGACTCAAATCTTATGACTTAGACAGTGTGACTTGGCACTTAGCCAGGACAATCCTTGTCAGAGAACTATGAGGGCAAAAAAATTTAAAAAATAATCCTTCATTAATGAGGTAAAATGTTCAATTAATGTTCAATGATATTGAGGTGTTCTGCACATTCCACACATCGTGACTAGGCCTTATATCTCTCCTCTCTGTTTATCCCAAGAGTAGTCAGTTCCTTGTCTTCCATTTAAAAAACTTGAGAGCAACATTTAAAATAATCCCTTTAATTTTGCTATTTGTGCAACTACTGGTACTTTTCACATATCTCATCTTGCTCTCCTTTGAGACACACACACAGTCATACAGTACACACATCAAAATATTTAGTTAGCATGTCACAGTGAAGCTGATGGAGGCATACATAAGAAAAAAATATAATTTCCAGTATTTATATTGAAGGCTTGTGCCCTAAAATCTTAATGTTTTCTGTTAAGTGCACAACTCAGTGGTTGCTTTTGGCTTCTGTTTTTAGAGCCATTTACTAAAATAGGCTTCAGATAGATCATGTGGTTGGAGTTAAATATCATGTCAGTCCAGCTATTGAGTACATCCGTACTTATACTACGGCCTTTTTGTTAGGTGTTTTTAATTCATACATTATATATACAGTGGTACCTCAGTTCTCGAACTCATTAGAACTCGAATTTCTTTAAAAAACGGATTAAATTCGAGTTCTGAGGTACCACTGTGTGTGTGTGTGTGTATTATATACATGAGCTGGAAGCCCAAATTATGTACAAATAAACAAATAAGTACTTGAAATCATTTAAGTAGTGGGCCCTGAATCTATAATCTATGAAAGTTTAACGTTTTGAATGGAATTATGGAAATAAATGAACTTTTCCATGATATTCTAATTTTTCGGAAAGGGTCTATATAAGATATAAAGGGTCTATATATATATATATATATATATATATATACACACACACACACACACACACACACATACACTGTGATGGGCTGGCCCCCCGTCCAGGGTTGTTCCCTGCCTCGTGCCCGTTGCTTCCGGGATAGGCTCACATTTTGTTGTTGCGCACTGTGTGCTGTGCTGTAACAATGACCACTGATCACCTAATTCAGAATTAATTCTGTTAAATTCTGTTAAAAGAATTACACTTAAATATGTTTTTTAATTTTTTTTTTTATAGCATTTAAGCACAAAATGGACAGGATAAAACAAGAAGAGCATATACTGTACTAAACACATCTAAGCACATTTATCTTTTGCAGCAATTTGTAAAGTAAGAAAATAAATGTATCCAAACAATATGTAAAGTTAAAAAAAAAAAAAAAACAATGCGTCCTGCCCCGATCGTCCGCTCCATCCGTGTGCCACACACCCTTGTTAACCTCGTGTGGAATACCCGTGTCATCAGCTGTTTCTGGTTGTTGTCATTAGTGTATTTAGTCCACGTTTCAGTTTGTTTCCCCAGTCCGGTCATTGTATTGTCCATCTGTGTTTTGCCTGCCTTACCTGTAATTAATTAAACCCAGTATTCCCCGACACCCTGATGCCTGCGCCTTTGTCTCCATTCCATCCCGTCCCCGCTCCGCACGACAATATTATTATGATTAAATGTATTAATGGTTTATTATTAATGATATTAAAATAAATAAAAAAAATCTGTATTTTTAAATTATTTTATTATATAATAAAAATTACTGTTACTGTCTATCACTGTCTAAATGTATTTTTACGGCTTAAATATATGTATTCAGCTAATGTAAACATGCACGATGCTATCACAGTGAAGGCGAGGCTGAGATGTTACCCTTTGTTTCCGCTGAGACACATGCCATGTGACACATTTCCTCGTGCGTACAAGTTATCTTAGGTCGACATTCACGGTTCGACTTCTGAGATTCAGATCGAGTTCTAGGTCATTTTTCTCTTGAACTGGTTGGTTCGACTTTTAAGAAATTCGAGTTCTAATGAGTTCGAGAACTGAGGTACCACTGTGTGTGTGTGTGTGTATATATATATATATATATATATATATATATATATATAAACACACACACTGTATTTCCCAGGATATCGATTTATGTGTAAGATAGTATAATACGGTTAAATAAATTTGTCTTCATGTGGTACTTAAGTAAAATATTGGATATTATTGCTCCAATTAACATGGGAAATGGGCACAGGGCAGTTGTTCAATCGCCATGGAAACACAAAAGATTATCCAGATCAAGGCCAGTGCTGCTGTTGTGCTTCTCCAGGCTCACAATAGGAAACATCCCTTTCAAAGTTTATGACCATATGGGAAATTAGTATATGTCTGTCTATATATATATATATATATATATATATATATATGTGTGTGTGTGTGTGTGTGTGTAAAAGGATCTGAACAATGCCAATATCATGCACCTTTTTGAATACAGTACCTGGGATATACCTGGAAAGGGAAGGGTGATTGCTTGGACTGCAGCAACTACCAGGAGATAACACTGCCTTCAGTGCCGGGTGAGGTCCTTGCTAGGGTCATCCTCAACAGGATCTGTGATCACTTGTTTGCTGACCAGTGACCAGAGCAGTCTGGTTTTGTGCTTAAGACGTCTACCATCGACTGCATTCTGGCACTGAGGGGTCTCATTGAGTGCGAAATCAGCAGAGTTTCTTTGCAGCCTTTGTTGATTTTCGTAAAGCGTTTCATTCACTTGATCGAGTTGCCCTGTGGGACATTCTGAGATCCCCCCGAAGTTACTGGACATCATGGCGGCCTGTACACTCATACTGTGAGTGCTGTGCAGAGTGGAGGCAGAACTTTTGTGTTGATCCAGTTGATTCTGGGGGTCATCAGGGGTGAGTTCTTGCTCCTACATTGTTCAATGCTTGCATGGACTGAGTGTTGAGCAGGGTCATGGGGTCCTGCAGCTGTGGGACTTTTGTTGGTGCAGAAAGATTCACCGATCTTAACTTTGCTGACAATGCTGTGATCTTTGCGGAGTCAGTGGAGGCTGATCAGAGCTCTCGAGAGATTGAGTGAGGAGTCTGAGTGTCTGGGTTTGTGAGTGTCCTGGATAAAAACCAAGCTCAAGGCCTTTAATGACCTCTTGGGCACAGCCATCAGCAGCGTGTCTGTTTGCAGAGAGAATGCTGACCATGTCGAGAGGTTCACTTATCTCAGCAGCGACATTCATGTCTCTGGTGACTCTTCCTATGAAGTCAGTAGGCAGATTTGGAGAGCTTAGGGGGTCATGAGGTCACTGGAATAGGGCGTGTGGCAATCCCAATCTCTTTGTAAGACAACGAAGGATCTTTAGAGTCTTGCCGTTCCCTGTGTTGCGGGATGCCTGCGAGACATGGATGCTGTCCATTGACCTGAGACAAAAACTGGACTCCTTTGATACTGTGTCTCCTCAGAGTCCTTTGGTAGAGCTGGTTTGACATTGTGTCAAACTAGCTGTTGGTCAGGGAGTCCTGAGTGAGGCACAGTACCTGCTTAGTGAGGGAGTCTCAGTTACGGCACTATGGCCATGTGGCACGATTCCCTGAGGTGATCTGGCTTGCAGGCTTGCTGAGGACCTGAGTGGCTGCACCAGGCTAAGGGAATGCCTGAGTAATAATTGGCTGTAGCAGATAGATGGCCATTTCCAGAGGGTGGGACTAGACCCCGTGTCAGCCTGGGGGCTTGCCAACTGGGATCCGTAGGTGTTTCGTCGTGTGGTCAGTGCAGCAATGCATTGCACCAGTACCTGCTTCCCAACCTGACCTGACCTGGGATATGAATGTCAATTAAATGTCTGTCCTTTTAGTGAAATTAGAATCTTCTGTGTAATTGCATTTACTCTGACTGGCAACCTTTCAAAACTGACCAGGAAAAACACTTGGAAGAATGTAAATATATACACAGGTCAGCCATAACATTAAAACCACTAACAGGTGAAGTGAATTACATTGTCTCATTAGAAAGGTACAGTCTTCAAAGATGCCACCATATAGTATATTAGGCAAGTGAGAAATCAGTTCTTGAAGTTTATGTGCTGGAAGCAGGAAAAATTGGCAAGCATAAGGATCTGAGTGACTTTGACAAGGGCCAAATTGTGATGGCTAGACGACTGGATCAGAGTATTTATAAAACTACAGGCTTTGTGGGGTGTTCCTGGTATGCAGTGGTCAGAACCTACCAAAAGTGGTCCAAGGAGGGCCAATCAGTGAACCAGCGACGCGGTCATGGGCGCCCAAGGCTCACTGATGCATGTTGGGATTGAAGGCCAGCCTGTCTGGTCTTATGCAAAGCGAGAGTTGCTGTAGCACAAATTGCTGAAAAGGTTACATTGGCCATGATAGAAAGGTGTCAGATCACACAGTGCATTGCAGCTTGTTGCCTATGGGGCTGCGGAGCTGCAGACCGTAGCAGAAAGTGGCAGCAATGGGCACATGAACATCAGAACTGGATCATGGAAAAATGGAAGAAGGTGGCCTGGTCTGATGAGTCACATTTTCTGTTACACCATGTGGACAGCTGGGTGCGTCTGCGTCTTTTACTTGGGGAAGAGATGTGATGTTCTGTGGAATGCACTAAGGGGAGAGAACAAGCCAGTGGAGGCAGTGTGATGCTCTGGACAATGTTCTGCTGGGGAACCTTGGTTCCTGGCATTCATTTGGATGTTACTTTGACAGGTATCACCTACCTAAACATTGTTGCAGACCAAGTACACCCCAGCATGGCAGTGGTATTGCCCATCGGCCTCTTTCAGCAGCATATTGCACCCTGCTTCTCTGCAAAAATTGTTCAGGAATGGTTTGAAGAATACGAAGAGCTGAAGGTCTTGACTTGGCCTCCAAATTCCCCAGATCTCAATCCGCTCAAGCATCCATTTGATGTGCTGGACAAACAAGTCCAATCCATGGAGGCTCCCCCTTGCGACTTACAAGACCTCTGCTAACGTCTTGGTGCCAGATACCACAGCAGACCTTCAGAGGTCTGATGGAGTCCATGCTTCCACAGGTCAGATCTGTTTTGGCGGCACAAGGGGGACCTACACAATATTAGGCTCATCTGTGAATTGTAGGTTTGGAAACTGGAACTAAATGCTATAAGTCAATATAATGTTTACCTTATGTGGTAATGTAACAACACATTTTGCAATAACAGCTTATTGTATAATAACTGGAGAAAATGTAACAAATTCTCACTTCATTATATAATAACACCAGCATTTGTAATATTCGGCTAAATTTTGTAATAGTGATCTTGTTTTTACTTTTATGTGGTTATTTAGACTAAGATCAGAGTCAACAATAACCCCCATCTAATTTAATATTTTGGAAGTTTAATTTAGCTTAATTGCTGAAATATAATATGTGTATAGATGTAGACATCCATTTTGGTTGTTTATTACATAATGCACTGTATTATTACGTTTTTATCATAAAAAAGTGTGAAAAAATGGTAATGACCGTATCTACATACATCTTGTGATGCTTCACTTCGTCATTACATAATGACCGCAGCCTTTAGCCAGGAGGTCATGCTGTCAGATGGTTGCCAGCCAGCACTCTCTGGGTGTTTCGACCCTTAACCATAACACCCTCCTGCTGGCGGGTCAGCAGTGGTGGACAGCCACTCCTCATAATGATTTATTACAAATTGTGTGGAAATGAATTACATATTGCGTTCTAGCTGTGTATAAAAGATTTGGCAGGTTATTACAAAATGCAATGTTATTGCACAATGAAGTGAAAATCTGTTGCTTTTTGTTATTACATAATGCAGTGTCACATAATGCGTTTTTACAGGTAATATGAGCAATATTTTGAAAAGCAACTGTTATGTTTCCAATAAAACAGTAAAACTATGAAAACTATGAAATTATCGCAAAAAATGTTACATTGTAACATTCCGTGGGACCATATTGCAGGACACTTGGGAAAAAACGCACTGGTATCCTGAGAGCCTCCATCCTAACAAGTGCTTCTAGCTGCTAGATGGACAAGCAGAAATTTCTCTTTTTTTTAATGTTATCAGGAATGCGCCTTGCCATTCCATTTTTGGTCTGAGCTGTCTGAATGTGACGGCCATTAAAGAGGGTGCCTCTGCCAGTGGGCTTGCTTTGCTGGGATCACTGAAGTATACAGTTAACAAGCTACGCTTTCAGACAGCTGATGGTACAAATGGGACTGCGCGCGAAGCCCAGAGGCTGCTTCATCTCTGGGACCAGCTTGGTTTTCAGTGGGGAAAATCAGCACAAGGCCCCATTGGAAATTGTGCTTCCAGTCATAGCCAAATGTTAGCTGGGTTACACAATTTATATAACAATAAATAATAAATAAAAAAAAAGAATTTGGACTAATGCATGATCATTTTTTCTCAGAATTATTTATTTTAAATGGTCTCAGAAATTTAGAGACGTGTTTTTGATCAGGAACGTTTGTACGCTCAGCTGCAGTCCACCCCGCGCTACCCACTTCATTAAAAGTGATGATAGTTTACACATTATCGGGAAAACAGGGTTTGATCATTCCAATTACTCAGGCCCCATTGATGCAGGGCTGTAATGGGGAAGGCCCACTGAGAGAGTGAGTGGGAAATCTGTAGAGCTGTCAACAGCAGCACCTGCTGCCCCGCGGCTGCCGAGGAATACACATCAAACGGAGACAAAACAGGAACGCTGAAAACAACAGGCGGAATTAAAACCAGCCCCAACTCAGCCTTGCAGTGCTACGCTACAGAATACACATAGGGAACCTGGAAAAGCAAAGCTAGGAGATTAACACCAGCCCAGTGTCAATTTTAACAACAGATTTGCGGGATTAATGTGGAAAAAAATGAAAAAAATTATATTTTTGTGTAGCCGGATGTATTGTGTTAATGGTCTATGTTGACTCTACACAATTTTTTTTTACACTTCAGGTATGTTCACTGTTATATTTTGCGAATTTATTATTGAATATCATAATATATTTTTGTAATATATTGTTATGAAACTAACCACATCTCAAACATACAGGAGATATGGTACATTTATTGCTTAGACCCAATAATATTCAAGTCAGGAATTTTTAACGGAGAGGATTTCCCATTGATATTACATTTACAATGCTTCATCAAAACACCAAGGTTGGCCTTTCAAATCGCAGTAAGAGAAACACACAACCGACAGCAGTATTTTTACACGATATACACAACATTAAAAACACAAGTGGGTTATCGGAGGCAGAGAGTGTTGTTCTGTGTTTCTCATGTATTTTAAATGTGCTGAGCAATGAGATGTGCCACTCGCAATAAGAGTTCCGAAATAGCCAAACACACCCATAGCAGCAGTCTGTTTTAATTAAACATAAACATTTAAATATAAATGAAGTATTGCACAATACTATAGAGAGCAGAGGATGTAGTTACACATATTCGTCATTTTTTTCACAGTAATTCCATTCCATTCTGATCTGAGATGAAACATCTACAAAACAATAATATACTGAACTTGAAAGTTTCATTGGCATATAATCCACTTTGTTATTACCTCAGTGTGTTTACACCAATTGAAAGTTCAGATTACTTAAGTTTATACATTATATATTTACTTGGGAAGTGTAACATGTAAATAACGAAATGATTCTGTATCCATTATATAATACTACACAACGATTCTTCTTTTAATAAATATTTTTTTAACTTCTCTCCATGTACACATACTGCAGGAATTGTAATAATAAGATAATACACCAAAACTTATTGTTCCACTGTGTCCATTCAGTCATAACAGGAAACTGTGAACTTTGGAGCACAATATTATAAGCATTTGGAAATAAGCCTCAGGTTTGTCATGCATAGATTGTACATTCTAGAGTAAACAGGTTTTGGAATGAAATGGATGTTTTTTAGATTCTAACATAGATTTTTGGTACACTGGATGTGGCTTAATCTTAGGCTTTGGATAGCAGTATTTTCTAGAGAGTTCCTCACACTGCTTTATTTATTTATTTTTATTTTTTTTGGAAAGAATTACAAAGAAGCAGGGCCAGATCCAGGCACAGGCAAACTTTGCAGCTGCCTAAGCCCCAATTGGCACAAAGCGGCGTAGACTGAGTCGTAAAAAAAAAAAAAAAGAATATGACCACTTAAAATTAAAATATAATAATAAAAATTAAAACCATATATGTTAAATGAAAACATTTATGCGCAGGCAGAAACATGGACAGCTCCAGGTAGAGGCAGGGCCCCCGAATTACCCGTGTTCCAGAGGAAGTGAAATGATCATCAATTTTCTTGGTAGGGGGGCCTCCCAAGAAAAGTTTTGCCTAGAGCCCCTGAAAATGTAGATCCAACAAACAAGTATGAAGTAGTAAAGTGAAATATGTATCTTGATTTAATTGGACAAATATTCAAGGAAAA
Source organism: Gnathonemus echidnorhynchus (assembly GCA_026776725.1). NCBI lineage: Eukaryota > Metazoa > Chordata > Actinopteri > Osteoglossiformes > Mormyridae > Gnathonemus > Gnathonemus echidnorhynchus. The sequence continues at coordinate 6,627,728 of JAODJU010000041.1, forward strand.
ATGAAGTAGTCCGGTGTTCCTGGCGCCCCCCACAGTCAGAATGTTTTCATTGCAACTCTACCTTAATCAGGCTTATTTAGTCCTTACTAAGCTAATAATGAATGTGGCAGATTGAAAGCAGTGTGGGTTGGAATGAAAACATTCTGGCGGGGGGGCATCAGGAACAGGATTGTGCAGGATTGGGTTGGGGTGGCGGGGCCATGATGGGGGGGGGGGTGTCTTGGAGTCTATACCAGGCTGCACAGGCTTGAGAAAATCCTTAGCCTGAACCCGACCATCACAACACATGCCTGCATTTAACATGCAGAGTCATGGACTACTGCTTGTTTATAAATTTATAAGACGCTGATTAACCTCACTGTGTGTCACCCAGCTGTGGGGGGGAACCAGGGAACCTGCTGGTTAGTCACATCGCACATGGAGAACATGCAAACTCCACTGCGGGGACTGGCTTTAAACCCCCTGCCCGCGGAGCCTACCTACAGTACAATAATGCACCACATTTAAAAATAATTATTTTACTTAATAACTAGCTGAATGCTGCATGCTTTTGGAACCACAAGTAGACGAAGAATACTGTGAATGGTAATTTCGTATGAGTTTCAGCCATGGCACATGTGGCTACCAAAATTAAACAGCATTTTTACTGCTAGGATATAACATAATGAAATCAGGGCAAAACACACTGTAAGCAGTACAATATATTATGTGTCAGTTCCAGACCACTCCGTGCATTCGCCTTTTCTTTTGCAGTTTCCTTAATTTAATTTCCTTCTGTAGTCCAATATTTTTCCAACATGTCAGTGAGGCGCAATTTACTCCTGGGCACATGATGCACGTGAGATGAAGTTTGAGAGTAATAATACTGTTGAAACTGGCCCTTCATAAAATTATGAAATTAGATATTTTTCTGTTACAAAATTAGCTTTTCATTCTCCATCTCTGAAAGGAAAAACTCTTTAATTCACTCACAGAACTTTATTAATATATTTTTTGTTTCTTAAATAGTGGTCAGAGCACCTAAATAGTTCTAGTTGTGAGCACTAATATAATATAATATAATATAATATAATATAATATAATATAGCTGGAGGCAGTGATTAACGGGGTCCATGCACTATGGCCTGAATATATACTTTAAATTTAAATTTAACATCAAATGTTCCATTAGAATGCCTGTAAATGAATGGGTATTAAGTATGGAAGCCCCGTGTGTGTGTGTATGAAATTTGGAGAGTCATCTTGGCAGGTCATAGTAACCATAGATAGCAAATTTGCTAAAAAATTGGATGTTATGTTGATGAGAAATAAATCATTAAGTGCAAACAGGCCACGTCCAAGAAATTTATTGGTCTGTAGCATCAGAACAATTACCCTGAGTGAAATCCTATGGACAACTTTTTGCCTGCATTGTCTCCAGATGTTGCAATTCAAATTTTGTGTGAATTGGATGAACAGTTTAAGACAAATTAGCAAGGGGCAGCAATTGATGAACTTATTAGCAAATATCCATCCATCCATCCATCCATCCAGTCTAGGTCAAGTTTGAAAAAGTAGATTATCCTCATTATGCAAATTAGCAAAATATCTAAATAGGTGGAGCTTCATAGTCCCATTGGCAATATTTTTTCCATTAGCCAAGGAATATTGCCAAAATAGTGTTTTGTTTCCATGACTTACGGTTCCAGAGATACAGGACAAAATACAAAACATCGCATTATAACGCCATCATCCGGCCAATAGGTGGCGGTATATGGTTTTGCTTGCCTGAGTAGCGGGGGGAATTTTTCACCACTCTACCAAATTTTGTGGTTCTACACCTTAAGGTTTCTGCTCGTTTTATTGCAGAAGAAAACTGATAATTATAAGAAAAATCTTATCTATCTGTCTATCTGTCTGTCTATCTGTTTGTCAGTCTGTCTGTCTATCTGTCAGTCTATCTGTCAGTCTGTCTGTCTGTTGATTAAGATTGCCCTTAGTTGCACTGCTTAGTTTTAAAAGAGAGTCCCAGAGAGACTAAGATTTGTGTTACTAAATGCTGCAGGATGGATGGATCATGGAATGGCAGCAGTCTCCTTGACGGCCATGGTGTTGTCTGGGTCTCCTGCTCTACGACAGAAATATTCCTCCCTCTGCCTTTTAGGGCTACTTGACATAATTAAATTTCTTTTTTGATCTGTTTCCTCAGGGAACCTGCAGGTAATATAAATGAGGTCACATTACAATATTAATTTTAAAGTGGCTTTCATACTTTAATTACATGAAAAAGATGTCAAGAATGTTTGAACTGGTAGGACATTGACATGTTTGTCTAGCTTGTACACTTTTAAAACATACATTTTAAAAGCTTTGAGTGCATTAATTTAGGTGGCGAATGGGCTGCTCATGCTCCCTGTAATGAACACAAAAAAAAAAAAATTGGGTGGTGAGAGTCTCAATATTTTTTTCTGGCAAATGAACTAACAAATGAACTAACATAAATACAAATATGAGTAACACAGTTTAAATAAAGACAGCTACCAGAAAAACAATACTTTGAGACATTTTTTTTTTTGAGAAAATCTAGATTATTTATTTAATCGTAATAGATAATTTTTCTCTATGCAAAAGGGGTTTATAAATCATCTGATTTATCTTTTATTAACTATCCACCCATTTTCTGTGACCATTTTATCCTATTCTGGATCATGCGGGGGTCTGGAGCCTATGGGCACAAGGCAGGGAACAACCAAGGATAAAGCACCAACCCACTGCAGGACATACTCACACACCATTCACAGTCATGGGCAATTGGTAACTCCAAATAGCCCCACCATGTCTTTGGATAGTGGGGGGGGGAGAGCGTGCAAACTCCATATGGAGCAATGGCAGGGACTCGAACCCTGGTCACCACAGGAACAGTATGATGCAAAAGCGCTGACCACCCTTCTTTTATTAACTACATACATTTATTAAATTATTATTATTTTATCAAATTGTTAATTTTAAAATTATTATATTTTATTATATTATATATATTTTATAGAAATTATCATGGGATCATCTACAAATATTTCAGGGATAACTTTGCATGGATACTTTATCCCAAACTTTTCCGAACTCTTCTTTATTGTTGCTGGTTTTGGAAATAAAAACAGGAGTTTGAAACACGTCACCTCTGGCATTCCTTACTTGCGCTTATTCTCAATCTTAACTTGAATCTGTCCTGAATAAAAAAATTAAATGAACTAAGGCATGACCCTTTATGTATTTTCGAAGGGAATTGTCAACTGTAAAAAGAATGCAATAGCTCAAGGTAAATGGAAATGCAAATGTTTTATTATTTATTAAGATTTACCTACTTTATTGAAAACGGCTGTAGTAGCCATTGGGTTCTTGTTAAAAAGTAATGGCTTATTGATGATCAAACTAAGGTCACTGCTCTCCACAGGAGTGACCAGACTTTGACTCTTGCAACAGATGTTCAAATCTAAGATGTATAAAAGCTTCTAAAATTCATAGGGTTATGCTTCAGCCCAATCAGCCTCAACAATCCCATCACCACAATGTAGAGAAGCTATGCTTGTTTATTTTCTGGGCCTGGCGTTGGTATGTCATGATAACCCCTGTCAAAGAGAGACCCTCTGTTACCTTATCTCTGCTTTGGCCATCTTCCTGCATTGCTTCTTCCACTGTCCATGGGAACAGGTTTGTGAAAATCATCTTTGTTTGCAGACAAACATTACTATCCTGAGGAAGACATTGGCCAGCAGAACTGGTATTCCTTTACTACTAACCAGCTGAGAAGAAACATTCCCAGAACTTTAGTCAATAATATATTAAGGTCTTCTCAAAGTTTGTAGAGAAATTTCTCGCCGTAATGTTAATAGGATGTTAGGTAACACTTTCTATGAATGCCATGTCTATAAGAATCTATGACCACATTCATAATACATTATAATACATTCATAAAGCATTATAAATATAGCTAAAGATATTTATAAAAAGGCAAACACATTATAGCTGTCATGCCCACAGGGGCGGGACCTGACGGAGGCTCCACGTCACCAGCTGATTAGACGAGGTTTAAAAGCAGTACTTACGCAA
>JAODJU010000041.1:6663600-6683822 GCA_026776725.1 Gnathonemus echidnorhynchus
ATAACATAAGATTCTATGGTCATTATTTTTTCCATTTACAGTAAGGTTCTTGCAGGACCAGAAGCCAGCAATGACAGCTACACAGATCATGGGTATTTGAAGTCATTTCATGGGTGCTTATTTTGATACATTCTCCAGAGAATGGACTGAAGCCTAAGTTAGACCAGTGCCTGTCAGACTGTGGGGGTGCGACGTGCGATGCTGGGCTGTATTCAGTTCAAGCAACCAGATGATCATGCCTCAGAAACCTTCAGCTGAAACCCCCTTCCATCATACATTTGTCATTATTCAATCTGAGACACTCGCTAGATAAATTAAGGTCGGGGTATGTGCCTTTCAACTTGAGTACTTAACAATGGTGTCATAATAGATAATGCTCGGAACTATTGACCATCCTCATGCATTAATCACAAAGATGGCAATATTGTCATTGACTCTGCCTGTACAGATTGACTTTGTAGAGGGAGGGAATATACATCCCTCACAAATACTGTCAGAAGCAATTTCTCTCAAAAAAAGAACATTAAGCGTATTCTTCTGGCAATAATCTGTGTTATTACGACCCAAATTTACAATTGATTTTACACTTTGGGGTTACAATAATAATTTAGACATTTAGGGAACTAACTGGAGCTCATTTTAATTATGGTTTCATGCTAACAATCTATTTAGTTCCTGATACATATTGCACCAGATATTCTTACATCATGATTTCCTGCTAATGGAATGAATCCAAATGTAGCTGCATGATTATTTGAAGTTATAGTGGTATATCTGAAGTGGTATACAATTGCGGACCATTCCTGTCATGGCATTGCAACGCCAATGATGAAGAAGGAATTAATGAGTTGAGACAATCAGAAATAGTGCAAACTTGTTGTGTCTGTGCTTAAAATGACCTAAAGGGAAGATGTATATTACAGGCAAAATTAATGGAAGGCCAATGACTGAACTGTTGTGGGTTGGATGGTTAAGTTTTGGCCAATTAAAAAAAATGGAAGTTGAACAGATGGGGTAACAGACGCAGAGGTAGCAGAAAGCACAGGTGCAGGAAGAGACAGTTGGGAAGACATGCCAAGGTACCTCTATAGGTCCTTATTTTCCCAGATGCCCACATATTCGGTTTGGCTGTTCTGGTTGTCCAAAGGAGTGAATCCTTTTTGGGCATGCGGACTCCAGCTGTCCATGACACAGTGGGAGAGGGTCTGGCCTTCGGGCCGCCGGCAAGCTGGGAAATTATGAATGCTATGGAGCTTCGAAAAAAGAGGCTGGGGTTAAGGGGGTAGCCGCATCACAAGAGCTCAGTCTGGTCAGAAACAGACTCCAAAAAAGCTTGCGGGAGAAGATGAGGTCACAGCTATGCGAGTATCGCTGACAGTAAAGCGGAATGGAGTGGAGGATCTGGAAAAGCACAGAAGGAACAACGGATGATTTGAATGAAATGACGACATGAGCAGTCACAGTCGTCTAGGTATTAATGCTAATTTCTTTTGGAGACCTTCATGACAAATGATAATGAGTTTGTACATTTATGGACCATGCAGAAAATACTAGGCAAATGAAATCATCAGGCATTTCTTTATTAACACTTGACACTAGATCTGTGATTTTGTGATCTACTATCCCAAGTGTGTTCGGACTCAAACAGGACACTTTTTTTTTGATAGCTGGTGCAAAGAAATTAACAAAATAATTGCTAAATGCTGTCTCAACACATGCACGCTGAGCTGCAGGGCTGCATGTTTATGTGAGTACTACACATCTTTACTCTACCTTCATTTTCCAGGACAGACTGAATTCTTTGCTTGGAACAAACAATATCATTCTTGTGACCACCTCAGCAATCAGCTATAGATTTGCCCTGAAGCAGTGTTTAAGAATGCAAGCTGCAGTCTAAAAATTGCGCTTATAACAACCTTGAATCTAAGACGCCTCATTTTTATTTTGTATGTCCATTTCCTCATCAGTATATTATCTTTCTGGGAGTATTTTCTGTCATATGGCAAATGCATATGGCTGATGTTTCAAGGTGGACATTTTGGCTCTCAAGGTGTGCCTTTATGGGAATATGAAAGTGAGAAACAGACTGAGCGATGGGGTAGAATTTGCCTCTGAGGACCATAAACATCTTGCAAAGGGTATAAGCTCAGCAAACGGGACTAAACAATATAATGTCCATGTGATAAATGTTACAAATAATATTTAAAAACGATCTAAAAAAATTCATACTGTGTCTATATGCATATTTTACTGTGTATGCAGCTGTGGATTGAGGCCAGGAATTAGAGCAAAAAAAAGTAAAAATAAAATTAAGAAGTTAAAGATCTAATGAGACTCATTTACGCTGCTGTCAGCAGAACTAGGTGTGACTCCCATTAAAACTCTGCCAGTACAGTAACTGCTGTCCTTCATTAAAATCGATTGAAAATCGAGACACCCATTTTTATTGATTTTTGTGATAAAAAAACGTTCCAGAAATTCTTACAAGACTATTGAATTGGCTACAAAACATGCATGTAGCCAGTGATTGAGCCTAGTGTTAATTACATCCACAGGTATATGAAGTTGTAGAAAGCAGAGGGACTTGAATGATCCTTCAAATGATTTTTATTCTTATTGTTATACATCAGTGTCTGAAAAATACAATAAATATGACCTTTGACCCTCTAGTACATACGTTTTATGGAAGATAGATGAATATTCATATATAAATCCAGTAGACAAAACTATGTTTAGTTAAAACCCTCTTGAAATAATGTCTTCTAATGATATGTGTTCTATATAATAATATAAATATCACACAGTTAAAATGTGTACATTTTCATTGTACTATTTATCTTGTAATTGTGTAAAATCTGATATAAGCAAAAAAAAAAAAACCTACAACACAATATTCCAATATAATAGTAGCAATACAGGAATATGTTTGTATTTTCCACTAAATACAAACAGTGTATTCTATTAAACATGTTTGCAGCTAGCTGTTAAACCCTAAATAAGAAATATTCCCAGATAATACGAGACAGGAACACCCTGGGTTGATTAATACATTTAAAAGATTTGAATACACAGGAGCTTGGGAGTATCATTTGCTGCCTGACTGCACTGAAGCAGCATGGGAGAGGTAGCTTAGTGGAGTGGAAAGTGTTCTATCAGAAGGTAGACAAAGCTCACAAACTCTCCCTATGGCTCCGGAATCTACATAATAAGAGTCAGAGTTTGATGTGAGCGGGCGTTTATCTTTTTCAAAATGTTTTTATTTTTCTGTTGTTCATTAAATTCGTTGAATAATCTCATGAAATGACTGATATGTCGATAATAATCGTATTATTTATACTAATCCCAAAAAGCATGTTTGCATAGCGATGTGAGGTCTTGCTTTATCAAGAACGCTGTTTTATATTTTTGAATTACTTCTCCCTTGTGTCGCGGGGATTTACGCCTGCATTGCGTTATAAAACACTATTGCAAATATTTGTCGCTTTCCATTTGGTGTATTTTAAATAAATGACTGGTTTTAGCGCAAACGCTAAGGGTATATTTGGATGCAAGCAAGGGCCTTATATGTCAGCCAGGATGGATGACAGATCTTTACTTCACAGGTGGTGTTTCCAGAGTCATCATCATGCTGTGATGGTCAAGTGACAGCAGTAAACAAATAAAATATTGTTAGCCAAAAGCCATTCTATGTCTGTCTCTTATGAATATATTAATTAATGGTAATAAGTAACAAACAGTGTGCGTTGTTATGGCTCACACAGCTATAATGCATTGCTTAAACGAGTAAAGCAAGCATGTTACAGTGAAACCATCACAACAATATGTCAGTGTACATATCCAATACATTAATACATAAATCACTAAGAAAATAAACACACAGCATATGGAATAGCATATTGCGTTAATTTGAAATTTTGAATTATGCTTATAGACTTGTGAAAAAACAGTGTAATTGGCAGAATGATTAAATATCATGAAACTTATAATGGTATATAACCAATTAATCCATTGTAGCTGTATTAGTATCATTTCGCAATGTAGTAAAAGAAATTGTTGGTGACAATGCAGATAGCTGTTACTGTAATATTGTCAAGCTTTCTAGTTTTGAAGGTCACCAGTGAGAATCTGGGTATTTCAGCCGTGGTTGACCATTCAGAATGGTCTGAGTTCTTTTGGGGTGTGGCAAACACTTTCAAGGTTTGCTGGGTGTAACATTTTCAGTTTATTCTTCCCTTCATATTAATCTAAACATTCATGTATTTGGAATATTATGTCCTGTATGTCACAATGTGAACATTTTTGGTAGACATACCTGTACAATAAAACAAAACATTTTATTTTATCAAGGTTAGTCATTGTTATGAATATTGTTACTGTATTGTAACTGAAAAACATTAGAACTTTGTGTCATAATGAGAATTATATATTTTGCTCATTTTTATCGTTATGATGAACATATACTCTCTTCTTTGCTGTTCACTGATGAGTCATAGCATGTTTTGACTGCATCCTTCAAGTTCCTGAAGCTTTCAGTCTGCATTGAATCCCCATGACAAATGGAAAAGATTTTAGATTTTTTTGTGTGAACACAAACCATGTCAGAGCCTCCCATAGAGTACTTAATGTTATCATTTGTGTCCCTGCAGAACAATCCCGAGTGGCTAAAGATCTTTAATGTTTTCAAAATGTTGTTCAAGTTGGCACATTTCAAGTAAGACCATTAAAACTAAATAGTGACATATGCTCTCAAATTACTGAAATTAATCAAGTCAAATTTTTTATGTTCCCTACATTCCCAGAGGGTTTTGATTTCCCTTAGGATTAAAACATTTGTCTTTGTTTTAATTTTTTTCTTTCCTGTCAGACAGTGTCTTTTTTTGGTCTTGTTTTGCTCTGACCTTGCAAGAGGATGACTACTCATTCCAAGGGCAAACTGCTACTTACTGTAGAGCCGAGACAACTGACTCAAAGAAACCAGACCTAACTGCCTGTGGGAACCCAAAAAAGAAACTTTTGTTTTCATTACTGACAATACTGTATGAAACCAATGAAGCTGCTGCAGCCTCTGGTTCACAACAATAAAACTCATGTACCTTCAAGTACCTTAAAATAGCGTTCATCGTAGCATTAGACTTACCAGCAGTAACTGCAGATTAAACATGCTTTTTATTATAACAGTGATTCACAGTAATATGATTTCCCTGCTAGCATTGTCAATGAAAATTGATTTAGCCATATTTCAACTTATTATTACATTTAATATTCTGATCACATGAGGCAAGGTCACAACAAGTCGGACTCATACTGTGTCAATTCTATATTTATTTTGGTCATATGTATGCAAATACAGGGCCAGTCACTGCACTGATTGCATCGTTTAATTGGTAGTACAATGATTACTGCTCGTCTAAGTTTCCAAGCTACTAAGTCATACCTGATAATGAGATGGTAAAAGGGACTGAATGTGAGCAAGCGCTTGGTCAATTAAGCCTGACTGCGGTGTTTAAAAATAATTTTCACATTTCTGGAATTTTGTAATACATTCAGTAAGTACTTTATACATCCATCTTTCGAAATCCAGTACATGGTCTTTGTGAACCTGAAGCCTTTTCCAGGAGCAACAGATATCAGTAGAAAAGCTTGAATGGGATAGCTGCTTCATTGCAGGGCGCACACTTGCACACCATTAGAGGAGTCCTGTGACAATGGAGAGACCATCTGATCTCCACACACACAGAGCTATTTGTGGGAAGCTGATTCATAAACCTGAAGGTATGTGGGTGCAGAGCTACACTGAACTGAATGAAAAAAGCACTTGCCTTCAATATTTAGGAATTTTGTGCAAAATTGAGTACCTGTCAGAAATAACGTTATTTTACTTCCACCATAAGCTACTGAATGCCATGTCTGTATGAATCTATATGAACACATTCATAATGCATTATAATGCATTCATCAGGCATTATAATCATGGCTATAAATGCTTAGCATAAAACATTATAGCCATGTTTATTATGCATTATGAATGCTTTATGCACTGTCAGGAAAAAGGGTACAATCCACAAGTTTGTTCCCCAAGATACAAACATAATCATTGTGCCCCAATCGTACAAAATTGTCCCCCAGAGTCCATTTCTGTACCGTAAAAGGTACATTTACCTACAGCTAGGGTACAATTGGCAGACCCTTAAGCGTACAGCCCTAGTGATATGTAATTGTACCCTCAAATTTTTTTCTGTCACCGTGAAGCTCTCATCTATAATGCACAATAGATTCCTTCATAATGCAGTACAAAGCATCCTTAATTCTTATACCGACCATTATAATGCATTATGAAGGTATGTACAGTATATAGTGCATTACAGATGAGGGCTTCACTGGGCCTCATGAAAGATTATATTCAACATTATAATTCCGTATGACTGTCAACTGAAGTTGCTATAACGGTGTATTAACTATTATACTGACCATTATAATGCATTAGGAAGGTATGTATAATGCATTTTGACAACTTTAAGTAAAGGGGTACCAAATCACATCCAGGTAACACAAGAAATGTCTTGCTTTACTTGAGAAATGATATAGTATTTCCCCAAGATAGTGATAGTAACAGACATGATTATATTTCTGGTGATGTTGAGTTTCTCTGTAGGAGACAAGGGGTTGTTCTAAAATGTCCATGCAATTAATCAACAGAGCAAACAGAAAAAAAAACTCTCAACTGGAGCTTTCAGTCCTTCCCCACGGGATTTCTTGTTTATGAAAAGGATGCAAAACTTTGATTTAATTTCAGACACTTTTTAGTTTGCTAGCATCTTTGTCACAACTTTAGTTTTAATTGATAATTCTGAATATGAACTATGTGGTTAATTGGGGCAGTTTTCTTCTTCTTGCATTTGAAGCTGTAGGTGAATCAACTGTTTTCCTGTTTTTATTTTTCAGTTTTTTTACAACATGATTTTACTTGGGAAGACTTCAATACATTACCTTGAGTGCTTTGCCCTGAAATACTATAAAGGGGATTCAAACTACAATTTCACACACTTAATATGTGTATTGAAGATGTGTGAAACGGATCATTTTCAGGTCTTGTTAATGATGTGATTGTGCGTTTAATGCTGTCATGAGGCAAAAAGAATTAAATCCATAGATCCCAGCAGGACAGGCTTTGAACCTAGATTTATCCATCGCAATTCAGGCAATCTGAACATGAGCTGTGAAAGGTGGGAAACCATTTGAATGAAATTTACCATTCTTACCTTAAGCTAGCAGATTTGAGGTTATCACCGGTCAAAGGGAGAGCATGAATACATATGGAAGTGCTTCAGTGCATATTCACTTTACAGGTCTTTGGTTCATACATAGGTCTTACAAAATCATCATCATTTAAATCTGTTAGAGTATGATCGTTAAACTAATTTCAATTTATGCATGCAAATATCAAGCAAAGATTATAACAATTTGTTAAATATATTTTTCTAATATGATTCAGGATGGCAAGGCACACAGGGAAATACCGTAATACTTTTAATATCAGCATATGAGATTTTTGATAGAAACAGAGGTATGCTGTAATATATTAAAGCCAGTAATTCTGTAATATCTCAATTGCTCCTTTAAATATTCAGCCTAATATCAGCGAAAAAATGAAGAAATGGTCTGTTATGCAAAATTATGCACTGGATTTCCATACACACTGACTCATCTGCAAATGTGTAATAGACAGAGTGATATTACTCTTTACTTGTATTTGTATTCACTGCTACTATTGTTATTAGATGTTATTAATATAATCAGTACAGATCAAACGTAGATTGAAGAGTTTATAATTTTCTTAATGACTAAAAGCCATTGCTTCTAACACCTTTGATCTTACTGTGTTCTGCATGATTTCCTAAAGGATCTTAAATAAACAATTATCAGCAATTTCATGGGATGGCATTTAGAAGACATGGGTGATTCATCTCAATTTTCTTCATTTTCTTCTCAATTTATTACAAAGACTTGTTCATTTCTTAAGTACAATTTTTGCTGGTTTATCACATAAGAGTGCAGGTGCCCCAATGTCCCGATGTTTTAGCCTCTTAAAAAGAGTCTACATGATCCTCAAGGTTTATACTGAAAATTAACAAAACTTTTACCCAGTAAATAGCTACACATATTGCAGTCTGCAACTGATCTTCTGCATTCAGTTTTGTGGGAAAAACACAAAGGATCTCCCTTAGGACCAGCATTAGGGCCACCTTATACTCAGGAATTGTTGAGTGCAGTGGCTTCCTTTTAGCCACTCAAATCCAACAAACATATGGAGAATGAATTATACAGTAATGCCACATGTTGCTAGGGTAAAAATTGCCCACTCAACCCAGTTTGACTGCCGTCTCTTTACCTGTAGGGTAAGGTTAATCTCTTGAATCTTTGAAAAGCAAAACATGCTGTAGATTTGGTGTCAATGCACACCCTTTAGACAAGATTATTTGTAAGCAGATTAATTGCAAGTTTATTGCGATTAATTTTAAGATTAATCTCATTATAGTCAGTTAATTTCAAACATGCTATAATAGAGTACATAAACTACAGTCCACTCTCATTAGCAGCATCAGAATGTCTTTCCAATGAGGCACACTTATGAAATGGTTAGTTCTGTTGAAGCATTGGGACAGTGTATCGAGAGGTATGAGCTCTGGGAGAATAGGAGCAGCTGGCTAAGTGTCTGTTTTTAACTACTTGATCTCATGGAAGAAGTACAAATAATTTACGAGATGCAGGTGAGTTAACTGCACCGTGTATGATGGCTGAAGGTCGTGTGAAATGTAAGCATTGTAAGCAATTTCTCAGCACAGATATTGGATTAGAAACTCATGAATTTTGTTTGGTTGTGATGAGTCATAATGACATCTATATACTTACTTTGGTATAGGACCTTTTACAGAGGACCGATCTAAAAAAAAAAAAAAAATCACATTTAGTTTTTTCTTCATTGCAAGTGTTCTTTAGCATCATTTCAATGAAACTGTGCCTTTTCCAAACATCATTTTTGCCGTGCTGCCTTCTCCATTGTGACATTAATCTTTCCTCTGGAACATTACATTAATTTCACTTTCTGGACACCTCCTGTCAAGGCCAATGCCCCAGTTCACTTCTCATCCTAATATCTTGCCAGCATAAGAGATGTCATTTTAATTTACATAGAAATGGATTTGAAAATGCTAATTTTTAAGGAAAGTTGGTCGCATTTCCTTTGACATTCAAGCATATTTCTTTGATTTTTGCATATGAACTTAATATTAAATATTGTAGTAATTGTGGTTATAATACTATAATATAACATGATGTTATTGAATCAACAGAATAATGTCTTAGTTAATTGAGAACAACTACAAGAAAGAATGGACATGTACCATGTTGTACCATTCTAGATCTTGATACAGATGTAGGCTCTATCTTCTCTACCCTTCTGTTTTATTTCCTTATTAATTTATATTTCATAACCTTCTATTTCATTACCCCGTAACACTGACCCGAATGAGCAGTTGGAAAATGGATGGATGGATAACTTTCATTATGGGAGATTGAAACCGACTAGGTCAATTGAGATACCATTTTATTTTTATTTTTCTGTTTTTTTTTTTTAAACGGCTGTTTTAACCATATTGAGGACTTCACGGGATATATTTAGTTTATTATTTTTATATGTATATTTTTTTCCTCCTTGTTATCCAGACCAAACAAAACATATGCACTTGCTCCCCAGAGAGTCACTGTAAAACAGGATGATTCTCCTCAGGGGTTTAATTTTAATGAGTTTTAAATAAATATATAAACTCATCACATCATTAATTGTGACACGGACCACACAGAGTGAATCTTTCCTCTTGAATCCTGCTGCCCTAACACTTGCCTTATGCATTCATTTGGTTTGGCGTTTATGTGATTTAACTGGTTTTTATCATATATTATGCATTCGAGAATGTGATGTGGCTAGTATTATCAGACATTTTAAAAGCCTGCATACAACCAGATCTTTCTGTAATATCATAGTTTTTTCAGTTATTTTTTGCTACTGTTGTTCTTTCTGCTATAATTGCCAATTTTTATTAGACAAAATGTGGCAGGCACTGTGATACGTGTTTAGCCAAAAAAGTGTCAGAAAGCTCAGTTCTTCAATACAGTACCCCCCCCCCCCCCATTTTAATTAACAGCAGCAAGGACAAGGGAGACCATTTGCATTCCTGGAATGCTTTTTATATGATCCGACAATCATTTTTGCAGCTAGAATTCAAATTGGCGAGGTGCCAGGTACCTCTTCCTCATCGTAAATATGCCTTGGACCTATTTACTGCTATGTGATTTGAGAAAGCAATAGATTCCTTGTCTTTCAATTATAAGTTTGTTTTTTTGCCTTGATTGTCTGATATTCTTTGGCAGAGTACTGAGTCATATTCAGATATTCAGAGTGTTTAAAAAACGAACGACAAAAAAGCCCTTTAAACATGGTACAGATGCACACTTCTCAAAGGAAAACTTCCCTTTATACAGGTGAATAAGATCGCACATGAGAGGCACTCATTACTGGACAATTCTTACTCCCGAAGGACATGGAAAAACCAGCTACTAAACATCTATTTTGGATCTTTGTCACACTTGAAAGAAATATTTTTCAAATCAAAGTTAACAAGTGATACCCAACAGTACTATTCGTATTGCAGAAGTCTGACTTGCTTCAATCACTGAGAAGGCTCGCTACAATTTCATCTAATAAGTCTTATAATTATTTGATTAAAGGAAATACACTGTGTGAGTGTGTGTGTATGTGGCCTATGATGGACTCAGATCCCATCCAGAGTATACCGAAGTCTTGTGCCCTGTGCCTACTGCCATAGGCTCCTACTGGGATAGGCCTCTAGTAACTGGTTAGATGATTGGCTGATGGCAATAAATACTAAAAATGTCGATGGTTGAACTAATAATATAAAATATTTCAATTCAATATTCCGATATTTTTTAAATGATTTTCAAGTCAGTTTGATTGAAATTATAAAAGACTCGTTCTGGGCAAACACGTCTTATTATGTGAGGGACACTTCTGCTGGCTGTAATTTAATGATGACAGGTTGGAATAAAGTGTTCTTTAGAGGTTTTCAATGCGAGCCAAAGCTGATTGCCAATTGTTTGAGTCAATGAGATCAAATCCTTAGGTCCTGCTGATATTTCATTTATTGACTAATGTATTATGCCACTTGAAGAGCATTTCGTCTAAAAGACCTGCCAACTCTAATAATGTATTCTAAATTATTCTCATAGCTACTGAATATTGTAAAACACATTTGAAATCATTAATCTGAATCGCAGCTCAGACATTTCCTTACATTTTCAATATAAATCATGCATATCCCTTCATAGAAAATATCTAGCAGTTGTCCCCTTCTTGCAGTTTAGTGTCTTTCTGCCTCTGTCTTTGACACTAGTTATGATTGTGAATCTTCACC
The DNA here is from genome assembly GCA_026776725.1 of Gnathonemus echidnorhynchus. NCBI lineage: Eukaryota > Metazoa > Chordata > Actinopteri > Osteoglossiformes > Mormyridae > Gnathonemus > Gnathonemus echidnorhynchus. The sequence goes on from JAODJU010000041.1 coordinate 6,675,090, forward strand.
TGCCTCACAGGAAGGATACTGCATTATGCATTGCTTTGAAGACGTGGTTGAGAATAATGAATTGCAGTACCGTGTTTGACCCTTGAGTAACTACCACTGCAAGCAAACGGGACACAATGGGCCGACGAACCTTGAGAACCTTGAGGTTTGAGAACGCTACAGCCTGCTTTCATGGCTTTGTGAGATGTGTTACTATACTTAAAACAATAATCAGGATCGAGAGCAAATGGTGGTTACATTGAACATCCTCAGCAGTTCTTGGCATGAACACCTACTTGGGGTAGCTTCATTAGAAGATGCATGAATATACATTAAGCTCGCTTGATGTTCCAAAGCGCAAGCTGATTAGGATGAAGATTTCACTGCTATGTGGTAATGTCCAGAAATAATGATTGAAGTGAAGCATATGTTTCCAGTTCTCAGTGAAAGATGTCTTGAAGAGATTAGGTGGTGTAGGGTTAAAAGCAGACAACTTCATTCTATTCTCATTCATCACAGCAAGTATGGAGGGGTGGGGGGGGGGTTCTTCTCACATACTGAACAGGAGTGCTTGAATTTCTTTTTTGAGGAGTGGAATTTGGTATATTTCAGAAGACAAAATAGGCGGTCTAGCGGGAAACAAACAAGTCCCAGAGGAAAATACAATCTGTTATTGTGGGAATATCCTGTACTAAATTTCTGAATAATGTTTTACAACCCATGCTTTAATCCTACTTTAAGAATAGTATTTAGCATTTTTCTTGCATCATATTGCAGGTTAAATGTTGATTGCTGAGTTATGAGGGTATATGGTCATTTTCATTGTTGATGCTGGATACTGATAGTTTGATACACTCCTCTGGGAATGCAGTGTTTTATTGATAACTCGGACATGGGGTGCCACCTGTTGCTTTAAAATTCTGTATAGCCATATTCAGATGTATTTTTATGAGTTCTACATGTGCTGCCAATTCTCTTCATGAACCTGAATTGACGAAGTTTATGTGCAACTTGGAAGAAGCTTCTATGCCTGTTAAGTATATGCATTAATCATTAGCTGAGGATGAGTCATGTTTGCCTGGTTCTGACCAGACTGTTGCAGGTAACTACAGTGATTAAGCCTCAGATGGTGCTGATTCATTTGATTTTATCCATATGGCAGAACTAGTATAACTAATAAACATTCATTTCTCACCGGACTCTGAATTTTATTTGTTCGAGCTCTTTTTTAAACTGTAACAGCATGTTATGTTATTGTCTTCTGTGTAATACTGGCTAGCTACAACTATGTTATACAAAGACGAATTGAATTGAATTTGAATTGAATGCTATGTTGTTTAAGATGCTGCCAGGACTGATTTATTAGTTTAGTCTGATCAGATCAGAGACTCCAAAGTAAACCTTTCTAATTCCACCATTCAAGGATGGAAGCCTCAGTCACAGTTTAATAGCACATCAGTTACAGCTAAGGTAGTCAACGTGCAGTATTAAACTCCATTACAAAATGCAAAGGTATACAAAGTAGTTTTTGATTTTACCTGTTATTATCATCAGCTTTAAAATGTGTTTTTAAACAACATAATTCCCTTTTATTTTGCTGGATAAAAATCATATTGATTAACCTGAGAATTGACAGAAAGAGGAGAATGTGTTGTCCCATTTCCAGTGCGGTTCGTTTGTGAGATTTAATGCGGCTGACAGCTATAAGGAACCAGAGAGAGTTATAAGTAAATTGTAACAGAATAATATATGTCAGTACTCTAAAAATTAATTACTTAAAGTTCTTGCCAGAAAACTTTATTGATAATGACTGCACCACACTCCCATTAATAACCTCTGTAGGTTCAGTATATACAGTACTAGCAGGTTTTTAACCAGGCCAAAAAGTGCAGTCTTGAGTAAATGACACCCATAAAAATGTCAGTTGAAACTATATGTACTTAGTTCTAAATATATCCAAGTTATAATGATTGTTTGAACAATGATGTCAATGGATGCGCATGTTGATATTATTACAAAAGTTGTATTAACATATTCTGAGTAAGACTTGAATTGTGAATGACATTGTTGGGTGTTCCAGGTCATACGTGACAGCTGACATAAATCCAGGACTGTGTCATTTCCTCCTGCTCATTGCAGTTCATGTTCTTGATAATAAACATCATTAATAGATACCTTCAGATATGTAAAATAAGGCTCTGTCCTCTTACATTTCATGCTTGAAAGGTAGTTAAATTAATTCTTATTGCCCCTCACCTTAGTCATTACAAATCTGGAAATAAATTTAGATTGTCTAGTATATTGGGTCCCCTCAAAAGACTGAAGGATTAAAGGACATAGTTCAAAAAATAGGTTTTTCACAAAGATATTCTTCAGCTGGTCCTGGGGAATAGGGAATATTTTCTCATTCCTGGTTTTATGTAGTTTTACTCAGTTCTCCAGAGCAATGGCTACATTCATTTGACTTTGACTGTTTAGACTCTATTCATTCTTATGTAAAGTTATCACAGCTAATTAATCCAGGACAGGCTAATCAAAGTGCTAAACTCTTTCCTAAGAAGACTGCATCCTGTCGCTATAAAACGCTTTCACTGAAAAATCAAGATCTTCAGCATTATAGCTATTCACTATCAAGGTAATTAAGCCATTATGTGTTGCTTGTTTTTGTTAAATTAATTACAGCTGATTTTTGATAAGAAGAACAATATTTTAAACATTTTAATTTGCATTTAAGTATAATTTGACACAGCACAGCTGGGAAATTAATAGATCAATAGAAAACATGTATCTTCTTTAAAACTCAGAAATTGTATGTCTGAATAAGATCATGTAAGATATATTGGATAATTTTAAATGGGCAAATACACTCTGTTTCATGCACATATTACATTACAGGTGAACAAACAACAACAACAACAACAGATAATTAACAGAGCATCTCAACAGAACACCTGGGCCACAGCAATTGTATGTTTTATATTTCTAAAGACGATTTCAAGCACAGCTTCGTTGAAACTGACACAAAGCTGAATGAAAGCTTACCTGTAGTTTTTGCTATTGGCTGGAGCGCTCAGCATGTCGCTAAATATTCAGGTGTTCTGTCAAGCAGCCTACACTATATAATCAGAGGCCTAGCGTGCTTCACGGAACAATTGATTCCAAATCAAGGCAGTTTTCCAGTAAGACAGAGCCAGTTAGCCAGATGTGCCTCTGGTACGCTTCCTCGTTGAGAAACTGGAGTACGTAGTCTTGTTATGGAAGTCCGGTAAAATGTTTTCTCCTGATTTTAGTGCAAAATAAGCTATGAGCAGGCTAAATGAGTCTCAAAAAGTAGAACTTTTTTATTGTCCATCAATAAACACAATTGCAAATTGTTTTTATTGCTTATTGACAGCATTTTTAGCACATCAGGTTGCTAATTGCTGTACTGAGGCAAAAAAAATGTTTTTGTTCTATATTTAGCACCCACTCTTATCGTTCAAAGAAAGCGCAAGACCCATGCTGGGTTTACATCCAGTCTTTCAAAGTAAGCTTGTGGGTGATTGTAGGGAAAAAAAACAATGACATGACATCATGTAAAGTACATTTCTTGATGCTAAAGAATGGGTATTGCACGCGTGTTACTTGATAACTGTGTAACACGACTGTTCTGTTGTGGATGCTGTCACAGGCCCATGCCAGTCTGTGCATGTCCCCACTCCTGCTGTTTAAGCAATACCGATTAACTGGTTTCTAAGATAAGGTCTCTTGCACAATGGGGACGACTCAATCCATGATCTTGTTAGAGTATTTTAGGGGATACAGAGGATAGAGAACTGCAGCCTCCTTTTTATCTCCAGACTCCAGACGGGTTTGGATGGGTAATTATGAAACTCGTAATGTGCTTGTGAGAGATCACATGTGCTGTACAGTGAACATGAAACAAAGAGGTCTATTGTATCTAACTACGGGCCAAGAAGCCTTTTTAGCCACTACAAAAATCAATAACAATTCTAAGTCAGTAATATAGCCACAGTTTACTTACTGCCTTTTAGAATTTATGCTTATGCCCTGTTAGAGATGCATACTGTGCAAAAGTCTTAGGCAGGCAAACAAAAATATGCTTACATGGTCTTCATGTTGCTATAAAACTATAATATCTGTCAAAGTGTGGTGGCTTAGTCATTTTAAAAGCTCTCCCAATGCTGCCCCAGTCTTTGTGGCACCCATCCAGGATACCCAAGTATTTGATGACTGGATCACCAGCATACCATGTTTGGCTAATCAATAGCTTGTCAAGTTATTTAACTAATTAAGATCATTAATTAAATGAGCTGGTGGAGAAATCTGACAATTACATAGAATGGCTGGGGAGCCCCTGAGGAGACGCTTGGGGAGCCCTGTTCATCTAGCCATCCAGCAAGATACCAGTGACTTTTTGGAGAACAGAAGAAATTTTTCTGATTTTCCAATGAGTTATTTTTTATAGGTATACACTCCAGTCAAAAGTTTTTGCACACGCTGAGATTTTGCACTCAATATTCTTTGCTATCAAATACATATACAGCATTTCACCATTGAAGTACCTTTTTTAGCAAGACAATGTCATATCTTTGACTCATCAAGGTAAAGAAGGAGAAAATTCGAGACATTCTTTCTACAAGGGACATTAAATGCTGCTCTGTTTCATGGGGTGAAACGGGTAACTGGTGCATTTAAAGTTAAAGAACAGCCTAGAATTTGACTCTGCCGTCACCACAAAATCAGGTAATAGGATGTCAGCTGTGCACTGTTACATACTCTTTCCATGTTAAGAGGGAAACTTGTTTTAACTATTTTCATTTATAGTTGTTCACTCAGCTTTCCAATGCTTAAGAAGAATTTAAAAATGTGCAGTTTATGATATAAATGGAAAAAGGGTAAAAACCTATGGTGTGCAAAAACTTTTGACTAGTAGTGTATATTCAAATATACAGTTACCCAGGTAAACAGCTTCAAACGTTTTCATTTGACTTTATAGTACTGTGTCTGTATATTTACAGTATAATGTTTCGATTATACTATATTCTATATGAAAAGGAGCATTGTTGTTGAAGACAAAGATTTGTAAGTGAAATGATTCTGGTTTATTTCCAAAGAGAGGAATAATATAATCACATTGCATAACACAATACCCTGGACTGGACTATCTACGGTACAGCCAGGAATATTATAACACCCTGCATGCGTGTATATAGTCCTAGGAAGATACTAACTGACTGATGGATATCGAGGTGCATTATTTCTGGAAATGGGCCTACATCTTAAAGATTGCTTTTCTCCATATATATCTATAAGTGGCAGAGTTGTTCTAGGCCTTATGTACAAGGCCTATAAAATAGAAGAAAAAGAAAATTCCCCACAAGGGTTCCAATGCTTATTCTAGCCCTGACCTAAAGGCAAATATTTTAATGCTTTAAAGACTGCTGGGGGTCCTCAAGTCTGTTGAGCCATGATCCAGTCCTTCCTGCCTGACCCATTTTTCTTAGAGAATGGGACCCAAAGTGTCTATTGAAAGCCAACGCTTAATGATTCCTTCAAGCATTATGGATCAGGGTGGGCAGACCATGTGGGAATAATTCTGTTGGTATTTCAGGGCCCCCCTCCCACATTGTGTCATTACACTTCCCCATTATTAGTGAGGATATTATGACAAAAACACAAAGAAACACATTATAGGCCTTCACCTCTAGCCAGCTCATTGCCTCCACATGTTCTTTAGTACGACTGTCTGCAAACATCCAGAACCTCACAGAACATCCTTAGTAGCAAACGAATTACTTATAATTACTTATATGCAATGATTTAAAATACCTCAAACATGTATCAATATTGCATGCTAATCCTTACAAGATATGCTTTATCAAATTATCTTAAGAGTAATGTTATTAAATACCCTTTGAGATGAGAGCATCCTTTTGTCTTTATAGACTGTTGGAAGCAGACAAATAAGAATTTCATTGTGCTGAAATACAATGTTGGTTCTAAGTTATATAATGAAAGAACCAGTAAGGAAATACAGACTTTGAGTATATCACGTGATATATTGTTGATTCTCTGTATTCCAGCTGCGTTTTCTGAGCCAAGAACTGTAGACGTCTAGGAACCAGGGTGTTCAGTTTATTTTTGAATATTTACTGCTTATCTGACACGAAAATTGCTGGGACATCTTTGCTGTTGGTATGACTTAACATGAGTCAATGTGTCCTTTTGTTTCATCATTCCTTTGTATTGCTTTTGTGCAACCTCAGCTGCCAGTCTCTGATAACTGTTGCCGAAAGGAAAGTGAAATCTGAGTGGTGTTTTAATGTTACAGACGCCTAAGACTACATTGTTTGCTCAGATACACAAGTAAAATACAAAAATCTGAAGCATTTCGATTGACTTTAATGAATTATTGAAAGACTTTACAAGACCAAGTCCATGTCAACATCTTTGCAGTTGAGTAAATGTTTAAACAAAACACAATAAACCCTTCTCAATATCCTATCTCTACACAGGCAAAATAATATTCTCAGAATTAAACAAATATTAATTTAAAAAGTCAAATTTGCTAAAATATTATGATAATCATTATAATGTGTGTGAAAATAAACAGGCCTCACATCAATGAACACAATCAAACATGTAACTGGGACTTGCATGATTTATGAAAGCCATTAAATTAACACCGTTCAGTTCACTTTTGAATTTCGAATAGTACATTTTTACTGTGTCACTGTGGTCCTAATGACCTCCTAAAGACCTGTAATTATTGGAATGAAAATTTCTCAAAGAGCACATTCTAAATTAGAAAAATGACATTACTGACTGTTTGACCATAACTGATGCATCATTTTTTTTTTTACTTTTGTCAATGCAAGTCTGGAAGTTTTGTGTATAAAAATACACTGTAAATGGATGTTTTTTTTTTTTTTTTTTTAATAAACACTAAAACTTCATAATTGGCCATCACAATAATTGTGTGTTTTGTGTTTGTGAAAATAAATGACTTGAATAAACTTTTACTGGGACATCTTTTAGCCTTATAAATCAGCAAGTGAAAAGCAGTGACCTTACTACTGCGAGGTGGTTTTCCATGTACAGGCTAATCGGTCACCCTGAACGTAGATCACATGGAAGCAATTTAGCGTGAAATCCACTGTGCTAATAGGAAACTGCACTGATAATTAATTGCAATAAAAGCTACTTCAACAAAGGCCCGTGTAATGAGAGCTAACTTTCAAAGGAGCAGGTATAAGGTTGACTATCGATATTATTGATTTTCAGCTGAATTCTTAATATAGATTTCTTTGTGTACTTAAATTGGAAATAATGAAGAGTGCATATTTGTTTACCAATGAAAGCAAAATCCTTCTTTAAGAGAGGGTATTTGTATATATATATATATATATATATATATATATATGTGTGTGTGTGTGTGTGGATTACATTTATATTACATTGTGGGGACCAAATGTTCCCACAATGTAATAAAATTCTGTTTTTTGACATTGTGGGGACAATTTTTCAGGTCCCCACAAAGATCTGTGAATGAAATCAAAAAAGTAAAAATGCCAAAAGTCTTGTATATTGTTTGGCTACTTTTGGTTGTGGTTAGAGCTGGGTAGGGGTTAAGGTCGTCCTGTCGTGCTTAGAGCTTTCCTCACAGAAATGAAAAGATATCATTGCAAACCTGTGTGTGTGTGTGTGTGTCTGTCTGTCTGTCTGTCTGTCTGTCTATCTGTCTATCTCTATCTATCTATCTATCTATCTATCTATCTATCTATCTATCTATGTATTCATGCTCCAGTCTTTAAGTAATACCATTAAAATGTTTCCAGGTAAAGCCAGGGTGAAAGCTAGACCATTATTAAACAATGAAATAATGAAACAAAACAAAATCACATATTTACAACTACATACATATTTACAACTACATATTTTCCCTTTTTAGTCAGTGGTTTTATTGAATATATTTGTTTACTGCTAAAGTTCTGTTTTCCCAAAAACCGCTTAAGGGGTTGGATGATGGAAGTACTTCTCAAAGTTAATTATTAAAATGAAACAATGTATGAATCATTTTTAGCTTATTTATTCAGTTAATTGTATTAATTGTTTTTGTGAATTGTTGTTTATCACATTTAATTAGCCACTTTTCAGAACTTTTTATCCAAAGCAGGTTCTGTGCAAGCCTGGAGATAAGGGCATAAGACCATACCAGTCAATCACATGATGCACACATACACTAACGCAGAGGATTTTAGGGACAGCAATCCATATGGTCCCATATGTCTTTGAATTATAGGAAGATAGAGCAGAGCACCTGGAGGACACCTACAGGAACATATGGAGAACATGCAGGGTTTACACACCAATAGAGAGCTCACAGTCTCACCCACTCTGCCATCATTCTGCTCTTGCTTCAACGGTAATAGTGCAATCATTATACTTAAAATTCACCCATATAAACAAAAAAACATGAAACAGAATTTACAAGCATTCACTGTCAACATTTTACAAAGCATTCAAAATAATTTTTTGAACTGTCACTGTAGAGTAAATCATGCAAAGACATATTACTTGGATCTTAAGTTTGTGTCAGGGGCATCTGAAACGATCAATGTAATGTCCAGTTTCTCTTCATGCACACTTTCACAAGAAAATGAAATATCAAAATACCAGAGGTGGAGATTTCAGGTCCAGAGAGTACAAATCCAGACCAAGATTTTGTTTCAACCAACCAGTTGAGTACTC
>JAODJU010000041.1:6701048-6728419 GCA_026776725.1 Gnathonemus echidnorhynchus
CATAAGTAACCTAACAAAATACAAGAGTTTTTGCATTTTTAGTTTTTTCATAGCAGTCACCGATTTTTATAAAATAGTTTTCCCTTATGGGGACCAGGAAACTGGTCAGGAAATCACGTTATGGGGACATTGTGTCCCCATAAGGATAGGTAATCCCGCTCGCATGCGCATGTGCACACACACACACACACACATTTGTTAACCATAATCCTGACATCCTAAGAATGATGACCTTAACCCCTACCCAGCTCTAACCTTAACCATAAGTAACCAAACAAAATACCAGGGTTTTGGAATTTTTAGATTTTTGATTGCAGTCACAGATTTTTATAAAAGTTTCCCCTCAACAACAAAAACAGGCTTTTGTCGCATTGTGGGGACATTTAGTCCTGCATACATGCCCACACACACACAACGCAATATCTCAGGGCCTCGAAATTGAGATTCCTCAACCGTTTCCTCTCCAAACCTGCAATGATTACATACAAGTCTAAAATCTCAATTATTTGTTATATTGAATATTTCTATGTTGTTTATTTCTCCAAAAGCAGTTCTATGAGGAATAATTTTAAGATACTTACTAACTTATGAATGAGATATCTGGGTGTAGTTAAAAAATATTTTCAAGCAGAATAAATCATACTAGTTTGTAAAGAGAACCAGAGAAAATTATAGTCAAACTGCAGAATCTGACAGATAAAACAGTTAAAAGTAAAACATTCTGGTGAGAGAAATGGAAATTTGCTGCCATACCCTGTGTAATTCGCAAGGATTTGTTGAAGGAAATTTGCAAGAACGGTCAGTGGTCACTAGTATTATATTATAATTGCTGTTGTACAGGCAAATTCCAAACAGGATTTTTCTAGAAGCATGACAACATCTTAAGTTTTATGCTTACTCCAAATTCCTTTTTTTTTAAGGAAATAGCTAGACTGTAATAAGTGGACAAGTTCCAAAACATTTAACGAATCTGCTTTACAGGATGATGTGGTGTAACAATCTTTGTAGCATGGACAAATCTATAATTTTTTAAATTATAGTTAATAACTTTAACCGACAGCCTAAATAGTAAATGCCTTATGTCTGATCTGCATCAAACACCACAGCATTGAGATTTGCCTGAAATCAAAGGCGATATGACACAGAAACCTCCATTGATCTGCCATTCAAAATAAATTATGCATTTTCCAACAGAGAAGGTTACAGACACACTACTTGGATTCCAAATAATATGTCAGCTCTCAATACCCAAAGACTTTGGGAAGGAACTGTGAAATCAGACATATTCCATAAAGCTGAATTATATATTCTCTGGTTGTCCTTTTGATCAGAAAAAAAAATGTTTAAAAACATTTCAATTAAACAATGTTTAAGAACTAGTCTAAGAAATGAAATACAATGGAATACATTTCAACTTAAAGTTTACACTGAAAGTACATGAATAACTTTGTTTTTTCACTATACTGGGGGGAGTGTGTGGTTCAGTGGGTTGGGAGGCTGTGAATGGAAGGTTGCTGGTTCAAATTCTAGGGTTGGCAGTGTGGTTGCACAGTTGAGCTCTTGAGAAAAGCCCCTTGATCCCAATTGCTCCAGGCCATGTTTGACTGAGTTGTATGTTGCTTTGGATAAAAGTGTCGACTATGTAAATAACAGGAAACTGCCAGATATGCATATCATGATTCCATATCTAAAAATGGCCAGTTTAAAAAATAATTGGCCGGGGAATAAGAAGAGGGAAGATCTCTTCACTCATACCGATTTCCTATCAGAGAAAAACCAACCAATGACAAATAACTAAACTGGACAATGTCTTAGAATTTGTCCATCTACAGTCAGGAGACTCAGGACCATAAATATTTGGACACTGACACAAGTTTTACTATTTTACCTGTTTACTGAAATATATTCCAATTGAAGTTATACAATGGGCATGGACATAAAGTGCAGACTCTCAGATTTCATTTTAGAATATCCACATTCAAACTGGATGAAGGGTTTAGGAGTTTCAGCTCATTAACATGTGCCACCCTCTTTTTAAAGGGGCCAAAAGTAATTGGACAATTCACTTAAAAGCTATTTCATGGACAGCTGTAATTCCTTCATTCTTTCATTGTCAATTAAGCAGATAAAAGGCCTGGAGTTGATTTCAGGTGTCTTGTTTGCATTTGGAAGATTCAGGTGTGAACATACAACATGCGGTCAAAGGAACTCCGTATGCAGGTGAAACAGGTCATCCTTAGGCTGCAAAAACAGAAAAAAACAATTTGAGAAATTGCCACAACTTTAGGAGGGGCAAAATCCACAGTTTGGTACATCCTGAGAAAGCAAGCAGGCATTGGTGAACTCAGCAACCCAGAAGGGCCTGGACATCCACGGACGACAACAATGGTGGATGATCACAGAATCATTTCCTTGGTGAAGAGAAACCCCTTCAACAAACAGCCAACCAAGTGAACAACACTCTCCAGGAGGTTGGCGTGTCAATATCCAAGTCTACCATAAAGAGAAGACTGCATGAGAGCAAATACAGAGGGTTCACTGCAAGATGAAAGCCACTCATAAGCCTTAAGAACTAAGTTTTTCAACTAAGTATTAGAATTGAACATTTTATTTGCAGTTATATTAATTTGTCCAATTATTTATGAGCCCCTGAAAGGAGGGGATTGTGTAGAAAAATTACTTCAGTTCCCCACATTTTTATGCAATGTTTTGTTCTACCCACTGAATTAAAGCTGAAAGTCTGCACTTCAACTGCATCTGACTTGTTTCTTTTAAAATTTATTGTGGTAATATACAGAACTTCAAAAATGAAAAACTTTGTGTCGGTCCCGACTGTATTTTTTAGATTGTGAGTGGAGGTGTTCATTTGGAAATACCATGTATACATATAAAATTTTCAAGCATCATTACTGTTATTCTTATCTCCCCCCACAGAATTTAATAATCATATTCTTGTGACGAGATCTACTGGAAAGAACTGGCATCTCATTTAGGGTGCACCCCTGCTTTGTGGCCCGTGCTGCCTAGAATAAGCTCCAACAGACCCCTACCTGTTCTCACACGGAAGATGGATGGATGGGCGGGTGGATGGATGATAAAAATGACCACTAAGAGGTTAAACACTTTATATAGAATATAATTGACTGTATATACAGTATGCTATACAATATATACTATGGGATGGCTATAGCAAGTATTGCTATCATCTCCACTGTGTATTTGGTTATGAATATGTTTTATGATAACAGTACAATGACAGTAATGGCTGAACATTTTGGATATTATTACAGGAAGCTCTGCATGCTGGAGTAGAATCATTAAAAAACAAAACTGTTTGTAACTCCTTGCAGTAGTGATGAGTTACCCAGGATCCCTAGAAGATATATTCAGTAATAAATGAGTATAACTCTGTTTTATTGTCTTTCTGTTTTGGGTATTATACAATGAAAACATTACAGAAGAAAGACCCGAAGACTCACATTGAACTGGAATATCCTGAGGATGCTTGAGAATTTCTTGATAACTATGTACAGACCATGTCTCAGTTGAATAAGACCAGCACATTTAATAGATGCAAAATGGGATCGCATTATGCATTAAATTTTGGTTATCTCTATCTGATATAGAAACTTCAGTAAATCCCTCTTTTCTAAATCTGACAAGAAAAACCAGGAGATCATTTTGATGCATATTTTTTGTGTGTGTGATATGTAGAATTACTTTCAGGCAATACTTTCAGTGCCAGTTTCTATGTCATAAGCAGAGACTGACACGACTCGCAGACTTCATAGACAAGGTCTGTCTGAGGCACACCAGGTCTTCTGTCCCCTGGCCCCTGAGACCACAAGGCTCCAGAAGGCAGCCATTTAGTCACAGTTTGCGGCCATTTTTGGAGACAGTACAAGTAAAAGTTATACCTGTGCACACCAATGCGACTTGCATGTATGCCACCTATTTATTTTTAAAACCATCACCGTATATCAAGTGAAACGCCGGGAGAGAGCGAGAAATGGTGTCCGTGTGTGAATGTGTGTGTGAGAGAGAGCAAGATAAGGCACTTTCCCACTGCAGTAACTTTTTTTCCGGAACCAGCAACTTCTGTCATGTTCCCGGCCCTCCACAGGAACTTGGTCCAATTGTAGTACCTTGGAGGCACTACTGGGGAGCCACTACTGGGGAGGCACTTAAAGCGATAACTTGCTGATTTGTTGACCACAAGCACTGTGTTAATTGGAAGTTACATGGAAGCGCAGGGGAAAAGAGATAGAATTAGTGGAGCAAAAATTGAGCAGATAGAATTATTTTTATACTTCAGTTACATTTAATGCATTAATGAATACCTTTTTGCTTATATCTCTGTTGTTTTGGGGCGGTGGTGTAGTTTACAGTGAAATTACTTTTTGCGTCCACCATGCTTGTTTAGTATAAAGGTTCCAGTTCCTGTTGTACGGTGGGAAAGCGACACACAAATGTGACCAGGAGCTACAACAGTTCCTGGCTGACAGAGGCCCAGGAACTCTGAAATATGTTTCGGTGGGAAAGCGCCTCAGGAAACACTCCGAAAGCACAACAACAGCTTGACGCATAATTTATGGAGGGACAGATGCAAAGCACCAATACTACTTGTGGAAAAATATAGTCTGGAGCCCTGAACCAACAGTCCAAACACTGCTTGAAATCTGCCACCATGGGGACCTGGGCCATTGGGTGGATGGCTCCAGGATTAGGTGAATCAGAAGGCAGACTCAAAAGCAGAGGACATAAGATCCCAGACCAGCAACCAGAGAACACAAAAACCAGGACACACACATAGAACACCCCGAAGACAGGATACCAGTGGCCCAGAATTCCAGCTGTGGAATGATACTTAGAATCATGAACCCTGAAACAAAAAACCAGTTAACCAGAAGCAAAGCAAGATGCTGGTCAACAAGAACCATGACCCCCCCTCAAGCCACCCAAAACACCCAGCCAGTACCTGCTGGAAACTGACAGGCAAAGAGGAAACAGACCTACTTCATCTAGCCCCATAAAGCAAACCACGAGCAACGGCGACGACTGTGCAGGGACAATTGCTCACTGCTCCAGTTAAATAATGCTGGGCTCTAATTCCCACCAGCCCAGAGCGGATTCATTTACCTGATTTACTGATCAGGGACAGATGTAGCAGGTGTGCCATAAAGGGAAGCAAAGTTAAGACGATTCAGGGGCCCTAAAAATTTGGAATAATGGATTGGTCTGGGTTGGGGGGCCAATATGATATGCTTTCATGGGGCCCCAAACCTCTCGTGTGCCCTAGCCGTAAGAGACTATATCTTCAGCATTTTACACATCTATATAACTATAATTATTAGTCAACCTAATCTGAATTGATAATTAGAGTTTCATTTCACAGGGTGCCTTGTTTTTTATGGCTCTTCTCAGTGCTTTATGTGATTTTTATTTTTCATTTTAAAAATAAAGAATGTTCTTAGTCCACATAGCAAGGATATGCTTAATTAAATCCAATTCATTAAGTACTCTCATTCCAGTTTAATCAGCATTCAGCACATTTACATTGATTTTAATTAGTGATCCTTCAGGAAACTATGTAATTCCTCTCTTCCACTGAAAAATAGCTCTTGGAGCTTTTGGAGATATTGTGTCTGCGAGAAATGCGATGAAAATCCAGCAACAGTTTTGAAATGCTGAATAACAGGAGCATCCATTTCTCCAGCCTGCAATATCAGCATGTTAAATGGGGGGCCATTAATGAGTTCATTAATGCATTATCTCCAGTCAGCATCAAACCTCTTTATCACAGCCTTAATCAGCATCAGGCATTTGCTCATGTTACCCTTTAACTTCCATTTTTAGAGAACCATTCAGCCGACAGGAGTCGAGGTGACAGAGCATGTCGTAAGGCAGGGTGTCACTCTGTTTCATTTATATAGTATATGTGCAGTAAGGTTTGTCCTTAAGTCAAGTCCTTAAGCATTAAGCAGAGTTGTATAAATGGCTTTAGAATTGTTAATTGCTGGGTTTGTGTTGAAGTGTTAGATAAGCAATAAAACGTAAGTATATGTAGTGACACACAGTATAGGGTTACAGGACAGACAGACAGACAGATAGATAATAAGCATAGCAATAGAAACAATAATTACAACAATAAAACAACAATTACAATAAAAAAATAAAAACTTAATAATAATAATAATAATAATGATGCATTAATAAGAATCTTAATCACCAAAAAGTTTGTGTCAGTGGAGTATTTGGTGCTTACCAGTTATAGGGTTACCAGTTCACCTGAACTGAATGAAGACAGTACCTAGAGCGTACAAACGTGAAAGAAGCAACGGGAAACTACAACATGTAGATCTGGAATACTTAGAGTCCCTTTGAATGAATGAATGGATGAATGAATGAATGAATGAATGAATGAACACACAAGCATATGAATGAATGAATGAATGAATGAACACACAAGCATATGAATGAATGAATGAATGAATGAATGAGTGAACACACAAACAAGCAAATGAATGAACGATAAAAACACAAAGAAAACCTAGAAACGCTATTGTGTTTTACTGCGACCCAAAAAGCAGGAATGAAGCGAAGCAGGTCTTGCTACCTTTGTGGCTGCAGTAATTGTTCTTTGATTTAATCAGGACCTTATACACAAGAGTCGGGGCATTTAGCTGCCCCCAAGCAGCTCCTAAGCAGACAGCACTACACATAGATTAGAAAAACAACAATTGAATTAAAACTTAATAATATCACTGATATACTTAATAGCAATTAACCTTATACAATTAGACATAAGTCAATACGGGGGAAAACAAATAAAAAAATGAAAAGAGGAAGCAAAATCTCCTTAGGCAGATATAGGGGGACAAAAAAGTCCAAAATGACCTGGTATCAGTTGCCAATGACCATAATAGCCTCAGATTAGCTTCAAGTATGAATCAAATGAGGCATTTTGTGATGAGCTTCTGGTCAGTTGCCCATTAATTTAAACAAAAGTGAAACAAACTTTGGTTACGAGTGTTCAGATGACTACATTAAGAGTGATGCACCAAAGATGTTGTAAATGCTTCAGGAGCACAAACAATCATTCAAATTAGGAAGCATATGTATATATTTGGTAGAGTTTGTGAGGTTGGTGATTGTGGATCGTGACTCATTTTGACAGATATGAGCAAAATTGCGGTTTAGCCTTTTCTTTCAGTGATGAAATACAGAACATCACTGCTGAGATGTGAACGGACCCAAAGTTTTCTGAGATGAATTTGTCTTTTTTCTCTGACATTATGTATTCACTTTAGGGCTGCGTGGGCCCCAGCAGGTAACGCTGTTGCATTATGCCATCAGGGGTGTGAACAGAAAACCAAGGAACGTTATGATGAATTTCCCCATAAATTTTTAGTTTAGGTGACTGGGTGACATTTATAACATTTTGACCAGTTTGTACAAAATATGCTCAGGAAACAAGAATCGGTCACTCAATCATTTGATTTCATAGGATTAATTTTTATGCTAGACATTTAGTTTTATTAATATACATTCCCAGTCAAAAGTTTGGACACGCCAAGTCTCCTACAAAGGAGTGTGATAGAGTGTCACATCACATGACCTGGCCAGCTGACGTAAACCCAGCAGAAATGGTTTTGTGAGAGTGTGAACAGAGTTAAGGAAAAGTGGCCAATGAGAGCTCAGCATATGTGGGAGCTCCTTCAGGACGGCTGGAGAAGCTTCTCAGGAGGCCACCTCATGGACCTGGTATAGAGGAGAAAGCAGGGTGAGCCAGTCCCTGGAGCAACTGGGGTTAAGGGCCTCGCTCAAGGGCCCGATGGTGGGATCACTCTGCTGACCATGGGATTTGAACCAGCAACCTTCTGAGTCCCAACCCACAGAGCTGCCCCCCTGCAAATTATATATTTTAGGTTTAATAATGTTTTGATCAGTACATAATCCATATATGTCATTTTTAATACTTTTGATGTATTTGTAAATATTCTAAAATGTAAGGAACAGTACAAATGAACCTTTCTATGGGTAGGCGTGTCCAAACTTTGCACTGGCACTGTAATATGGTGTCATTGTTTCATAAAGTTCTACTGAAAGGAGGCTCAAGCCAGAGGGTCAGGGTTGTGCCAGTAACAGTCACCCGCCCAGATGAAGCAGGAAGAGGAGGCGGATGGATCAGCGCTACACCACAACGGACCACAAAACTGTCCTGCTGAAATGCAATGAAGTATTTTCTCTATATTAGTCTGACCAGATTTTTTCTTTCACCTATTCTGTCCAATTGGATGGTACCAGCTTACAAACTCAGGCTATGAGTGTTATCCTTTAATGTGTTTGGCAGACTATTTAAAGATGACACAGAGCTTGCCTTAGTATTTGTCCTACTGTTACAATGGGAACAACGTAAGGGTTACTAGCTGAAGATTTTGCCTTTTACAGTAAAATTGCATCTCTTCCGAGATAAACATTAGAATGCTAAGGAGAAAGGATGCACATTACTGTTTATATATTATACATATAAATAGTTGCATTAAACAACATTGAAAATTCAAGGTTTTGTGCTGAAGTATTTATACAGCTAAGGCAGTCAATAACTGGACCTGCTTGAATCAGAAAGTGACAAGACAGAAGGGAGGCTCATAACTACAATGACAAGTAATAACTGTAGATCAAACATATTACTTTGCAATAAATGTGTCTCCCTGATATAATGGAGTAATTGCTTTGCAGCTGACACATAAATGAAAGACTAAAAGCTTTATCACTTCTAGATAATGACTAACATCAAATGCTACTGGCGGTTTTGTCTGTTGCATGGAAACACATGATCAAATTCAAATTACGAAAAATTACTTATGCATATTGCGACATGTGATCAAATTAAACATTCGTTTAGATATGTATATAAAGCTATTAGTATAACTTGCATCTAATGAAAAATCCTATACTATGAATGCGTATATGTGTATTTGCCCTGATTCACATTATTTCACAAAGTTCTCTATACCTTTCAGCACTTGCTAATGTTTCTCTTGACAGAGCAGGCAAATATAGCATATTTACAATGTTCATGCATGGTTAATTTAATCTGGTTGCTACCAGGTTGCCAAATGTTAGCCAGTCACAGCCACCAACAGTATAAAGATGATATAATTGTACCACTGACAGCCGGGAAAAAGGATGGAAGGTTTTCCAAAAAAAAAAAAATGCATTAGTTCCATCTGGACTTCTAGTAAACAATCAAAATTCAGAATTGTATTGGGCGTTTTAAATTGGTCTTGGCGGACATGGTGCATTTTGTTATGTTAATATCATTTTGCCACATTCAGTTAATTAAACTGTAATGACGACAATTAAAAATGAGCATTTCTGACATTTCTCCTCCAAATTATAGGTCAGCTGGGCTTTAAAAATGTAAATTTTCTTCCAAAGGAAAAAAAAAGTAGTTTTGATCACACATTACATTTCTTATTTTGTGCTGCTTAAGTACAGTACATGCATGTGATACAGGTAATTGCAGAATTCCTGTAAATGTTACACACACACACACATGCATGCACACACACACACACACACACACCCTTTCCTTTCATGAGGCATGCAGGTAAAAACTAATATCATGATCCTGGCTTCTACCTTGCAGTATGGATGGATTAGCCACTCAAACAAAAAAGAAAAAAAGACAAGGAAAAGGAACTTGTCACTAATCTCTGCTTTCCTTTGACCAGGCATTTAGCCTTGCATGAGAACCTTCCGGATTTCCTATGCATTGCGTTACCACATTTCCCTCTCCGGGACTATAGTCCTGCGTGGCCTGAAGGTCTGTTCCAGAGTAACACTAGGCCTACTTTTCCAGCAATGTGAAGGCGCTGTATCTGAAGGGGCGTGAGTCAGTCCATGCCTTGGAAGTCAGCCTCACCCGGAAGCAGTGGGTGAGAAGTGGCAGGCCGCCCTAAGGATGACACGAGTCTGACATCAAACCATTATAGCTACATAGCTTATTGGGCTGTTCTGAAGCAATATTAGGAACATGTGGATATCATAATAGTGTAAGCTGCTAACTGTATTAGCATACACCTATTTATTTTGGAGAATGCTGTTTATTTATACCTGGAGTGAACAAGCTGATATTGCCATGTAATGGTTTTTTAAATTGATTTCGGGCTTCAGACCACATCCCCAAACCAGCCATGGATGAAGACACGCTCACTGATACCTAGACCACTAAAAGTTATTCTCTTAACTCTCACAAAAATGTCAGTCCTTGATATATTATATGACATTATGCTATACAAAGCCTTTTTTTTGCATGTAAACCACTAAAGCAGAAAAAAATGAAATCATATTCACATAACATTCCATTAGGTTTTTGTTGGTACAGAATCAATCTTGGGAGTTAGGGATTTGACCACCTCCTGAAATACTGTGTGTGTATTTCACTTCCATCCATCTATCCATCCATCCATCCATCCATCTTCTGATTACTTACCCTAATCAGCATCTCAGAGTGAGTGTAGTTTGCATGCCCTGTTGTTCAGATTTGTTTCTGCAGTCCAAATCATGCAGGGCGAACGGGCATCACTAAATTGCCCATATTGAGCATAGTTTTCATCTGCCCTACCATGCATTCACTGATATTATACCACATACATATATTTTGTTTGTTTTGTGCCCCTAGTAACTCTGACAGCAGTGTTGACTCTTGTAATTGGTTGTATTTTGTGTTCCACCTGTTTGCCCTCCTCCCAAAATCAGCTTAGAGAGAAATGAATACATTTCTTGTTTATTTCCAGCTCATCTTCCAAGTCTGGTCTCTCTTCAGACAAAGGATATTTTCAGTGATTAGCATTATGTCATATCAACATTTCACAAGGTACTTGTGCAGCTGAATTAGGTCATTATGTCAAAGTACATTAATGTATATTTGTGACAATATGCATTAAATGTGCAACAGAGCAGAATGCGATTTATTGAACTGAAAATCCATGACTTTGGTTCCCATATTGCCAAAAATGGGTTGGGGCTTGTGGCTAAACACTGCATGATCAGAGAATGACATTCAGAAGCCAATATAACACATCTGGGAATCAGGTATGTGTAGAGAACTAAAATGACCTGTATCTGATTTTTTTACCTATTAAGTCCTCTTTCTTTTTTGGTGTTTTATGAATGGATATTTTTTGTTTAATGTTTAAGGATTCTGTACCTCCGGCTGTCTCTCATTTTGCACAGTATTTTATGATTTTAACTTGGTTATGTGCTGGGGTTAAATCAGAATCAGAGAGGAGAAGGAACCCTGTCAGGTACAGAGTGGGGGGGTTAACAAAAATAGGTTCACGTGTAAGGAGGTGGAGCTGTGTTCCAGCAAGGTGCGATTTGGACATAAGGAGGTGGAACTTGGCTCTGGTGGTCTCTGTCTATATTTATACCCTGGTTATGCAGCATTCCAGTTGCTGATAATCACTGTCCTGTTGAACCTAGTGAATATTATCCGCTTTCTTGTTTTTGTAAACAGGAAGATAAAATTATAAAGGAGTGACACTTTGTTGAGGCAGCTATTTTGGAAAGAGGAAACAGCAGAATGGTGTTTGTAAAGTTCGGCAATTAAAGCCTATGGTCTCGAGTGAAGTGTCCTTATTTAATGGGTTTAGTGTATTGCCTTGTCTAAAGTTCAGACTGGAGTTTACGTCTCTGTATGTCAGCAAAAAATTAAATTTAAGCAACAGTCAGCAGATTCATTTTCAAAATCTTTATTTTGTTTGTGTTTTTATGGTACGCCATTGTACATAAATGATTAATCGCTCAGTTATTTCATTCTGTTTGGTGTATATATGCACAAACATAACATATGAATGTTGTGGTTTAGTGATATTTATTTGTTATTGAATTTTTGCATTACGCAACATTGCAATTCTTTTATATTATTGGTACAAATTTTGATGAATATTTTGTCCTCCTTTTTCAGGTGATCCTAATCTTGACCAAGCTTTATGACTTCAACTTGGGAAGTGTGACAGAAAGCTCTTTATGGAGGTAAGACAGAGGAACCCCCCCCCACTGAATAGTTAAATAGTCACACTGGACACTGTTAACCTTCACACTGAAATATAATTAGTGTCCAGTACTTCTCTGTCTAGTAATATGCTCAGCTATATGTGTTAATTTATTCACTGAACTTATTTATATTTTATAGCCTTGACCTTTATCTACATAAAAATGTGAACTATGCAAACAGCATCAGCATTGGTTATATTAGGTGAATGATGAACTGTTAAAATTATAATGAAATTTATTTGCTAGTCCATTTTTTAGTCTAATGTAACATTTTCTCTCTAGCATAAGCGAGAGGTTAAAGGTTGTCTGAAAAAGATAACATTAGCAGACAGGATGCCCTCATGGCCTTAAGCGAGCCACTTTGGAAGACAGCAGGCCTACAGACTGCAGAATTCACTGTTGAGTTGTGGTTGTTGCATAATTCTTTTTGTTTGGAATGTTCGTCAAACTCTTGTTACAACTTCAGCAAGACTGAAAACACACT
The DNA here is from genome assembly GCA_026776725.1 of Gnathonemus echidnorhynchus. Classification (NCBI taxonomy): domain Eukaryota; kingdom Metazoa; phylum Chordata; class Actinopteri; order Osteoglossiformes; family Mormyridae; genus Gnathonemus; species Gnathonemus echidnorhynchus. The sequence goes on from JAODJU010000041.1 coordinate 6,713,599, forward strand.
ACACTCCTTAAGCTCTCTCAAATTCATGTAATGATAGTAATAGATACTTTATCGATCCCTATGGGGAAATTCTCTTTATACTTCAACATGCTCTTTGTAGAGTAAGCTGCCCATGAAGGGCAGCCACCTGCTGCAGCACCCAGGAAGCTGGGGGTTAAGGGCCTTGCTCAAGGACCTACAGGAGCACCAAGGCTGGATTTGAACTGGCGACCTTCTGATTACAAGCACACAGGCTTAGCCCACAGAGCCACATGCTCATTATGTCATTTCATTTTATATTCCTTATTTTAACCTTTAGCTGATGACATCACAGCCCATTGCATCTATTTTATTTATTCCCACGTCACTTTTTTGAGAACAAAGTGTACCCTGCCTTTATTTCCTCAGGTATTAAGGGATTATTTGTCCTTGTGCTGGAAGACCTGTGCCTGTTCTAATTTTTCAATAAACAAACTGTTTAATAAACAGTTACATTAATTGGCATCCTGTGCATGTAACTGACATTTTTCTTTTACACACTAAACCAATTTCATTCCTCAGAGAGCAAGTCTCTTCGGTTTGGGAACGCTTCCTGACCGGGTCCTGACATTGCTAGTCGAGTGAGCCCTCAAACTGTTGGCAGTGAACCGTCCTTCTCCTTGTTTGTTGTGCCGGTTACTCCAGTTTTAGTTTCCACTGGCACCACCTGATGTGGATTTCTTATACAAATGCCCCTGGACTATGCTAGTGCTGTTTTATTTCTTTTTGCATCCCCTCTAAGCAGCTGTGCCGCTTGCATTTCAGTCTATCTCATCTGTCTGAAGCTAAACTGTTTTGGACCTGGCCAGTCCTTGGGTGGGAGACTGACTAGGAAAGCTGGGTTTCTGTTGGAAGAGTTGTTGGCATGGCTAACAGATTAGCCCCCCCGTGGTCTGTATGAATTCCAGTGCTATAAAAATGGTGCTGTCCTTCAGGTGAGATGTAAAACTGATATCCTGACTCTCTAAGGCTGTAAAAGATCTCTGTGCATCTTTTAAAAGAGTAGGGGTGGAACGCCAATGTTCTGGCTAAAACTGCCCATTGTGGCCCTTTCAAATCTGGCTTCCTGATCATCTCATATATGGCTCAGTGGGCTAAGCCTGTGTGCCTATGCTCAAAAGGTTGCTGGTTCAAACCAAGGCCCTTGACCCCCGGCTATGGGTGGCTGCTCCTTGTAGACAGCTTACTCTACAAAGAGCAAGTTGAGGGAGGTGTAGAGACAATTTCCCCTTGGGGATTAATAAAGTATTTATTATTATTATTATTATAATTATTATTATTATTATTATTAGTGAATTCTGCCCCTTCACCCCCTTTGCTACTCTGTGGTGAGTGTACTGGTGCAGAATGGCTGCTGTTGCATCATCTACGCAGTGGTGGTAGTTGAAGTAGCTGCCAATTGGTTCTGTGAAGTCTTGAAAAGTGCTAGGTATCTGAATTCATTCACTTTGCACTATATTTTGTGCAATTGTGAATTGTGAAAATCGTCCTTCTGTCATTGCTGTTGTATGCTATACCATGAACTTTCATGTTAGCGACCTGCATATCTTCTCTGAGTGCTTCACCTTGTTTCTCCTGTTGGCGTTTCTTGTGTTTTCCAACCTTTTCTCTCATTCTTTGGCCTCCAGCATCATGCACTCAGGAAGAGCAGGTTACTATAATGCTGGTAAGGTGGGAACCATAGTTTGTAGTTAGGGCCATATTGACAGCTATGTTGGACTATATCTGTTCTGGGGAAAAATGCAATGCATGGTAGGGCTAGGCTGCTTTCCTTAGGACAGGGGTCTCAAATTCCACTCCTGGGGGGCCGCAGCCCTGTGTAGCTTAGTTCTTTCCCCCTTCCACCACAAATGATTCAGCTCAAGAGCTGTGTTGTAATTAGCACAAGGAGTTGAATCCGGTGTGTTTAAATGACGGTGAACCAAAAACTTTGTAGGGCTCCGGCCCCCCAGGACTGGAGTTTGAGACCCCTGCTTTAGGAGGTCTTTCATAGAACAAACAAATATTTGTGCCTTGTCATTACTTGGGCGCAAACATGAGGCAACTAGTCACATGCCAAAAGTTCTATTCAGCTGCTAACCCTAAAAATCAACCTCTAAAAAGTGTGATTGGTTGTCTGTCTGAAGTGTTTCAGGAGAGCCATAATATAAGATCCACTTCAGGTGGACGTCCTAGTTGGAATGAGCTCCACCACTTCCACATAGCTGAAAAAGTAACCCACAACCAGCAAATAATTATTTCTGTTCAATGTGAAGTTATCAAATCCCAATTTTGGCCAACGGCCGTCAGGCATCTTCGCTGGCATTCGTTGCTCCTTGACATTTGTTCTCCGCATGGTGCAGGTTCTACACTTTAGGAGAAGCTCATTTGGTTGACTGCTGAGTCTTGGCCACCACACTGTTTGTTTGGCCTGTTGCCTACATGTCGCCACTCCCCAATGACCTTCATGTATTTTATCAAGCAATCCATCAAGCATGGCCATCATTGTGCCTCTCAAGAGTAGTCCATCATGCACAATCAGCACTGATCTCCCACACCAGTAATATTTCAACGTCCTCGGCAGTTTGGTTAACTTTGGGAAGCCTTTTCTACAGAAGTCCACCAATATGGTGCATATGCAGCCACCTTTCAGGTCATTCAGGTAATATTTACTTACAGGTATGTTGTTAAAGACTGAGTCCGCATATATATTCGTGTTCCATTAGCTTAGATTCTGCTTGGCCATCTCTGTCTTTTAGAGGAGCATATGAGAGGATGTTGGCCACCCATAAGCTTTTCCCAAGAATGTGCAAAATTGAGTATGAACATCTCATTTATCTTGTTCGAAATCTTTATAATCTTGGCAGACTTTCGTCATAAGCGTTCTCTCCCAGTAGACTCACCAATGACTTATGGTCAGTTTCCAGCTTGAAATGTCGCCCAGTGATGAAACTGCTGAACCTCTTTCATGCCCACATTGCTGCCAGCACCTCTTTCTCTGCTTGTGCAAAGCGCTGCTCAGTTGGCATCAATGACCGCAATGCATATGGCGCTGGTGACCACATGCTTCTGTTTTCTTGCAGTAGGAGCGCGCCCAGTTTGAACAAGGGTGCGTTGGCAGGGATTTTGAGGTCTTTGCTTGCGCCACACAGTGTAAGGACTGGTGAGGACTAAAGCTCTTGTTATAATGATCAAAAGCTTCTTTGCTTGGCTCACTTGTACCAGTGATTCTTCTTGGACATTAAGTCTTTCGGCACCATTTTTTTTTTCGTTAGAAATTAAGCACTCTTACTGACTGACTATGCCCAATAGATTTCCTGTATCTGGCTGTTTGCCTTCTGATGAGATTATATGACCCAGGGAATTGACCTCATATCAGATGAGCTTGTACCTTTCCAGTTTGGTTGTGGTGCTGACCTTTCGCACTTTCCCCAGCATGATGTGTAACCGTGCATCTTGATTTCTACCCCAGACAATAATGTTACCCTCATTACACATATGTTCCAGGCTATCAGTCACCTCTGTCACTATCCTATATTGGATGTGTTCTGGGGCTGCAGTAATTCCAAACAGTAGACGGTTGAAAACGTATTAGTCGAACTTGGTGAGTAACATGGTGTAGTTTGTAGACTCTTCTGTTAATGGTATCTGCCAAAAGCCCATGTTGGCACCTAGCTTGCTAAGTATCTGTTTGCTTGCCAGCAAACCAAGTGTTTGCTTGACTGAAGATAAGATATATTTCTTTCTTTGCACAGCCCCATTCATCTTGCACAAACCGCCAAAGTTCTTAGGCACAACCACCATCGCTGAGCACATGACGGTGCTGTTTTGCTGCTGAAGCCCATCCACTGCATAAACTCTAAGTTCTCCTTTCATTTCCCTAAAAGATGGACTCTGCACCATGTCTGAAAGGAGATGGGTATGATGTTTGGCTTGAGCCGGATAGCACGGCAAAGCTTTCGGTAAGTCTATTTCAGTGTCGAATATTGATGCTGTCAACACTGGACAAAAGCTGCAGTTTGGAAGTAACAGGCCTACCCCCGGAGTGCTCTAGGTAGGTTTTTCACTATATTTAGAAATCCTCTGTAGCCGTCCTTTTGCTACTATATTGTGTTTGTGTAGCTACTCGTAGCGCAATAAGTGTAGCACCACCTGACCATAGCAAAAAGCACAAAAGGCGTGGCAATGTAACAATTGTTGACTGGGGAGGAAGTACTGGCAATGAAAGTTGACAACCAGGGGGGCGACGATAAAATTAATCCAATTTCCATCATGTGAGCTACTAGTACTGATATGTAGCATCTATATTTAAATACCTGCTTGACTTCGTTACTCACAGCAGATATCTGATGGTTTGGTGTCTCATTTCTTCAAATTGTCTTGGTTTAGTAGGAACAATTTCCAGCATCAGATCTTTGTCTAATTGCTGCTTTTCCAAAAGCACAGTGTTTCTCAGACCCAATACTAGCCAATCATCTTGTGACTGACTGTATTTGTAATTTTCAGCTAGTGCGTGAAAAGCAGCGACGAACAAATTAAGTGTTTCGTTCAGCTGTATGCGCGTGGTGGTTAAACCTCGCTCATATATTACACTATTGTTTGGTATGAGGAATTTGTCCAACCTTGTCTCCTGGCCTTGTACCACCATACAGTTTGCAGTAATCCTCTAAGCTTCATCCCACATAATAAATGAATATAATCACCTGGTTTTCCTCAGGTGATGCTTGCAGGTTGTTGTGAGTCAAGTGCACAAATCTCTGGATCCACTGATCCCACTCCTGTTGTTTAGTGGAATCAAAAGGTTCAAGAGGCTGTATAGTCAATGAATTTAATTCTCACTAATGCTAGTCATTACAGGCACCATGTCTCATTACAGACATCACAGGCTATTACATCAATTTTATTTATCACCATAGTTGTGGACATTTTATGGCATTTTACAGATTGGTCATCAGAAGTATAATAGAAGTATAATGATGATTAATGGAAAAATAAATCAGAGGACTATGCATTGATCTCTCTCAATAAACCTGATCATACATGACAAATGACACTTCTCAAGTAACCATTTCTGTTTCTATTATATATCCTTATGTTCTTATACATTTCTTGTACAGGTGTGTTCAGGTATCAAACATTCAGGCTATTTGTGGTATCTTACAACAATTAAATTAGTAGAATTTGAATGCAAAACATAGCCATATATAGGTAAAGTACTTTTATTTCATGGAAAATCTATGCTAATGCAGAATGCATATGGTTTCCTTTACTTTTTACTGACATAGATACTTGCTTTCAAGAGATTAGACGCAATCACATTACTGATATTCGATGGAGAGAACATAAGGTAAAAACATAAGGTAAACTAAAAGAATGATTTTTTTTTAATTTGGAGAACTGAATATTTACTACTATTACTCTTTTTTCACTGCATCTGCTCCACAACCTTTAATGTCTCCTGAAATATGTGTGCATAAAACCTGAATAAGCATTACTAATTTAACATATGAATCTATGAAAGATTTATATTGCTTAAATTTTTGTAAGACATTTGTGGAGCCAAGTATGTATTTTTAAAAGAGCTGAAAAAGGGAAACCTTGTGGTTGGCGGAATTACAATAACACTAGCTGATGATATGAAAATAATTATTTTGGATAACATAGGGTAATAATTCACAATATTAGCAAGAGTGCTGAAACAACAGATCCAGGTTCAGGTAATTTAATATTGTAACTGCTTACTCATTATAAAGTCTTTTCACTGACTCTACGTATTGTTTTTCCTCAAAAGTTTCTAACAGTAATGACATTTTACATGTGAGACCTCAGTTACTTCACATTGCTCTGAATTTTCTACTATATCATGATTTTGCCTTTGCCTTCACTGCTTGAAATTATCAGGGTTGCCAACTTTGGCCAGCTGGCTGCAGTGACATGTTCAATTCGAGACAAGTCTGCACGCGCATTTATATCTACATAAGTGTTTTGATACCTTGCAAATAGTCTGCAAGGTTTGGACACTGGCCCAACGCTTTTGAGGTAGCTAATTTTTGGTTGATAATGGAAAAATATAGGTTTTCCATAAGATTTCTCGCATGAGCGTGAGTGTCTAAAAGTGTGAGTGTCAAGCCAGATGCATTAGAGTTGGCAACCCTGATTATGGTTCACTCTTATTACTGCAGCATGCACACTGCATGGCGTGACATATGCAGGTCGCTGTTAGTAGAACTTAATATGCATTGTGATTTATGTCGCGCCAAGCCGGACAGAAAGGAAGCGACGGGGGGGACTGGCCTACAAACAGAACCTTGCTAACAAGAATCCCAAGCCAGGTCAACACATGCCAAAAGACTGCTAAGCTTTTCTGCCCATGACAGACACCTCTAACAGGTGGAAGACGGGGATCGAAACAGACTGTGCCTAGTGCCAAGGGAAGTACACCACTCGGGAACAAAGGTGTCCTTCAGTGGACGCAGTCTACACAGGTGTAGCCTTTGTAGACTGCATTCTTTAAAGGTTCAACAGAAAGCGTTGACAAATGGGAAGGTTTGGCCTACGGATAATTCCCTATTTGCCTCATCTGCTCTTCCGGCTTTTACCCTTGAGTCATCAAGCCCCGTTCCTATTGCCTAATCGGGGCACACCCACTTTACTTCTGCGCCATGAATGTTGGGATGTGTTGGGCTGTGAAGGATCCATTGGCCACATCCTTCGCAAGTTAGCAAAAGACGGATGCATTTTTTTGAAGGAGCCTGCGAAATGGGACAGCCTTGTCTCACTGCTGTGACGCATTCCATCGAATATACTTTAGAATTTGAATACGGCTTTAGAAGGTTGCATGCCCTGGATTCGGACACAGCCAAAGTAACATAAATAACCGCTATCCACACAAACTAATCAAATTAGCTAAGTATAAGAAACTAAAGTAGTTAAACCAGAAATGCCACATCTAATTAAGTAGTTGGACTTAATGCTAAACAGAAACACAAACAAAATAGAGCATAAGAGTTAATGGCTAACATTTACATAGCCACTAGAGCTCATTAACTGCTGGTGCTTCCTGTTGTCATAGTTTTGCATTCCCTCCTGGAGCATCCAACCCTGAAAATGGGTTCCATTCGGTTCATAGAACACAGCACAGCAACATGAAAGCGAGTTTATTTTTAGAATTATTTTGGAACCATGTGTAGGGTTTTACATGAGTGCTATCTGTCATCAGTACCTGTTTCCTGTATGTGGCTATTTTCACTTCAGATATGTTACAAGCGGGAAAACATTTTAGTTTGAGATAAGGAATCTTAAGAGACTAAGCTCTTTGTTGACACAGCCATAAATTCTAGTATGTTAGAAAAGGATGTTTCTTATCTGCTCTTGAGTTGTGCTTGTAAGAGGTCCCTGACAGATAACCGTGTTTAATAAAGTGGCATTGGAATATGAGGGCTGCAGGCCCAGCCTTGTGCCCAACACTGGTGCAAATAAAGAGGCAGAGTCAGTCTCCCCGCTGAAGGGACCAGTGTGCATTTCCACAATCATTGTCATGCCTGAGGGGTTACAAAGGCAAACCCCCTGCATCCTGGGAGTGAGACACTCACAGCTGAGCTTCCATCACACACTCTCATGACATCAGTTGTAATTTCTCACACTCTCTGGATTAAATGTGTCCAGGGACATTGTGTACTAAAACACTTCGTATTGAATGAATACTGAGGCATGACATGAGCGAGCAGATCATGACTGCATTCACTGGAAAATAACCACCCTTCCCCATTCGCCACCCCCCCTAAAACTTGCCATTTTTCTAAAGTCATTTGATGTCTTTACAGGCATTTCCCAATATTGTTGTCTAAACAGGCACAACCTCCTTCCAGAGATGAGTCCACCGTTTCATCCCTATAGGGCACTGTCTATAAACTGCTCTCCCAGTTGAGCACACATCATATGTTAATTGAGTGCATGATTTTATTAAGATTTAGACCCGTGGGATGTTTTAACTCCTTTTTATAGAAAATCAGTTTGTGTTAAAGCCCAAATGGCAGGCAGCTGCTGACTTTTACAAAAGGTCAGGGGACTCGAGATACCTGAATGTATTTTCAAAGTCAAGCTTCTGATTTTAATGGACACTGTGACCTTAAACACTGAAAACAGATCAGTCACTCTGTAATTTATATTTTTTGAACGAATTAGAGTATGTAGGCCTTACAGAAATTGTTCAAAGTCCGAGGTTGGCTTTTTTTTTTTCCAAACTGGCCAAGGAAATAGACCAGAAGGATACCAGTTCAAATCTCAGCAGAGTAAAATATGTGTAAACTTGGTTCTGTTTGGATTATTTTAATATTGTTTTTTGTCCAGGTAAATGTGGAACACTAAAACGCGATGGCTAATAGTTTGGAACATAAACCGTATGTATTTTCCAGAATTCAGCATATCTGAGAGAGCTGGGAAAAAAAGATTGCAGTTGCTGCATATCCAAATCCAAATCTGGTTTGCTTAAAGCTAGTCCACAGCTGTCAGTCCTTAATTACACATCTCAACTGTTTTGTTGTGACTGCAGTTTCCAGTAGTAAATCAAATACTAGAAGCCAAACTTAATATTACCTAAATGTCACATCAAAATAAATATGGACAGAATTATACAAAAATTAAATGTAATTTTATTGTGAGGACTTTTTTCAAAAAGATATATTTCTGTTTTGAAAAAAACATTTTTGAGAGTCATTTTTATACAATTCCTCTGCTGGACAGACAAACTTGAATCTATATAATCTAGATGCATAATGAATACTGCATCACAAGATTTTAGAATGTACCATAATGATGTCTCATTCTGTCTGTGTATAACATAATGATATTATTCTACATACTAAATGATAGATTTATTACCCACATTACATACTCATTATGTATTGCTTGTATAGTATACAACCCTTTATTTATCACTTATGTTTATTTTTTAAGGTTAAGATTTCTTCCAGGCATTTAATAGTCCAAGCAGTCGATGTAAAAACAAGCCTTAAAATGTCATTTTGCAGTTGTTGCTCCTCTTTTGTAAAAGGGCGGACATATTAAATCAGTACACTGCAGGTAAATGGCATATTAACTGAATGGCGGAGAATAGCTTTTTGAAGGTAATGTTTCATTAAGCAGGTGGAGGGAATTCCCGCAGGAAGACGAGGGCCAGAATGACAATCTTGCTTCCTGCCACCCCCACTCGTTTAGAGGAGTTGCATCATTTTGCAGTGCATGCTCATTGCCCGGTGGTATTTTACAGGTCAGTGGGTATAACAGGTTTGGGCTTTTATCCTGGACGACCCAGCCGGGGCATGTGAACGTGTGAATGTGAACTTGCGTGAATGCGAGTGAAAAATTTCCTTTAAAATTGTTTTGCTGCTGGATTTGGTTGTGCAATCTTCAGATCCTCCACAACCAATATTTTCTTTAGACATTCTAAAGTATATTTTGGGTAGTCTTTGTATTTCAAAGAATAGCGAAGTTTACCTTTTTAATTTTGTATGACCAGTTAATAATAATAATAATAATAATAATAATAATAATAATAAGTATCCCACCTCCTAAATTGTTAATATATCTGAAATATAGCCCCTGTACTAAGTTAAGTGGAATATGCTACTTTACCAATTATTTGATAAAATCACTCAGAATATCATCAAAAATACCAACTTTTAGATATTTTTTCTGCATATGTATTTTTCGTTTGATGCCAAACTCTCTATTGACCAAAGACCTCAATCGTTCTATCTCATCTCACCATATCGCCCTGTGTAATCTAACTGGACAGCTGGAGAGCTTGTGCCTACCAAGATACACCTGTGGACCTTGGGTTTTTCTCTGTCTGCTGTATCATTATTCAAAGTGTGCAGCGTGAATAAACTTCTTATTCAGTGGCAACTGGTGCAGTGCGTAGTACTATTTGATGTTTTTTTCTTTTTCCTTTCCACCCTGGTGGTGATCTGTTCCCTCATTTTTATGACCCATTAAAGCTATAAATGTTTTTTCCTCAGGACTCTGCTGAAGATGAAAAGTACAATTATTAAATTGAGATTAAGTTGATTTTTCTAAATCAGCAGAAAATGGTACTGGAACACAAGTTTGTGTATTTTGTCCTCAGTAGATATTTTGGTTGTAATTATGCTGCATGCAAAATAAAAATAATTCTTTAGATTTTATTACCAGGCATGGAAGATACTCAAACAAGATTTCTGCCTACAAAGAATGGCTGTTCATATGCAACACACAAATCGCATTGTTTTACCAGCTAAACACTGTAGTAATGCTTAGAAATGTTACTTATTTTATATTTAATTAAATCAGTGTTGATGTTTTGAAATTTTGAAAAAGTGCCAAGTCTTTCCCAGACAGCTGATTTCTCAAAGGAGTTCATAAACATCTGCCATGTGAACTTTCTCCCAGTGTGTGTTGTCACTTAAATCTAGTGCATTTGTGACAGGTATTTGGCTGTTTTTGCCATCTTATGAAAATTATTAGAAACTTCTGCAAGCCAGCTAATGGTTAAACAGTGTTTATTGTTCATAGCAGTAATACAGTCTATTGTAATTTCTGCATATTTTATAACTTAGATAGGTGAAGGAAAGTGGGAGGTCCAGGCTGTGCTGCCAATTATCTTCGGTAGGTCTGCTGTTGAAATATGTTTGTCCGAATCTGTGTGGAATTTTCAGATTTATCATTGTATATTTACTGCTGTATTATTATTACAGGCAGTTAGGCAAAAATATGGAAGAAAAGTGGTTTTCAAGAAATTGAATTGCTCTCTTGCTTGAATATTATATTTGTCAGATGATTTATGGACATTTATCATTGCATGACTTATATGTTAATAAATGGATTATTTAATTTAGTGAATATGGGGATTTCATGAAGTAAAATGACCGGTGTTGCCTCAGCACTTCATAAGGAGTCACTTTAATTTGGCTTGTAAATGTGCCGTACTTTCAAAGACATACTATAAATTAAATAAAAGCTGTGTTGTTCTGTGCTATTTGATCATTAAGTGGTTCATGAAGAAAGATAATTAAGAATGCATAATGTAAAAGAAGACGTTGTCTTATAGCTTGTTTTCAAACTTATTTCCCTCAACATCACTTTGAGATGTACTCTTGATTCAGCGAATGAAGAAATATTGCCTGATATACTGTGTAATCATTTTTCCAAGGAATAGTCCATCTATCTATCCATCCATCCATCTTCCATGCCTGCTTTTCTTAGGCAGGGTCACAGAGGTCTGGATGCGATGGGTGTAAGACAAGGTGCAAAACCATCACAGCCAAGGAATATTATATACGTAAAAATATTCATTAAAAATGAATAGGGGAGTGGGGGTCCAGCCTTCTTGGTACAATCAGGTGACCATGGTAGATGATCACCACACTCTATAACGTATGTTTGAATATGTGTGTTTTTTTTTTCCTTTCTTTGATCTGAGGTACCCAAGACCAAAGTCCTGGTGCCTGTAAATTGCCTGCTTCCCCACAGGCCCACATTATCATTTATTATCTGTTGCAGGTCGTCACTTCCATACTTAAACGATCTCCATTACCCGTGACAAAGAAAGCATTTTCCGAATGAAAGACGCTCCACGTGGCATCGTCCTTTGCTGTTTTTCAGCATTTTCACTTGAGACGCTCCAAGTTTATGGGCACATCTAGACACACAAAATTAATTTGAGACATATATAGTGATTGTACGTATTCTTACATGTGCACTTATGCGGAACGTAAAATCGCTAAGCAGAAAATACAAGCAGATTAGGATCCCTAGAAGTGCAGGATGCCTCACCTTTGCCCAGAAATGATTGCCCTAAAATTAGCCTTTTTATTTTCATCTGAGTGCCACAGAGAGAAATGACAAATGCAGCTATTATGTGTCGTGCTGAGCTTTATATATACAGCCAATGGCCAATGTAGCTTTTTTCAAAAAATGGGGGGGGGGGGGGGGGGAATAAATGGACAGCCAAGTAGAGGTCTTTCACTGGAATCATTAAAACTCCGAAATTATGTCACACAAACTAAACCTATATGCCAATACATAGGATATAACATGGATTGTATGCAATAAACCTTCTGTGCATAAAGTTGTTGGTGTGCATAAAGTTGCTGTGCATAAACCTGCTATGAATAAAATTTCTGTGCATAAAGCTGCCATGCATAAAGCTGCTATGCATAAAGTTGCTGTGCATAAAGCTGCTATGCATAAAGTTGCTGTGCCTAAAGTTGCTGTGCATAAAGCTGCTATGAATACAATTTCTGTGCATAAAGCAGCTATGCATAAAGCTGCTGTGCATAAAGTTTCTGTGCATAAAGCTGCTGTGCATAAAGTTGCTGTGCATATAGTTGCTATACCCGGAACTCTTGTGACAGTTCCCTTATCTTCACTCGATGAGGTCTGTAACATTCATCTGCTAATATAATATGGGCTTGGTCAGAGTCAACATTTTAAGGCATAAGAAGTTAGTTGGATACTTTTCGAGTGCACATTACGTTTCTATGCATTTGAGCACAAGGATTCCTAAATCTGAGCCCTCAAAAGCAGACTGAATGTGTAGTGATTTCAAGTACAGATGCATGTGTTATGACAAGCAAACACAGAATTGCTCTTTTTGTTTTTGTGACATATAAATAATGTACAAAGATGAATTTGGGTGACAAATTCTCCTATAGTCACTTATGGAATAAGACTCGATAGGAACAAAAAAGCTATAATATTAAGCACTGGAGAGAATTGGTTGTAAAGACATGTGAAGTCTCTGTGTGGCTTAAGTTCAGAGCGGGTCCTGTGAATATCGAAGTGTCCAAAGTATGACTCATCTTTACATTTCAGGTCACTGCTGATGTGAGAAAAGATGGGCACTGGTGCCTTTTCTTTCAGTGACCTAAAAAGCACTCAGTCCTCATGCAAATATAATTAAACCAACTGAGGATTTTAAACTTTTATTCATTTATTTAAAGATTTTTTTCTCGAAGAAAGCTTTCTTTAGTATTGCAAGCTGTATTAAGTGAAGTTAAAATTCTTAAAGGTAGGTTACTTGAAAGATTTCCCATGAATGTAATGCGACAAACACATTGTGAACTTCATATTGTCATAGTGTAGCCTCCAGAGCCCAGAAATTATAGCCATTCTGGTCAAAATACAGGCGGCTGCTGAACTTGGCCGACATGACGGACATTAGCTGACTGCAGAAATTTCAGCACTTTTGTTTTGGACCAGCTGTCAGAAGTCGCCCCAACTATAATCTTGCATGACTGGCTCCCATTAATGACCTCAGCTGGCTCAGATTTGGGAAGAAGAGCTATTCCTTGCCACGTCTGATAGAATTCTTGTAGAAGCCCCTGGCTACCGCCTTCAGATTGACCGTAACACTTCAACATCTGCGCTGATGTGCCTGCAGCCACAACCTGACCAAGTCCGGCAGTGATCTCTTTGTCCCATTATAGGGACCTCTTCATTATTATCGGGAACACAATGAAAATCTGGCTACCTTCCCCACTGTGAGTTAGGTCCTGCAGGTCAGCTGTAGCATCCACATGTACCTGCATCCTCCACCAGTGTGGAGGACACAGGAGACGATAGAAAAAGGTGCAGACAATTACCCGTCAAGGGGCGAGGCTTATTGAGGAAAGAAAGGAAGTGTGAACGTGGACCTTTGCTCTCAGCTGTGTGTGTATATATATATATATATATATATATATATACACACACATTCCTCCTTAGGCATATTGAGTACAGGGAGGTGGCTGAGACACAACTGCGTGGTGGGGTGCCGGCTATTGGCTTGGGTAGTTGCAGTGCACGCTACTCCATTAGCAGTGCCATTGTGCAGCTGATGCAGTGCAGATGCAGTTTCCACCATACAAGTCCATACACGTCTTTAACAGAAAAGGTTTGAGTCCCTGCTGACATACACACCATCAATGAACACCTGTGAACAGCTAATTTACCCTCCACCACACCCATGTGACGCATCATGTGACTCAGAAATGGGGCTCCTACAGTGGCGTTATGGTAATACTATATCCCAGGTTACGGCAAATTGTTTCATCCACGCGCCAGTTTTCTTCAACAGTGCTCAATAAGGGACCAGTGTATTTATTTTACTTAAACAGCTGTATATATCAGATAACTTTTGTAAGATACCGTCTTACAATTTTTAAACAAAAAATAAAAAAGGAAACCTCTTTCAGGAAACCTAATATTTTCTAGGTGGCCCAGATCTGGCCTGCGGGCCTCCATCTGCCAACATATGCTGTCTACTGTGGTACTTTTGTTTGAAAATACCCAAACCCCTCTGCCTGACGAATTACATCAGGAAATACCTGAATGGCATTGCTTTTTAAAATGCAGTGAAAATACCATATACCATGGTATAATATTTGGAAGGTGGTACACTATATGGACAAATCTTGGAGTAATGATGGTATACTATGTGGACAAAAAGTATTGGAACACCTGGCCATTGCATCTACAGCAACTTTTATGACTTTCCATTCAAAATCCATAGGCATCAGTATGAAGTTGGTCCCCCTCTTAGTAGCTATAACAGCTGCTGCTATTCTGGGGAGCCTTTCCACAAGATTTTGGAGTGTCTCTGGGAATTTTTGCCCATTCATCCAGAAAAACATTTATGAGGTCAGGCACTGATTTTGGCCATGAAGGTCTGGCTTGCTATCTCCAATCTAGTTCATTCCAAAGATGTCCGATCGGGTTCCCCACCCAATTCACCCAACCATGTCTTTATGGACCTTGCTTTGTGCACTGGGGCACAGTCATGCTGGAACAGAGAAGGTCCTTCCCC
>JAODJU010000041.1:6728558-6744173 GCA_026776725.1 Gnathonemus echidnorhynchus
CCCCTGATTCAGAGTTCAGTGGCAGTGTGCTTTACACCATTCCGTCCAACACTTGGCATCCACTTGGTGGTGTGAGGCTTGCATGCAGCTGCTCAGCCATGGAAGCCAATTCCATGAAGCTCCTGGTGCACAGTTTTTATGCTGGAGTTTGAAACCCTGCAGTTATTGAGTCAACCGAGCGTTGGCAACTTTTACATACTACGCACCTTAGTGACCTCACTCTGTCACTTCACGTCAGTGGTGGCCAATCATATCCACAAAGGGCCGGTGTCTATGCAGGTTTTTGGGATAACCTTTAGGCCAGCTGTTCAAACCCAGGTGTGAGGACTCCTCAGCCAATCAGTCCTCTAATCAGTAATATAATTAGGGAGCGGCAGCGAAAACCCGCAAACACAGCGGCCCTTTGCGGATAAGATCGGCCACCCCTGCTTTACGTGGTCTGACACTCTGTGGCTGATGTTCTGTTGTTCCGAGATGCTTCGATCTGCAATAATACCCTTTACAGTTGCCCATGGAATACCTAGCAGGGAAGAAATTCCACAAACTAACTTGTTGCAAGGTGGCATCCTATGACAAGACCATCTTGAAGTCACTGAGCTCTTCAGAATGACCCATTTTTTCACAAATGTTTGTAAACCTGACTGCATGACTAGGTGCTTCATTTCATACACTGTGGCAATGGGTCTGAATGCAACACCTGAATTCAATAATCAAGAGATGTGTCCCAATCCTTTTGTCGGTATAGTGTATGCCCAGAAAGTTTTAATCATTTGTCTTGTATTTTAACATATTTCACCCTAAGCCCCTCTCTGACAATACACAAAGAGAGTTAAACACCCTAAATGAAACGCTTACTGCTCTTGAAGCACTTGGACTACAGGAGTCAAGAGTTTCATTTCCATCACAACAGAACTAATTCTGCTACTAGTCCCTTAATTCCCCAGACACAGCAATCATCCGAAACTCTGCCCTAGTGACCGTTTTACAGGCTCTCATGTTGTTTTTTGACATGCTGATCATTCTGTTAGCTTTCTTCTACTCCCAAAGCACTATTTAGCTACATAGATTTATTCACATCTCTGGATTGCATGGCTGCATTAAAAATTAGGCACCATCCTAGCCGGGGTGGGTGGGGGTTAGGGTACCAAGGCTAGAAGATGGCAGCGAAATTTGCCAACTGGGTGGCGCAGGACTGCGGTGGTAAAACATCTTGCTGTCTGATTTTACCGCCACTGAATAGCAAAACAACAGATTTCCGGAACATTGCACATCATTCACAGGTATGAGGGAGCTGCTGTTAATTTGTGGGAGACTCCCTGATACCTTCGGGAGAAGTAGGGTGTCTGATATATTTATGTGTGTTTGTGTATGTACCAAAAGGAGAGTAATGACCTACGTTTAACCATGTTTCGGAGTGTGCGTTCAGCCGTCAGGCAAGACACACTCACTTTTTCACCAATATCCCTTGTGGACAAGTAAATGGTATACTGTAAGTGAAAGAGCCAATAATTAAAAAGACTCTGATTATGAATACTGTTCTTTTTGATTGCAGCTAATCCCAAGTATATACTTTAAACAAAAAAAATCCTTTTTTTATTGTGTGCAAGGAACATGTCAGTGTAGACATGCAATTAAGACTTTTGGGAAATGTGAGGATCTTAATCCTAACCCATCCATATTACTAGATAGTCTCTATTTGAAAAATAAAACACTTCGTCCCATTTTGAACGAATATGGGACGCAATTTGTCTTGATTTAATTTCAGTTGGGTTTTTAATAAAGATGTTTTGGAGTACTGGGAAGAGTGTATAGGGTATTCCTTGGTGGAATTGCGTGGATATTTTCGGCTTACTGTGGAATTTTCATTCAGTGAAACTTATAGTGGACAAGCTGCTCCCCACCCCCTGTATGAAACATTAGATACCTACCAAGTCTCCTGTGGGGGGGCTAGAGATAGAGGCTGGGGGATGTGGAGGGAGTAGTGATTAGATAGGGGAGGAGGCGTGATGGCCGTATAGGGTGGGGAATTGGTGTGGAAAGACTGTGCAAATTGGCATGTAAGTAGAATATGCACTAAAAGTGTAAGTGGTGTTTCAGAGTTATGTGTCATGACTTCCGCTCAGAGCAGTCAGGTAACAAACATATTAATTGGTTTCACATTTCTAGTTGATCCCTCCAATGCTTCTAGAAATTTTAGAGGGGGTGTGGGAGGAGCAAGGATTTTATGAGGGGAGGGGTGATGGAGGTGTCTAGGGAAAATATTTTTGTCATTTCAGCATCTTTTCTAGTTGCATTTATTATGTATTGCATTATAATTCCATCACATTTCTTTCTACAGTTTTTATACTATATATATATATATATATATATATATATATATATATATTACGCATTATATATTCCGTTTCAACAAATAATAATACTAATAAGTAATACTAATTATATCGTTGCATTGTATTTGTGAAGTGTGGACCAATGTCTCTTAACACAGATATATCAATGGACAGATCTCCCAGTCTTGACGCTAATGTTTTTATTCATCCCCAGTTTACTTAATCTTAATTCAGATCTTTCCCAAGCTTTCACTTCATTTGCAATTTAACTACTTTCCTTTGAAGTACCTGCCAATGCAAGAGGAAGCAGGAATTAAGCAGCATTCATGTTTTCTTTTTTTTCAATCTTCTTAATACGTTGTGTCTTATCAATACATTCATCTAATTCAAAACACATTTGTGTCTGATCTAATGCGCATCCATTCATTGCAAAAACACAATAGTTATTTTGTCCTGCTCTAACCTCTCATAATGCCCCTAATTTAATTTAAATATAAGCATTTCGCACAGGGGACCCTTTCAAGAAAATGAAAGTGTTTTGTTCGTTGTGTCTCATGTTTTCTTTTAAGTACCATAATGATACCTATTCTAAAATTGCAGAATAAGATAATTTAAAGAATCCAGAATTACACACAAACATAACTAATTTAGGAAATGGACTGAATCAGTTAAATTGCACAGGATGTATATTCAGGCAAAAATGTCTTAAAATATATGATTTCGTTATGGTTCAGATCATAATTTCATTTAATGTCAGGCCACATGCATTTCAGTAATCATTGAAGAATACCTGTTATAGTTAAAAAAAAAACTCCTATTTGTTACATAATATTTTAACTTTGATCTTAACAAATTAACACTGCATTTAATTTAGATGATGAAAAATTTAATATTTTAGTAATAAGTTAATAATGTACAATAGCTATGAAGTTCACTGAGTAATAAATGATTTAAAAAATGATGAAAAAAATTATTATGGCAAAAAGCTCTCTGCTGCATTTAATGTAAAAATGAATATGGGAAAAACACCTTTCCAAAGTAGATTAATGCTGTAAAAGAAAAAAAAACACTTTTTGGAGAAACAAGTAAGGTTCTGTTCGATCCTATTTTAGGTACCAGTAAGGATTTCTTTTTAACTGATATCATTCCTAGTAAACAAACTGGCTTCACTTAGCATGGTGTGGTTTTTCCCGCCTTCTTTTCTGGCACAAATCAGTATTCAGGGGTTTTATGTTTGGTCTGCATGCTTAATTTTTAGTAAATTGGATCTGAATCAGACATTGTCACTTGCAATCCAATAAACATGCACATAGTATAGCCATCTTTGTAAGTATACACAAGCATGTATGTAAAACCTTTATCTAGGTGAAACTTCTGTCTCATTTTACAAGCACAAAGAAAACTTCATAAACTCAAATAACCATTCCTTCTCCTTAAAAAAGCCATAGAAAAACTTTCTGTGTATTCAGTTTAGCTAAAGCATCAATGACATTGAGATATATAAAATGAGACCGGTTAATATCTGAAAATGGTTTGTCATGCAGAAATAAACTGCAAATGCCTCTGACTCATCAAAGCTGTCATACTGTCGATCAATATTTAGGGCAATCCTTTGCACAGGTATAAAGATTTAAGAACAAACTTTTCAATATGACTAACAGGAGCTCATCCATGAAAAATAATGAGTTAACCACTGAGACTGGCATCATTTCTAAAAAGTATTGATGTCTAGTTATCGCATTTTTAAGATCCGGCCTGAAAGAACTGTCCCAAATAAATCTGAATGAATATGAATATAAATGACCTTGTATTTCTTTTTTTAAGGCGACCAGAGAATGGAATAAACTGCACAACCTGAGTGGGATGTTAGATATAACCTTGTTAGGAAAGATGAATGATTGCATGAAATCTGCAATTTGGCTGCTCTTCTTTCAGCGGCAGCTCTTTTCCACAGTAGAGTGCTAGAATGTGCTATACTGATCTTCTAGAATGCTTCAGTCTACATCGTGGTGTACAGTATCGGCGTTAAGCCCATGAAGTAGCTGCTTCATGTTTTGTTTCATTCATTATCTATCTATCTATCTATCTATCTATCTATCTATCTATCTATCTATCTATCTATCTAATTTATTTTTAAAAGAGTTGGCGTTCTTAGAGCATTCTCTTTATGTCAAAGTTTGTTGCCTTGCAGAGGACACGGATGTATCAAGTCCTTTCTTCCAAGGCATCATCACTCCTATCCAGGGACACAAGCTACGACTCCAGCAGGTCTATGTAGACCGCATGTGACACTGACTAGCCGCTTAACACATCCTGACAGTCATGCCTTGTTTCTTACATGACGACTGACAGGTGCCTCTCCTCAATCATCTCTGGGGCAGCTTCACCAAGCGTACGTTAGCTCAGTGGATCAGCTCAGGGATGTGAAGCCGGCCGTTCTCCAGGGTGCATAACAAAGTGCCCGCCACAGCCCCGCTGCTTCTCAGGTCTTGGGAAACTCTGTGAGTAAACAGGAGATTGAGCACTATTTTATCTGTTAGATAGCTGAAGACTGTTTCCCACATTTTCAGAAAAAAAGGTAATCCAGGCCTAAAAACAAGCATTCGATACAGAAATTTCTTCTCAAATCACTGAATGAAAAATTCAGTTGTTATAAATGGACACGCCACTAGATAGTAACAGCCTTAGGTGAAGTAATTAATATACTTAACGTAATTAATTTAATCTTTTGCAGGGTGAAAAGGTTGCACAGAAAGGATAAATGATAAATCCTGAATCAAATTAGAGGATACAGCAGACGGCGATGAGTATAGACACAAGGAAATACATTTAATGCTTTTCATAGGCAGTCCGGCTCACTTTCTCAATTTGCCTTCAACACCTGCAATGCTCTGAATTATATATAAGCTTAAATGAATTCAGTCAAGTTAGCAGAAATATTCATAAGGGGTTCTATGGGCCATGAGAGAATCCATGCATACATGCAGATGTTAAGTATACAAGCAGGTTACGTTTGAGTATCCCAGCATACATTGCGTGAAGGTCGAGTCCTATAGCCAAGCGGCAGACTGAATGTCAGCTACGACATCACTTGGCAGTGAAAGCAGGCCCCCAGTGGCATAAATAATTGGCGTTTGTGTAGATTTAAGTTGGTCGGAATAGCTCTATTGGCCACAGTACAACCGCTACAAATTTGTCAAACACCTGCAGTTTGTCAGCTGCCAGTGGCGAGAGATGTACCTCTCCTCCAATCAGCAACAGCTATCCTGTGTGGTGTCGGGTGACTGGCAGCGTGGAAAGAGATCGATAGGCTTGACATGTGAGTCTATTGGGGAAACGCATACCTGCTGCCTGAAGGGCATCACGGCAGACAGCTGGATCTGATGCATAATTGATCGCAAAAAGAACTGAAAAAATTAAGGGAAAACAATGGGGGGAAAATGAGATTCTGTTGTGCTCTGGTGAGAAGAGAAAATAATCTTAAGAAAATGCAACCTGTGTACTGTACCTCGTTTCATATCTCTGACACTTGCACTAGTCCTGCAATAGTAACAATAGATTAATAGGCTTCATTGTTATAAGCCTTCAACATGTGTTGTCCATAAGAAACCATTGCTTGCTGGGTTTTCTGAGTAGTGGGTTAGATAAGCCAAGGCACTCTCAAGGTATAAAAATGCTTATTTTCTTTTCCTTTCACCCCACGTCTTTTTTTGCAGTTTTAAAAAATCTTTTTAAAATTTGTTTACAAGTAACTGTCATACTTTTTCCTATGTATATACTAAGAATATTTCCCCATAAGTCATATGAAAAGTATGACTTCTCTTTGCTACTGCATGTCTAATCTGTACCAGAAAATGCATCATAAGATGGAAATGTCCAGATTATAAGTAAATACGGTGTTGTCTCTGTTTTTCTCTGCCTATATCCAAATTTTCTCCATGCAGCATGAGTTAGAATAGATCTCCCACTCAGCCGTGCCCACAAGTTTTCCGCGAGCTGGCAGAATAAGGTCAATGGACTTTCAGGTCAGAGTTTCAAGTTGCTAGACCAGCTAGAATAGCAAGTTACCAATCAAGGCAGAAATCAGACAAAAGCACTTCTGGGATGCAGAAGGCTCTCCCCTGGTGTTTTTGCTGTTATTACCTGCAGAGAATTTTGCTTTGTTGAAAAACCATGTAGACCCCCCAAGTCATTCTTACGTCTGCATGCCACGGGATTGCCATTTACGCATACGAGGCTGCGGTGATTAGGTCTGAGATTCGCTTGTCTACTTTGAAGTCTTACGATTGGACTCCTTTAGTTCACAGCCTAAATATTTTATACACTGACACTATTCTCCTTTCTGAAAGCAATCTATCATTGTCTAGCAGTGTTCTTAATGTGATTTCTGTCATTGAAGATTTTATTGTTCGTTTGTAGTCCCTGTTCAGGCTGAGGTGTGTATGTTTTTTTTGTTTGTTTGTTTGTTTTTTTAATTACAACTGAATTCAGTATTTTACATCATTGGCTACTCACCTGCACCATGCATAGTGCTGTTTCGCTCTGTTCTTCTCATTCTTGAGAAATTGCACTGAAAATCATTGTCACTCTGAAACTGTTTGTGCAGATCGTTTAACATATTCATACTACAGTGGTTGATACTCTGTCTTCATGCTTTAAAATGTTTTATTGGATGCTTTTCAGTGTTATTTACAAAAAAATGTGTGGCCTACCCAGGGGTGTATATTAAAATATTACCGTAAGCAAAATAAAACTATACACAGAGAAGCAATTCATATTTAATACATTTCTTAGATTGAAAAATAAATCAAAATGTATCTGGGTATTTGATTGACTTAAATTATTATTAAAACCATTATTTAAATTATTAGACTCTTTGATTTATTATTAAAACCATAATTTAAAACCAGAATTTTCTGAGGATTCCGTAGACTTCTATAAAAAACTTATTCTCCATAGCAGAAGAGGAGTCCTATCCTTAATTATAGGGGAAGTCAATTTTACACAAGCATAGTGTTTTTCTCTAGATGCTTCTGAACTGTAAATATCGGCACGCTTATTTGTAATTACTGTGCGTTTTAAAAATGCTTCCATATGTGCTGAACGTTGACGCCACGCTTCAGCGGAATTCCTTTCTCTTTGTAACAACCGTCATGAAAAATCGGCTAAACATCAAAAACAGAAGCTGATAGCTATGCTTGCCTGTCTTTATTACCCCACCGGTTCACTATGTCGCCATATTTGGTTATATCAGATTATTGTCGTCGTTATAGAAAGCAATGAATGTGAAGCATGTGGAGCAACCCTCAGGGATTGTATTACCCAGGTCCATATGTTATCAAGATTGGTCTGTGCTTCTTCCCTAACTTTCTTTTAATATCCTTTGGAAATTGAACTCTCTTGCAGTCTCTTTCTCTTGGTTATTATACTTTCTAATCATTGTGACCATTTTACAGGCACTCAAGAATGAGCCGAGATGAGACCATTTGTATTGTAATTTCAAAGAAATCCATTACACTAGTGTGGGGTATGTGTGAGAGAGAGAGAGAGAGAGAGAGAAAAGTTAAAAACACGAATCATTTCCTTTGTTCCTTTTCCCTAAATTAGATTGGGTCTTGAAATGGTTTGCTGCATGGGTGTGTATTTATACTGAAAATTTCTTTTTGAGAAACTGGTTTTTAATCATGTAATGATAGACACATTATTGAGCCGCTGGAATAAAATTACCTAATGATAGATTGATGCAGTGTTTAACTGCCAGGACACATAAACTTAGTATTTCTTTGATTACACTGGTTATCAGTTCATTTCCACGAATGAATAATTTAATCTGTGGAATACAGGCTGCTGCACATTCATGCACTGGCAATATATTAGTTTAAATTAGTCATCTATTATTCATGAATTATTACTTCATAGTAACTCCCATACCATTCTTGAGTCATGAATTGATGTCAGAGCTATAAATGATTATTTAACCTTTGCCACTCTGTCACCATAGTAATATCAAATGCCATTTTTTATGCAAGATGATACGATTTTATTTAATTATACCACAGCTTGTTAGATTTCAATATATGTTCATTACTGAATGAAAACTAGGGCCGGTGTCCATCACCCCATTATACTGCAGAGGATGTAAGGAGAGTTCCCACCTGCCATTCACAATTAATATGTGGAAGACTGATTTTTTAAAGGCAACGAGAATAATACATTAACAATAAAAGCATAAAAAATACCAGGGGAGGTTTTACTGTGTATGTATTTTTCATGTCACAAGCAGACATGCTCATTTCATATTCTAGCGAAGCAGCATGCGACAAGGAGATATGTTTTGTGCATATTCTCTAAAGAATGAGCTGTGTGGACATGCACAGCAATGACAGAGACAATACACAATAAATGGGTAATCTGTCCATCAAAACGCATTTACTGAAATGTACATATTCATTCCAGGGTAATTTAGTGTCCTTGTGAGAGAAGCCTGGCAACTGGAAAAACCCAAACTGGATGAAACTGATATTAATCCAGGAATTAATCTAAGTCAAGGGTGAAATTCGTTTCATAGCATGGACAGATAAAACTTTTTGTTTGTATTCGGAAGTATTAGGAGTTTATACTCTCCACACCTATATGTATCTCTGTTACCGTGAATGACAAAGGTGGACAAAGGTGTACAAAGATGTACAAAGGTGGACAAAGGTGTACAAAGGTGTTTGATGGGCACGTATTGATGTTTATATATTTATGGGCATGTATTCATGAATAAAAGTAAAGAATCTAGAATTGTTTTTTTTCCGTTTTGTTTTCTTTTTTTTTTGTTTCAACATAGAAATTTAGAAATTGTTCACACATAATATATAGCCTTATACAGGCAACTTACTGCCAGTGCATGAGTTCATCTCCTTGCGCAGATGGGATATTGTTCTAATTGTCATTTTTATTTGATTGCGTATTGGTAGTTAAAATATTACACCAAGGAAACATGTCATGCACTCGTACATGTTTTTAATCCGCCTCTGCTTTGTGGTCATTTTTTTATGGGAGAGAATGAACAAATTAAAAAACGTTTCTCTTATATCAGACTGTGTTGCTTATGAGTAAATTATGGTGTGATTCACCTTTACCGTCATAATGCTTCATTGCGGTAATATGGTTTTAACCAAAACTGTATTCATTGGCAGGTCAACAGACTATGGGACCACTTACGAAAAAGTAAATGACAAAGTGGGAATAAAGACAGTGCTGAGCTACTTGTATGTCTGCCCAACAAATAAAAGAAAGGTAAGGCCTCTTCTTTTTGAAAGAAGGTCACAAAAAGAGTGTTATGTCATATGATGTGTTTGTCATGTCTGTGGAGGGAATTCACATGATATTAGTACTGAAAGCTATAGGCATTTATGTTAAATTATGCAGTTTCCATGTAACTTTGCATATTACTTTTCGGCTACCAGATTTTATACCAGATAATGTGCACTATAACAAACATTTAATGAATTTCCCGTAGTTAGAGACAGAGCATTAGTATTGATTTAAAAGAAGCCACATACTAAAAAGTTTTTGGGTATCTGTTATAAACTGCAGTACTTCTTAAAGTCCCCCAAATCCCCCTCCACACACACCCAAGACACAGTTCATGTAGTTTGCTGCTGCACACTTGTGTCTCTTTGCTCCCGTAGTTAGGATATGCAGATTTTCTCATTTATATACATAACAGCAAAAATGGAACAGCTGCTACTGTTAAATTATAATAGTGTATTTATTTATTTACTGTCAAGTTGTTTTAGGCAGATCCTTCAACAATGGCAGAAAGTCTAAAATACTAAAAGCTGAAGAAAATTTGGCAACACTTTACTTAAAGCTGTCATCTGTAATGCATTACGGATACCTTCATAATGTATTAGAAGGGTTGGTATAGGAATCAATAAAGGATTACAGCATCATCTACTGACAGTCATAAGGCATTATAGTGTTGATTATAACACCTCATAAGCTCCAGTGAAGCTCTCATCCATAATGCACTATAGATACCTTCATAATTCCTTATAATGGCAAGTATAAGAATTAAAGATGCTTTGTACTGCATTGTGAAGGTATCTGTAGTGCATAACAGATGAGAGCTTGATAAAAAATTCCTAATGCTATAGCCATGTTTATAATGCTTTATGAATGCATTTTAATGTACTATGAATGCGTTCATAGATTCTTATAGACATGACATTCTTAGTGTTACTGAAAATTTCTATAATAAAAAAAGACATTGCTTATCTGGAAAATGACATCAATGCTAACTGTTGTAGACATGTGAACTACATATAGATCTTGTTCAAGTATAGCCACAGTCCATCCATACAGTTCCTTCCACTTACCTTTGACATCCTCAGAATTCGCTTTGCAGACAGTAAAAAGGCTTCGCCAGCACATCTGAAATAAGTGTGCAAAGCTTTTCTCATTATCATGCAAAAATAAATCACATCAAGGATAATCTTGGTAGCCATATAAGCAAAGTTTCTTATTCTCGGCTGTGAAATTAATTTTTCCAATTTATTTTACAAGACAATCATAATGAAAATTCATTCTTTCATTCTTTACACGCAGGTTCAGTTATCACACTTATAAGTTTTAACGTTCCTTCCTCTAGAAACAGACCTATTTCCAGGACTGTGTCTTAATTGCCCTCATTGCAAAGCATCAGAAAATACGTCTTTCACATAAAGTTTACGTTTTTTTTTTCTCCGTAAAATGAAATAAACTGCAAAATGCCAGGGTTGTATGCCAACTTCATTTTGAAAAGGATCACATATACCTGTGCGCTGTTTGTCTTTGTATATGTGTGTGTGTGTGCAGCATTTTTTGGTAATTACTTCTGGAGTGGCAGTTTATAAAAAATATTTAATTACATTTAATGGAATTCCATTTGAGCCAGTGTGTCAAACATATGGTCATGCATGCACTTAGTCATAAATGGAACATGATAAGAATTAATGCTAAGAATTAATAATATTTATTTATACACACACACACATATATACATATAAATATGTATATATATATGTGTGTATATATATATTTTTTTATTTATATATATATATATATAATATCAGTTTACATAAATGACTCATTTTCTTTATGCATCCTCTGCTAACACTGTTATGAAACACTTCACACATTAACTAAAAAGGATTTTCTTAAGAAATGGAGAATATTAGCTGCATGACTCAACCTAAAATTATGCTATTTATAATATCAAATTTGCTTGTGTGTATATGGTAAAATTTTGAGAGCTTGGACAGCAGGAATTCCAAAGAACGTATTCATTTGTGTTTCGTATTAATGGGCTTTTGATCATAGTGGGTCTGGTTGTCAGCTTCACCATATACGGGGATTGTACCATCTCTGTTCTGATGCCTGGGAATTTTATTGTATAAAAGAACAATGGAATATCCACATACCATTTGTGACATCACAATCTGCAGGCTATATATAAAAGTGTAAAGCATTTGCTTAACTTCCAAAATTCCAAGTATGGTAGTAATTATTAAATATTCCATGATCTTCATAAACTTGTCTATTTACACGATCTGTCACTGAAAAGTCCAAAAGTCACCAATTATCCAACCATCCATTTTACGCTGCTGACTGTCTGTCTTCCACACAGGACCTGGAGCCAATCCCAGGCAGCATAGGGCACAAGGCAGGGCTACTCCATGAAAAGGATACCGGTCTGTCGAGTTTACAGTGGGTCCTGCGTATCTGCTGTTTCAGTTATCTACGCTTTACTACGCTCCAAAAAAACTGGAAATTACTGAACTAAGAGGTTCAAACCGCATGGCGAGGAAATGCAGGCAGTAACACAGTGAAATTCACCAGTCCAGTCACACCCAGTTACTCTTTTCACTTTGTCCCCATACCCACACCCCCCCAGAACTCTCGTACATTGCTGTCTTATTCCAGTGTATGTGTTATAAAAATGTATAAAAGCGTTACGTTATCCCTTAATGCATGTTTTCACTGCTCTGTCATCTCTTGAGCATTAGGTAAAAAAAACGTCAGAATCCCTTTCATTCAAAAGAGAGTACAGTACTGTATAGCAATGATGAAGAATGTACTTTGTTCTTACTGTACCTAATGTCAGTAAGTCTTATTATGCATAATTTATCAATTAAACGTTACCATACGTAAGTAAATGAAAATCACGTTATATATGTAGTCCACGGATGGTTTGCTATTATCCACGGTTCCGGTCATCCGCAGTAGGTCTGGGAATGCATCACCAGCAGATACTGTACAAGCACCAACTATGGGCAATTTGCAGATGATATTTAGCTTAGCTTCATATCTTTGGACTGTTGTAGGAAGCCCATTTGCATCAAGGAGATCATGAAATCTCTAGGCAGACCAGACAGTGGCAGTACTACCCAATGGGCCCCTGTGCCAGTCACATTCCTGACTAGTATTTTAAAATAACTAAAGTTTATCATTTGTGATTGATGTAGCTCGTTCCTCTTGTTGGGGTATCCAGAGAGGGGCACAAGCAGCCAGCAGCCTTCTAGCGCCTCCCCACAGATGCTCGGTGGTGACAGCCTCACATCACAGGAAATGCTTATTCTCTGCAGCAACTGGAAAGCTTGTTGACAATGAATGAAGAACCGACAGAGAAAAATACACACAAATTATGCATGTCCTTGGGTGGCCCAGTCAAAGTCCTCAGTTGAATCTTACTGAAGTTTGACAGAATTTCTGAAAATGTCCATGAAAACTCCCGTCCCTGAGGAACACCCAAATCATCGGAGACAGCTCGGATGAAACTGCCAAGAAGTGTGGGCAAAAATTTCAAAAGGAGCATACGCATTTGGCAGGCTTGCCAAAAATTAGTTTGTGGCTCTAATTGCTGCCAAAGGTGATTCCAAATAGAATAGAAGTGTTATTTATCCTTAGGTGGAAATTGGGAAGTTTCTGCAAACCTCATCTTGCTCTCAGTGAGAGACATAGATGCATACAGGACATGCAGGAATGTAAATACAGTTTTATGGGGTCTAAGCACAGGGTTGCCCAGTACTCAGCACCCCTTATCATGCACGAGTAATATAACTATTTTGCTAGCCCTCAGATCACAAGCCACAGCTTCTTGGACGCAACTTGTGCAGCTACATGCTGCCCATAAGAAAACTTCAGTTCAAGTGTTACAATCTAGAACTCTCAAAAACATCTATAGTACGTTAAACCTAAGCATTGTTAAATATCTACATATTGATCACTATTACTGTGAAATACTTAATTGCTTTATGAAATTAATACTGGATCTAATTTTCTTTTATTCATATTGCAATCTATTGACGTATTAATAGGCAGGGCTATGATGCATAAAAGCCGACCAGCAAGTTTTCGAGTAAAAGTGAATAAAAACAATAGCTACATAGTGGTAAAGTTATTCAAAATAATAAGGTTTTCCTTGCATAAAACTCAAAAGGACAATTATTTGTTTGCAAATGTTAAAGATCACGTTTGCCCATTCTGAACAGCAAAAAAATCATTTTCAGTTTACATTCATTAAGAATATTGCTTGCATGATGTATATTAATGATGTTTTCTTATGAGAAAATTAAACCACAAGTCTCAGGGCTATAAGCTTCTAAATCTGTCTTTCCTCCCACCATACTCTGCAGGTACTCACCTTGAGGTAATTGAATGGCATGGGTATGAATAATGATGAATACTCTAATTAGGATTATAACATTAATTATTTAAGTTCTGTTCTCTGATATATTTAAATATTTTCTGTAGCTTTATGTAGGTTCTGTTTTAATATATATTGAAATATATTCCTTAATATTTTGCTTAACAACACAATAGAAAACAACATGATGCAGCTATTATTTTCCATTGATTTGCACTGATGAATTAATTGCTGCCTTTAACAGACAAATTCCTGCTGGTGCCATTAACACTGATAACACCTTAATCAGTAAACAGGAACAACATGGTAAACTGGTTTATTAAAATTAAGTTAAAATACTTGTACTAATATACAATACATACTAATGTATTATGCAGTGCAGGTAAAGAGATGGAAATGAACTTCTGTCTAAAGTATCTATTATTGAGTAAAGGACGTATTATTTATATTAAATAAATCGAGGAAAGACCTGAATGGCCAGGGGTCAAAACTTGTCTCAAGTTTGATTACAGTGATGGGAATCGTGTGGTGAGTTGTAGGTTCAAGTACTTCCAGTTTTTCTACATGCGTAAGTGGAGCACTGACACAAAAATCGAGTAAGCAAGGTGAAATGTAATTTCCCTTTGCAATAAATGCAGTTGCTTAATACAATATTATTGAAAATGATTAGGCCTTAAAAACTATAAATTGTATGTGACAAGCCATAAGACACATGGAGGAACAAGGGACCTCCTACCGTCCCCATGACGGTAATGAATAGCAAAATTGGAGGCCCAGACCAACAAAAAAACTGGCATGGAATCTGCAGTCTGTTTATTGGCTCTTAATGAAAAACAATTTATCTAAATCACCACCAGGGAGGAATCGCAGTTAAAGCTGTGGAAAGAGGGATGGCATTTTTGTCAGTGACAAATGTGCTGCTGTTTTTCCAATTCAAATCCTGTTGAGAAAAGAAAATACAGCTGCTTGTGTTTGTTACTACCGGAGCCCTTCGCTATCCTTACAGAGCTTGAGTTCTCTACTTAATTATCATTAAAGGTAGCTGCCAGTAGCTGCTGAGCTGCATTAAGTCAAGGGATCAAACCATATTCTTCTGGCTGAAGGGTGCATGCGCCTTTTTAAATGGAGTACCTACCAATAGCAACAAACAAATGAGTAAATAAACAAATAAATAAAATACTGAATGTGCATGACTGCTCACGTTACTTTTTTTTGTTTATTTTCTTCTTATTATTTTTTTAAATGTTGGATGCAAGTAACTGCAGCTATGACATATCTTGAGTGCGAGCACTTTAATGTTTCCAACACATGACTTACGACATTATAAAGTATAAATGTTATTCCGGTTTTCTGAATGGATGATCACAAATGAGTTGCTGCAAATCTAACATAAAACTGCCAAATAAAAGCTTCCATGTATACTGACAAATGGGTTGCCTAGTGAAAGTTTTGATGAAAACAGAGTTTACTGGAACACATTTAATGAAATTAATCAAGGCATTGACAGTTTTGACAGCAGTGTGAATCATACACACACACACACACACACTTATTATATATATATATATATATATATATATATATATATATATATATATATATATA